>ML685762.1:94089-281581 GCA_007922175.1 Pelusios castaneus
GGGCAGTGGGGGAGTCCTGGAGAGCCCTAAGTCGACTCTAAGTCTCTCCTGTCCCAGCTGAGTACCCTAATCACCAGGCTATTGGCTACACTAGGGTCTCTCTCTGGTTTTCACCAGAAATTCCATCCTGATCTAGAGAAAGCTTCCCACCAGAATTTTCATTAAATTGGCACTCTTTCTTGAAATATTTTGGTTCAGTGAATCAGCTTTTTTTTTCTTTAATGGCAAAAAGTTTTATCAAAATGTTTTGACCTAGCTCTGTTTGCTTCTCCTTGAGCCCTGACCTCTACTCCACTGCTGCAAACTAAATTGCAGAGTAGGGAGGAGCAGAATAGGTGGTGAGCACTGCACAATTAAGCTCCTTAAGATCTGAGCTTCTTAATTACACACAAAGGTTACCCTCTGCTGCTCCCTGTGAAGCCACATGGCAAGAAGGAGGGGGACCAGTTCAGAGCACTGATCAGCCAGCACTTCTGCTCTGCTCTGACACCCAGTTCCCACATGACTCCACAAGAACCCACAAAGAGAAATACCTTGTCAGGGAGGAGGTTGCGGAAAGGTGAAGGAGCAGAGCAGCAAGGAGAAGGAGGACACAACCAGGGATTAAGACCTCAGTTCAGGAAAGCACTTTAGTACATGCAATGTATGCTCTTAAAAGCTGGGGGGAAGGGAAAGGAGACTGCCAATTCCAGTTAAAAAATTATGAGCCATGGCCCCTCAAACCAAAGCAAGATCATTTAAAAAAATTATACATTTTTGGATATTTATTTATTTGACTTCTCATTCATGAGCATTTAGAAGGTCAAATTTTCAGTCTGTTTCCTAAACCATGAGAGCAATAAAGATCTCCATTTTTTTAATGGAACTGAGTGTCTTGCATAATCACATGACTCCAGGAGCCAGGGTTTGAAGAAACCCACCAAATATTCCAGTGTTGCCAATTCTCAGAATAAGTTTCAGAAAGACAGGAGAGAAAATTGATTAACTAAAGCAGAAAGAGAGATGTGTCAGAAAAGAAATGAAGACAGGCAAGAACTTGGGGGAGGAGGAGAAAGGATTCAGGACATAGGGGAGTATAAATAAACGAGCTATTATTAACAACAGATGGTTCAGAGAAAAAATGGAAATTGGGGGAAAAAAAACAAAAACAAAGCAGAAGCCAAAAAAGGAAAGAGAAATAGGGTAGTATCCCTTAAAATAATTTGTGATGCTCACCATGTTCTGTTTTAGATACTGCCAGAAACCAGTCAGAGCAGTCCTCTGCATGTAGGTAAGCCTGGCATGTTTCTGTATATTTGGTAAACAGGACTGTTTGGGACTCAACTGTGCCCATCTGGTTTCCTCATGTTATTTTTGTTACGTGAGCAAAAGATCTAACCCATGGAAAGGAACTGATGCTGCTATTGGATGGGAGGAAAGAGGAATGGATCATGTGCCTGAGGTAGGATCCTGAGTGTGTGCATGCACATCAGAGAAAGAAACTTAAAGAGGGTCTTTGCCTTTAAAGCTTTCTCTACATACAGTTTTTGTAATACATTAATGAGATAGGCTTAGAAACTGATAGAGTTAAAGAGGAAAAATAATTCGTGTGGAAGCAGCACAGTATATATTGGCATAAAGGTGCCTAGATTGGTCTTGCTTATTTCAGTAAATTTATGGGGATAAAGTCAATACCAGTATAAGAACCTTAACACCACTATAACAGCATGTACACAAAAGGTTGTATTGATTAAACTATCCTGTTATAAAACCACTCCCTAACTGAAATAATTAAATTAGTCCAAAAAGGTGTCTAGACCAGGCCTTACAGAAAGAGAGGAAGAAACACATTTTAATTGCAATTTCTTGCTTTATTTTAGAATTTTCTTTCACTCTGTCCTGCCTACTGATGAGAGACTGTTTTCATGAGCCAATGCTTGTGTAAACTTTCTGTCAAGTATAGAAGCAGAGAGTGGATTCAAGTTGTTCGGTTCTTGGAAAATAGCTAAAATAATGCATGAGTCCCCCTGCAGAGCCATGCACATGTCTGCTTTGAAAAATAAATTAAATCTGCCTTCGGCCACCTTTGCACACCATTTTTCAGCCCACTTGCAAGCATTTCTTGAGGAAACTTTACTGGAGACAAAGGAATCACACTCAAAAGAACATGGAAATCTCATGTAAAACATTAAGAAACTGAAGTCAGTAAGCTAGGAGTTTGGTCAGCCTTAGTGGCTCAATAAAAGTACAGCTGACGGAGATCAAGAACACTATCCAGTACAAATCCTGCCCCTGAAATGCCACTCACCAGCTACATCTCTCCTATGCTGGTCTGCTTACCACGGGATCCGTTCCACTCCGCTAGGCCAACTGCCACCAGTTCAGTTCCACATATTCCTGCTACAGGCTTGAGAATAGGCAACCAAGAGATACACAAGACTTTTGTGTAGCAATCCTGCTCTTCATCACTAGAAGAGAACCCTTTCCCTCTCTTGCTGGACACAAGCTTCCTTATGCAGTTTAAATCTTATTACCTCATGGTAGCCCCTCACCCTGAGCACATTTAGTGCAATTCCTATGCCCTTTCATTAAATAGTAAGGATAATTATTATCACACATTTGCATAAAAACTTAAACCAAACTCTAACCTAGAAAACACTCAGCTGGAAGAATTATGAGTAAATAATATGAAAATGGAGTGGGCCAGAGTTTCTCGGTTTCCACTTGTTCCCAGTAGAGGAAGCAGAGTTCCATCCCGCTAAATCTTTTGGTATTCTAACACTTAGGCAGGTGGAGCTTTTCTAGGACAGAGTTGAGTTCCAATCCTGCTCATAGTTTAATTTAGGTCTTAATTAAAGCTAATTGTTCCACATAGCTACAGTACAAGAATAGCAATCCTTGATCGTACTTTTTTCACTTCTATAGCAACTTTCATCCTTTGATCCCAAAGCACTTTACAAAGATTGCTTTACTAAGTCTCCTAATTCAGACATGGGACTGGGAGGTAGTGGTGAGGCAAACGGAGACACAACTTTATGTCAAAACAGGCTTTTCACCAGGTCTGTGCTGCTAAATTGAGTAGGCCCCAAGGAGTCACTGGAGCTCAGCAATGTGCCAACCACACCCCAACTCAGCCCCTACACCAGAGCTGGGTGTTGTAAGGCTAAGCTTGCCTCACAGCAGCTGGGGAATCCCCAACTGACTTGTTAGGGCAGATTTTGCCCTCTTTACATCGCTGAAGCTGTGTGGAGCAGGCAGAAGAGGGGGCCAAGGTCTGGCCTGGAGCAGGAAAGGGATTTTGCTAAAGCCACACAATGAATCAGTGCCAGAGCTGCAAATAGAATTCCTGCATCCTCACTCATCGTTTTATGACCTGCGAATCATCTCTCCTCTAGCTACTGCTGAGCAGCTTTCTTTCTTCCATTGGTAAATATAGTATAATTAAACTTTTGATGAAAGAAAGCATACAAACCAGAACACATAGTCAGGAATGACAGTGTGCCAGCATCTAAGTATAACTGAGATCAGCACTTGGCCCTACATGTCCAATTTATGATTACATCTAATATAATTTCCAAACAGGGGACTCACCTTGTGTTTTCTTTCAGTCCCATAATGAGGGAGTTCCATGACATCACATCACTGAAAAAGGGCCTAAGGCCTGGTCTACGCTAGAGAGTCAACTTCTCTCAACAAAACAGTGCTTCAGCACACACCTCAGTCACCTCCCTGCTGACAAAATGCCTTGTTCTGTCAACAAAATAAAATCACCTCCATGAGAGGTGTACCGTGTAGAACTTCTGTCGGCAGAGTTAGGGCAATGCAGCATCAGCGTGGACGCCTCATCCCATCAGAATAGAGGAGAGGCTGTCATCACGCAATGGGTGAGTCTACACTTGTGAATTAAGTCGACTTAAGCCTGCTTAAGTCGACTTAATTTACTCTGCGTCTACACTGCACTTTCCTTAAGTCGACTTAAGCAGCTGCTTAAGTCAACTTAAGGAAAATTTAAGTCAACTTTACTAAACCTCATTTTAAGTCGACTTTGCTGGCTAAGTCGACTTTAGAAAGTTGACTTAGCCAGTGTGGATATGGAGTAGCCCTAAGTCGATTTTAAGTCAATTTAGGGGGCTCTAGGGCTTCCCCACTGCCCTTCCTGCCAGGGCAGCTGGCACAGCCACAGCCGGGCATGCCCCCCCCAAAAGGCAGGGCAGAGCCCTGCCCACCCTGCCCCTATGCCCTGCCAGGGTCCCTGTCCCCCTTTGCCCCATTGTACCAAGGTACAATGGGGCAAAGGCTGAGCCCCCTGGCACTTGGCAAGGGGTGCCCCCCCTGCCACCATGGACCTGTCCCAGGTCCACATAGCCCCTACAAGTCAACCTAGGCGTCCAGTGTGGACGCTCTAGGTCGATTTTGTAGGGTCCCCTCTAAGTCGACTTAAAATTTGAGTGTGGACATGCTAAGTCAACCTAAATTAACAAGTGTAGACATAGCCTATCAGAGCGAGCAAGCAAGACCAAGCAAGGTGCCCACTCCTAGCTGTGAGTCGGGACTGGGCAAGCTGTGGGAGGCTGGCCCCGGTGCTGGAGGCTGCCACCTGCTTCCAGCTGAAACCTGAAGCATGGGAGGCTGCTGCCCAATCCCAGCTCCGGACTGAGAGTGGGCAGGATGTGGGGAGAAGCAGTTGGCATTAAGCCAGGGCGTGGGAGGCTGTCTTCTGGCTTCTAGCTGGGCCAAGAAGCTGCCACCCAGCAGCAAGCTAGGGCATGGGAGACTGCTGCCTGCTGGCTCATAGTTGGGACCAGGCAGCAGGCAGGGAGCTGTAGCTGGCTCCAAGCAGAGGCATGGGAGGCTACAGCCTTCCTGCAAGCCCAAAACTCGGGCAAGTCACAGGCAGCTGCTGGCCGGTGCCTGGCTGGCACCCTGCTGCAACTCTGGAAGCGGAATGCTGCAGCCTACTCCCAGGTCAAAGCTGGGACCAGGGCAGGCTGGATGGGGGGAGGTGGGGGAATGCAGCCGGCTTATAGCTGAGACCTGGAGTGTGATTGTGGGGGAGGGAGCCCACGAGCCTGTGTGCTCTGGGCAGGGAGCTGAGAGATGGGTCTCTCAGCTTCCCCCTCCCACTGCTCCTTAGGTCGGTAGAAGTGCACCTGGTAAGGATGCACTCCACCAACCCCAGGAGAGCAGTGTGGTCATCAGCCACTGCTATAAATAGGTCAACATATTTTTTTAGTGTAGGCAAGGCCTAAGCCAGCTTGCCCCTACCGCCTCCCTCCCGCACTCGCCAACAAAGACAATACGCAAAACACAATACTGGAAGGAAGGCTTGTATGACAAGAAAAAGAATCACAAAATAAAAGAGGAGTAGTCTGTATTTATACACCACCTCGCATAATGAGGTCCTGGTCAATGACTGGAATTCTCAGCTGTTATGGCAATACAAATAATAATGATAATTAATTGGACGCTAACATTCACTGTTAGGGCATCCCTGGGTTTATGTGGAGACTGGATAACCAATATAGGGGAAATAAACATCTACTATATCAAAGGCACATGCTACTATGGTCATCTTCCCAGCTCGTCACCATGGCTGTGTCACCATGTCGAGTGCCTGTACTGGCACCCCTTCAGACACATCCCACTACAGCAGGACAGTAGCAGAGAAAGGAATAGATCTCTGTTTCCAACACTGCTTCACCTCACTCCCCCTGGATTGTAGAACTTGATCGCCTCCATGGCATTACTAGGTACTCCACTTGCTCAGACAGAATGGCTAGTTGAGAAATGATCAAAGAACTGCCCATGCTCTCTTATGATGTCCAGTGTGCATGTCTCTCACACAGTGAAGCTTCCACTCCAAGACGTTGCACCATGAAGCAAGTCCTCTTCTCCCCCTGACTTCTGTGAGGTGAGAAGGACTGCTGACTGCATGGTGGGGCAATAACACAAGAGAAAGCCAAGGCACCTGACACAAAAAGATAGCAGAGAAAGCAGCTACTGACTCCTCACTACCAAAAAAGCCAGGAGGGGGACTAGACCACACAGTCCATGAACCCTCCAGAGTGCCTCCTACTCCAAGCCAGGCAAGAGTGATTGTGCATTTGTGTGGGAGAAACCGCTGGTTAGTGCAACAGTCAGGAAAGTAGAAGGTCTGGGGTTCAATTCTCCTCAAATTTCCTATGTAACGTTGGGCAAATCATAGTATCATAAAAACTGGAAGGGACCATGAGAGGTCATCAAATCCAGTCCCCTGCTCGCATGGCAGGATCAAGTATCTTCTTAAACCATCCCTGACAGACACTTGTCTAACTTGCTCCTAAAAACTTCCAATGATGGAGATTCCACAACCTGCCTAGGCAACTTATTCCAGTGGTTATTCTGGTGATTAAAGCAATCAGTCCCGTTGGTGTCCCAGTTGGGGCTAATGGCATTTCCTTACCTCGCTAGGAAATTGTGATGATAAATGCAGTAAAGATGGTCAGACACCCAGATAATCTGGTGTTGGCAGCCATAATAGTTTGTAAAAATTGATGACATTCTTCATTTCTAATAACCAAGGCGGGGGAAAGTTGGGAAAGGGGAGAAAAGGCTCCATCAAGCAAAAACTGTTTGTCCTTAGTGTCAAAGCCTTTCACAATTTGCACCCCCGCCCACTTATATAATCTTCATCTTGTAGCAACATCAGCCGTGGACTTGCTGTGCCAATAACGTCAGTTTCCATCACCTGGCTCTCTGCTTTTCTCCTACAAGCACTTTCACACTCTCACCTAGGGTGCCCCTTACAAGTAGAAACAGCTCCCAGTCAGAATCCATAAAATATCTTCCTTATCTGCCTTGGAGTGCCACAAAGCTGACGTCTTCCACAATGCACACGGACAACTGTAAAAATGACATCTTGGCACGTGCGGATCTGTGGTCGCTGCTCTGAGCTGGCTAAGAATGCCACCACATCCTAGTAGTGTTCCACTCTGACCTGTCTGTGTGTCTCATCCATCTTGTCTGTCTATTCTTTTAGACGCTTACCTCTTTGAGGCAGGGTCTGGCATTTACCTATGTTTGTACAGCACCTAGGGATCCTGACCTATCATAATTGTTTAATAAAGAATCATCATCATTAGGATTATTATTATTACTAATTATATTCAAAGTAGACATTGCCTTCGTGCATCATCCACTTTGTCTGTTTTACAAATGGAAATGATGAGTCACGTTTAGCAGTGATGTAACCTGTAGCAGACCTTTCACATCAGATGAGAGTTAGCCATTCAATTGGGATTAATTTGTCACTAGTGTGGCATGACAAAAAAGCGAAACTTTGCACTGTGAGATGGAATGGGAGGGGTAGAAAGCACGAAGCATGCAAAGCAACTAACTTGTGATATTTCCCAAGTGAGGGGCCAGTACTTAGGCTAAACTCCTATTGGAGGCAGTGGGAGTTCTGCCTGAGTGAGGACTACAGCGTTTAGCCTATGTGAATAAATGTTCTTGTGCTGCTGTGGCATTTCCAGCCTGCTACTTCAGAAGATACGTTAAGACACTTTAAGAAGACACATTGTAGCAGTATCTGATTAATACTTAATATATTATCTTATTTTAGAGGCTCTTATATACTAAGCAGATTTCTGAATCACCCCCACAATGCTCAATTTGTTACTCCTAATTTTTACCCAGCACTTGAGACAAGTGGAGACCAGAGAAGGAAATGACAACAAATGCTTTCTTTAAAATTATCGTCATAGCAGATGTCAGCCACCTTTTTTCAGTGTGTTTGTGTCTGTTGTGCATCTAACAATGCAACCATCTGTCATTGTAGTTACCCTCAGGAAAGGGAGTCGCACATATTCACCAAGCAACAAGGAAACTTGACAGATGTGGGAAATATTAAAATGGTAAGTAGTAAGTCAAAGGGGAGAGCCATGTACATATAGATCCTTGTAAGGTTCCCTTTTTTCCCCATGAGACCTATTTTCCAGAAAGCTGAAGAAAGCACAGGACAGAGTTGGGCCACAAACAATTCATAGATGTCAGTCTCTAGCCATGCACCTCCAGAATGCAAACCAGCACTGTTTGGAAAGCCAGACCTCCACCAATGGTGAGCCACGTACCCAGCAAGATGTAGTGTGTTATCATTGTTTATTATTGTGTTACAACAGTGCCCCATTGTGGCACCCACAGCCTGTCTTTACACACAATATGCGACAGTCCTGGCCCCAAAGAGCTTCCAATATGAATAAGAGAGACCAAAAAAAAGCATGGGCGGGGAAAGAGAGGGAAGAAGTAGTGTGCCCAGAGTCACACAGCAGATCTGTGGCAGAGATGAGAATAGATTCTTGATTTCCTGACCACTCTACTCCTGCCCCAGACTGTTGAGCTTCGTCTGCTCCATGGCATTGCTATGTCCCCTCCTCATTGAGACAGACAAGCTAATAGAGTACTGAAGGGACAAGATGGTCAGCAGAACACACCCCAATGGGGGAAACAAGCCAATGACCATGCAAAGAGCCAGGGGTGGGCAAGTGAGAGCTGAGGGTCTCAGACTCCCTCCCACAAGCCAAGAATGGGAGGTGAATGCGCTCCACTCCCAACAGTCATCAAGAGAAGAGTATCCACCTTATTCCAGCAGTTATAGGGGAAGAGGATAAAGTGCTCTGCCTCCCATAAGGACAGGGGAAGAGTGAAACTGGGTGTAATCTGCTTTTGTGACTGACGTAGAAGGATTCTAGAACATCCTCTCGCCCATATGTTGGGACCCACGGCAATTGTTCTGGAAAGTCCCTGGCTTAAGACAGGAGTCTGAGGTAATCACACTGTCTTGTTGAACCACTTGTGATGCTGGCAGATCAGGTGGCAGCTCAGGCCAAGGCCTGTAGGCCTCACTGAACACTGACAAATGAATAGCTGGTCACGAGTCTGGTTCTTCTGCGTGTTCGTGTTATTAAAGTAGGAATTAGCTTTGTAAAGAGGTGTTCCTGACCTGCTTGTAAATTGCTGCATGCTTTAATCTCATTTATAATTGCTGTGTCCCGTGCTAAACAATACTGTTTAAGCGTTTGCTTTGGAACTATAAGTGTTCGCTATGTACCTGGAGAGCTGCACAATCAGGAAAGAAGCATTACCATGTGTAAAACACTAGTTTAACCACAAGACATGTCATTTCCTGCCCAACATAGACGCCAGATGAAACATTGTGGAACATGGGTGCACAAAAGATTTTTTTGATAGCTCCCCCTCAGACCCGTGAAGAGGGGATGTGTGCAAATCCTTGTCCCATCATAGTTTGAACTCTGGAGGAAGGGAACAAAAACCAATGACCAGAAGGCTCTGTATTGCTATATTGCTTGGAATTTGGAGAGGGCAACTCTTCTAAGCTTAAGGGAGGGATCCATAAAGTGCTTAGTTTTGATTAGCCCTAAAAGACATATAGGCTATGTCAACACTTGCAAGTTAGTTTGGATTAAGGAAGCTTCATTCGAACTAACTTAAGCGTTGGCCACACTAGGCTTTCATTAGTTTGAATTAAGGGCTTCCTTAATTCGAACTAACAACTTCGATTGCTTAGTTCAAACTAACCCTTAATTCGAAATAGTTCGAATTAAGTCAATGTGGCCATGTTAGTTTGAACTAACTGCTTAGTTTGAACTAAATTGGCAGATTGACCTTCATGCAACTGACTAATTCAAACTAAGCAAGTGCCCTTCATGGCCATAGCTAGTTTGAACTAGCATTCTAGTGGGGCCATGCTAGTTTGAATTAAGTTAATTCGAACTAACTAAAATTAGTTCGAATTAGTTAGTTCGAATTAACTAATTCGAATTAGCTTTTGTAAGTGCAGACATAGCCATAACGTTTGCACATTAGAGCAGCTTCAATTACTCTTTGAAACCTAAGACTGTCACTCCTTATGTGGGTTTATCTGCTTTAACTTTGTAAATAACTCATTTCTTTCTCCCAGTTAATAAACCTTTAATATAATATAGGGTTGGCTACAGGCATTGTCCGGTGAGTAACCTAAGGTACAAGTGACCTGGGGTAAGTGACTGGTCCTTTGGGACTGGGAGCACCCTGAATATTTCTGCGATTTGTGGAGTAATGAACTACCTAACACAAAGGCAAACTTGTTTGGGAGGCAAGGGAGACTGGAGTGACCCAGGGGATTGTCTGTGACTTTTTTTTTTAAAGGCTGCTGAAGAGTTCACGCTTGAGGGTTGGTGAAATCTAATTATAGAACACACAGGCAGTTTGGGGGTTTGCCCTGCTCTATAATAGTTTGCCCTTAAGTTGGCATCCTTATATCAAGAGCCACTGCTGACAGCTTGACACCACTGTCTTAAAAACCCACCAGAAGGCATAATCTGGCCTGTTCTTCCTTTACCACTCACACTATGAACAAGTAGCATTCCAGGTCAAAATCCCAGCAATGTGGCTTTTCATTGGTAAGCTCAAGATCAATATGGATTTCTTGATTTCGGGATTGGTTTGCAAGGCCAATTCATCTGTCCTTGTTCATTGTATAACCCAGAGACACTACCAGTCTCCAGAGAATAGCGACGGACTGATCAGTAGTCATGACAGCTACAGGCAAAGACCCAAGTATTTGAAGTCATGGGGTTTTTTTTCCCTTTGAATGAGATTTCAAAGATTCAGTTAGTGTTTGGCCACTGGGCACCTGGGACAGAAGATGACTGGCTGAATCAGTGCTTCTTTTCACTCAGAATCATGCATTGTGGATACTGGATAGCAGTTACACAAAAGTGCATGGCTACTGGTATTGTACATGGAAACGAGCTTTCAAAGCAAACTGAGGGACGAATGTTGAAGCTTAGAGCACCCATTAGCATCCTGATCAAATCTCTCTTTTATATCCAAAGCGGTACGTTCCAAGAGTGCACGCTATAAACTGCAGCTCTGTGATAAGTTGCTGGATCACATGCAGGATTGTTGTTTTGGTAAATCTGCTCCCCTTAGTGTGATCATTCCTTTTTTTTTTTTTTTTTTTTTTGTGTGTGGAGGTGTAAAAGAGATCAGAGTACCAGCATTCTTTTTTTCAGCCAAGATTTGTACCTATTGAAACAATTTGCAAAGTTAATTGGCTGAATTACTTTGCTGTCCTTGGCATCTAATGCACTCCTTTCGCCCGCACAGAGGCTGGAATTAAGCTGGCATCACTTAAAATGATTAGATCAGTGTTTCACAACCTGGGGGAATGTGATGCCCTGTTGGGTCAGGAGGAGCAACTGGATCACAAATTGCTGCCTGCGACTCTCTGTGCACCACATTTGATGCTCTCCTTTCCTCTCCTCAGCTCCTGCACTCCGAGAAGCACCTTGACAGATAGAAATGGCAGAGTACATTCACGTACCTCCCTCACACTAAATATTGGCTGCAGCATAACCAGTGCCCAGAGGGGGAGTGTTTGGGTTGTGCTGTGCTCCAGCAATGAAGCACTTTCTCCTACTGTGAATGACCAAGTGAATTGCATAATGCTAGTCCGAATCACAGCAGGTAGCGTGTCAGTGTATAAAACTGTTCAATGCAGGAAGGAACCCGGCTCTACTTACACTCTGGCCATTTACTAAAATTGAATAGAAAAGAGAGGCAATCGGACTTAAAAGAAAAGAAAGCGATTAGTATCAGCAAGAAAATAGCCAGAAATAGCGCAAAGAAAGAGTGTCTCGCAGCCAACTAGACAGTCATTGAAGCTACACAGACATCACTGAAGAAGCAAACTACTCCAATTGGTATCTTTCAGACATTCAGGGTGTTTAGCAGACGATGATACCAGATTCTCTGTGTCTCAGTAAGTTCCTTATCCTTGGACAGGCTGAGTTGCGGGTGCTGAGTATCCTAATTCCCACCAGTCTCCATTTCTTTCTCCCCCTTTCAAGGCAATGGATGTTGAAAGATGTTCAGCACCCCAAATGACAGGCTTCCAGCTTAGTTAATTAAGCTGTCAGCTCACAACCATGCTTCCGCCATGAACTAAGGCATTCAGTGGAGCTGTCGCTGATATTTTGGAAAGTGCTGGCAATTCCCATAGGCCACTCGTGATTCTCAACTGTTGACATTAAGTGTGACGAAATCATCATCCCAGAACAGAGTAATAGAAATGTCTCTTTCTACACGAAATTGAATAAAAAATTGATACCTTTCTCGGAAATGTTTCAGTTTGGATGAATCAGCACTTTTTGATGGAAAACCAGTGTCAAGGGTTGTGATCTATGTGTGTCTTCACCTACCACCTGAAGGGACTCCATATTCATGCTAACGTATCCATCCTCCATTGCTGACAACTCTAACCAGGCTTGCAGCTTCTGGTCCACACAGCTTGCTCATCAGTTATTCAGCTGGGGACATCCTTTCCCCTCCCACCTAGATATCAGGAGAATTAATATCACCCTGGCTTTCAGTATTGTTGCAGAGGTAGACATGATGCTCTGTAGATGTCAATCTGTTACATCTAGAATATGCTCTTTGGAGAAAAAAAAGTCACATAATATCTCCATGTAACAAGTGTATTCAAATACAATAGTTTGTCATCCACAGAATGTAGTGGCCTCCCTTCCAATAAAAGACCAAATCCTAATCTACCTCTGCAGTATCCATGATTCAGGACTTCTGCACTATGTATGAGAACTGTAGAGGCAGAACGGAATCTTTTGTTCTGTGTTTGTAAAGTTCCTAGCATGCTGCAGCTCGGGGTGATAACTGGGGCTTTTAGGTCCAGCTGCTATCACAATATAAACAAATAATAACTGAGCAGGGGGAAAAAGAACCCTCCTCAGTGTTGGCATAACTCATACTCCTCCCCAGGAGAAAGTCCACACTTCACCCAATGGGTGTCATACCTGGTCGTGAGGTTGCTGGTAAGTGATGGCCAGGGAGATAGTAATTCTCTGGATATCTGGGTGGGAGGGAACAGGATTCCCTCAGCTGAATAATGGATGAGCAAACTGTATGGAGCAGGAAACCACACCCCCCGTAGGAAGGATCCATCATCATGACTATGGATTCCCTTCACAGGTTTTAGAGTGGATAGGCATATAGGCTATGTTTACACTAGAAAAAGTTAGGTCAACTTTGTTAAGTCGACTTAATAAGATCGACTTTAAGTCGACTTAAAGTGGACCTTATTAAGTCGACTTAACAAAAGTCGACTTAACTTTTCAAGTGTATACGTGCGCCCTTTTAGACCTTATTAAGTCAACTTAAGTCGCAGCTTAAGTCGAATTAAGGAAAGGCCAGTGGAGACACGGAGTAAATTAAATTGACTTAAGCCTCCTTAAATCGATTTAATCTGTAAGTGTAGACGCACCCAGAGATCACAACACTTTGACAATGTTTTTTCATCAAAAAGTCCAGATTCACCCAAAGTGAAACATTTCCAAGCAAGGTGTTAATTTTTAATTCATTTTCATGTGGAAAGAAACATCAGATGAAGTCGTTTGATCTTCCATTTTTGAAATTACTTTTCATTTCTTTTTTTTTATTGTGTTTTATAAGTAAAGAATTTAAGTTGAAACAAAACATTTCAAGATTAAATTTTCAGAATTTTGTTTCCAGGATATTTAGACATTATTAGGTTTAGTTCCATATTGGAAAAGAAAAAATTTCAAAATTGCAGGTTTCCCCAGGAATTGAAAAATCCAGTTCATGCTCTACTCTGGTTCTCAGGACCTTCATTTTATATTTCATTTGAACAGCGCCTTCTAATGCACTACTGAGGTATTGCATCAGTACTGACTCAGGAAAGATTGCCATCTGCTGAATAGCCAACACTGCTTTTTGTAGCCCATAGGTCTTTCATAGGAAATGTGTGTCTGGTTTTCTCTAGCAGCGTGTGTTGTATAGTTGATTAGATTTAATGTTAGTATTACTTATTATTCCCTTGTTTTTGTGTGTGTCATGCAGAAACAGAATGAGCAGATATACCCAAGGTATCTAAGCTTTTTGTTGGGCAACATATACACACACACACACACACTCATCTTATGCTAGAGCCATTGAGATACCAATAGTTAAGGTTGTGCTCTTTTTTGCAGGTATTCAAATTGGTTTCTCTTATATCTGTTCAAAATTTTCCAATAAAATCACTGAGAAAAGCTTTAATTTTTGAGATTTTAAAAGAAAATCAGTTAATTAATAGCCAAGTTCTAATTGATTAGGAAGTCTCCCACCCTAAAATTCACATTTTGAATTATGATTGTTCAGGCTTCTGTAGCTTAATAATTACCATGCAAAGGCCAAAAAAGCAGAAAGGCAATGGATTGTAAAAAGCCAAAGTTTGGTGGTCTCTCTGGAGTTATGTCATTAACAAAAAGAAAAAAAATGTTTTCTCAGCATAACTGGATTCTGCTATACCATGGTTAGCTAAGGGAGAAAATGTTCCAAGTTGAGTTCTTCCATTCAGTATGCAGGCACCCTCTGGAACAGATTAGAAAAAGAATAGAAAACCGTCTTTCAATATATAGCCTCAGTAATGCTTTCTGCATCCAAACTGGGGAGCATAGGGAATGGATTTTGTTAGGCTTTGTCTTGTGCCAGAGAAGCTCTTTGCTGAAGTAGCTGCTGGTTCATCCAAGACTAGGGGGTCTGTCTTCACTCATGGTGGCACTGTTGACACTGCTGGATTGATCAAGCTGCAGTGGAGATCCGCTCAATCGATCTCAAAGTCAATGATGTTAGCTCCACCCCACCCCAAAAAAGAGTAAAGCTATGTCAATGAGAGGGCATTTCCTGTCAGTGCAACATAGTGGGGAAACCATGCTAATCAGAAGGTAGGATGTCGACAGGAGATACACAAGCTATTCTATGTACTTCTGTTGACTGCCACCGAATTTCAGACACCAGTGTAGACCAGGCCTAGGATGTGCATGAAAACCAACAGCAGTTTCCCCAGACCTGAGGTTGTGTAGTTTTTCCACGCTATCTTAGTTTTTTGTCACCCTTTACTGACTTCCTGCCTCCTGCCATATCAAGCTTAAACTTCTTGTCCATACATTCAAGGCACTGCACAGCTGCCATCTGTGAATGTCTGATAACATGTTAACGAGGTGCTCGCACACTACAGCCATATGTATTTTATATATATCTTCAGGGAACTCATCAGGGCCAGGTCTTTTCCCAGACATTAAGGAGGAGATGGCCTCAGCAATTTCCTCAATGCTAATGTCACATCCCAAGGCCTCACATTCTTCTACTTCCAGTTTTTTAAGTGAATAGTCACTTAGAAAAGAATGTTTATCGCTGAAGTTTGATTTTGCTTTGGAATTGTGTAGTTCCAAGTAGAATTCCTGGAATCTGTTGTTTACAAGCAAGGGTCAGAGGCTGCTTGCAACTTTCTAGTTGCATTTGAAGGATATAACAGGAGTTTTCCCCAGGCATGGCATCGAAGTTAGCTGACTACCATTGTTCTCCGTGTTGCATTGCTCCCTGGCTCTACAATTAAGTTGTTCAGCGAAGAGTGCAATTTAAATTACTACTCAAGGCTATGTCTACACTAGAATAGTTAAGTCAACTTTGTTAAGTTGACTTAATAAGGTTGACTTTAAGTCGTCTTAAAGTCAACCTTATTAAGTCAACTTAAAGTGGACCTAACTTTTCTAGTGTAGACATAGCCCCTTGTCGACCTTATTAAGTGACCTTATTAAGTCGACTTAATAAGGTCGACTTAGGCGCTAATCGCCATCCACACTGGCATAAGTCAATTTAATAAGGTTGACTTAAGTGTTAAGTCTACCTAAAACTAAGTGTTATTAAGTCAACTTAACCGTTCCTTAAGTCGACTTAAGGAAAGCCCAGTGTGGACGCAGCTTTGTTTAGGTTGACTTAAGCCTCGTTAAGTCAACCTAACTTGTAAGTGTAGACGCACTCCAACAGACTGAGAAAATTAAAAATAACTTTTCTCTGTCCACAACTTCCTTTTCCTATCTCTGGTCTGAAGCATTAGCAAGATCTCAAAATGTAAGTACAGTATAAAGCTCTGATCTGCAATATGCCCTTTGTGGAGGTCCTTTTCCAATACGTCAGACAAATGCATTGCAACCGCCTATTATTAATAACTGTAAAGCAAATGGAAGGGCTAATCTGCAGCCCCCAGCATCTTGGTGGTTTACCACTGGGTACTATCCACCTGAAAAGTTTGATAATGAATGATATTACATGGACTTCCAGAAAGACTGTGCTGAGACAGCAAGGTCTGTATACAAAGCCTCTCTTGGCTTTCTGCTGCTCTTAGAATCCTGCCAGCTGGAATTCCATCTGGTGCCCATTTCCACTCCTATGGAAGCCAGGAGCCATATTCAACTGATGCAACATCAAGCCCCCTTGTTGGGGAATTCTTATGGGAACTAGTGCAGGGGCATGTTGCTTCATTTTCAGACTCATGTGAAGATGTAATAGTCAGAAAAACAATGACTCAAGTGAGCACAGAATCTGCAGCCATTTGCTCTTGGAGCATGTTCACCATATTCACCAAAGTAGTCTGAGGTTACCAACGGAAGAATGAAATGTGTGGCCCAAGCTGTCTATCCTAATGGCCTTCCCTCCAATGGTCTCCTGCTGCAGACTCCCTGCAGTCTGGAATGTCTATCAGCACTTGCAGCCTGGGGTTTGTTGATTGACTCTGCTGATGATTTTTCCATGAGATCCCACTGCTAACACGCTGAAGGATTTCCTGTGTGCCATTTGGCTACTCAGTATTGTGTGGAAGGATCCACATGGTCTAGAAAAGCATTGACTGTAGAGCTTCACTGTGGAGTTCTCTATTGCGAATAGCTACAAATTCAGCTCTGAGCAATTGGGGATCATTAACGCTTGCAACACTGATTTCCACACGGTGACATCTGCACACCCAGAGGATTTGATGTGAGGCACCAGGAAGCCTGCAGAAGGATTTAGCAGTTCAGAGAGCGGGTGAGCTGAGAAAGTTGGTAGGGAGTTTACAGATAAGGTTTCCTGTCTGCAGCATAGTTTACTGTGAGCAAGAATACACACTTGAGGTATTCAGAGGTATTTTGTGGCTGAGAATGAAGTTAGAGTTTGTGAAAGAGAGATGGGTTATTGTTCTGCGCAGTTAGAATAAAGACCCTTCCAAGAGTTAGCTTTTTGTCAATCCATGTGGCTCCCCATAACATTGACTGATAAAATATAAAGGTCTTAAAGGTGTCCCTAAATAGGACCAACTTCCCCCACCCCAACGTGAATATGCACCCAAGTGAGAGGATTTGCATTTGCATAAGCCATTTAGCCTTTATCTGTTTCACCTCACAACACCTAACAATCAGTTACATCCTTATTAGAACATACTGGCTGAGGCTGAAGGATGAGAGACCTTCACCCACTCCTCATGTCTCATTAAACCAAAAATCAACACAAAAATGTTTCAAAGCTTACACCAACACATTTCATAGAGCATTTGGAAATCTAGGTCCTTTAACTTCTTCAGAGTGGGGACTACATCTTAACAGGGAGCTCATATCATAGACACAGCAAAGTAATAGTAAAAGTAATAGTACAAAAGTATGCGATGTATTTTTAGCTGCCTTTTAATGTGATTGTGCAATTGGAAACAAAGAATAGAGCCATCAGCACATGACTGACCTGTTCACCAGAGACGACACAGCAAGTGCTCTGAAAATCAGTGTGAAAATTGTTTTACTCTTCTAAAGAAATTAGTGCCAGTGGGAGACTTGGGTTCTGTTTCCAGCTTTGTCAGTGCCATGGAGCATGACCTAGGGCAAAATGCATCATGTCTCTTTACCTCAGTTTTCCCTTCCAGATAATGGGGATAATGATACCACCATTCCTCTGTAAAGGGTTTGCAAGTTATGTCTAAAAAACATTTTGTACAATACTAACCATACAGTAAAACACTAACCATTATACAGTGTTAAGAAAATAGCAATTTGGTGATGCAAATAGAATTCTTTTTAAAAAGAAAAATGAGAAATAAGCAAACAAGGATTCACTGCCATTTCTGATATTTAGTGAAAAAAAAGCTTAAGCTTCTAACCATAGCAGACGTCTGTATTGGCATCGCTCTATGAGTTATATTTAGACTATGTTTTGTTTATTGAACTTTGCCACTTTGCTCAATACTGTACATGACATAGAGGGAGATGTGGCTTATCCTCAAGACTGATTTCAAGGGATCTCCTGTCCCCGTCCCTCCCAATCACATTACTTTCAGAGTATTGCTAATGGTAGGATAAGTCCACCCCTTTATACCGTGAATCACCCACTCAAGCTGGTCACTTTTTTGTCCCATGTGGGTTTGGGCTTACTGTCCTACATGAGGTTGACTTTCATGACCATCATCACTCCTCAAGATTATTTTATGAAGTCATAGCTTCTATGAGACCCCTGGGTCACAAATCAATGGTGGTGTGTTAATTTACACCAATTCAGGCGCCGTGTGCCATATATCACATACTCTATGAATTAAACCATGATCATGTGAAATCAACAGGTTGAGTCAACTTAATCACTGACAGCAAAGGATGTAAACTAGGGATGAATTTTGTTGCAACTTTTCTTAATTAAACTCAGTAGCACTAAACATTTTTGTGGAGGTTACAAATAAAACAATCATCTTAGGGTGTACCTCAGCCGTGCCCCTATTCTCTCCAAGACAAAATCTCGTCAAGATAAGAACAACTCTCACTCATAAGCATATGTAGATTGCTTTCTCTGGCTAAAATATTGTCTTATTCATCTTATTCCAGTGACAAAGTACATTGGTACGCATGCGTGCATGCGCACATGCACACACACACACATGCTGTCTGGTACTGACTCTTGCTCCTAGATGTAGTGTACATCATGGTCATCCACAGCTTCATCTAACCTCTTCTAGCATGTGAGACAATACAGTGGGCAAACACTGGCTCTGCTTGATAGCTACTAGCTCCTGATACCAAAAACATGCAGTTCTCGATGCAAAGTTCATGCAGTGCCCAATTCAGCAATAGACTCAGGGTCACTGGCTATCTGTGGGACTGGTCTTTTTCAAGGATTAAATAGCTGTGTACAAAACTAAATGTGCTTTAATGCATTTCCAAACTTCAGACGAGGTCTGGTGTAATTATTTCACAATATTTTTAGCAGGTTTTTTTTTTTGTATTCCACCTCATGTTGGGCAGGTTGGCTCCTACTCTCTTGTAGGTGGTATGTTAAAAGGAGGGATAGCATAGGGATTGCTTTGATAGATGGATTAGTTTTCCTAAGGTGCTGGAAAAAAAGAGGTGCCTGAGAATCATTAAACCTCTCTCTACTTCATTGTTGCTAAGATGCCAGCAGAAGAAGATATGAAGGAGAAATGTCCTACTGTTTATTGAAAGTTGCTGTTGGTATACGGCTCCTACATTTTGGCTCTTGCTTCTGATAAAAGCCCACTGCGATCTGGCTGTCAGCTCTGTAAAGTTTCCAGCATTAGCTCTGTCCCTCTCCACAGCCAGGACACTTTACTCCCATTTTAACTAGCACATTGTTTCCATCTCAGCAAACAAGTGAAAATATAATACATTATTTTGTATTAGAAGACACAGAGCCAAATGAACGTACATGGGGGTTGCACACATTTAACTCATGGCTAAACTTGGTCACTTAGCCTTTTAAGGCATGTTCTTGTTGTTGTTTCTACCCAAGTAAATATTAATAGAAAATTAGCTGCATGTGCCTACATATTAAAAAACTTCCAAATTGCATTGAGAAAAAAGTGACCAACTCAGAAGGGCCTAGGGTGGGATAAGACCCCAGGTGGGGATTCAGAATACCTGGATTCAACTTGTACATCACCCACAAACTTCTCATGTGACTTTGGGCAAGTCACTTCATATAACCTTCTACTTCAGTTTACCATATGTAAAAACAAGGATAATTACTATGGTGTTCTGAAAATACAACCATGAGGTGTTCAGATACTATGGTGAAGAGACCTACAAAAGTAGGTAAATGCATTCAGAGATTCTATTTGACAGAGAGTCTATCCTTCTGAAATACGCACACGCTTAGTACAATGGTCCCAGTGTGTACAGTGAATCAGAATGAGTTGCATTTCTACCTATGAGACAGCAGTTTCTCAGTGCCTTACAATTTACCAACATAGAAGCCTTTGTGAAAAATGTGCATTGCTTATGTTTTTGAGACCTGTAAAATATTAGCTGGAGAGCAACAAAGAAAGATTAATGTACCAGGGGACAGAAATGACATATGGGGAGACATGCTGGGTCACATCACCACCACTTGTACTGCTTGGCTTGTACTGAGCATGCTCATTAACACTGTTGAAGCCGCCTGCCCTCACTCTGCACCCCACTATCAGTAGGTAGATTTTCAATCCTAGGGGACCATTAATAAATTAAGTTTATTGCCTTGTAAGGTTGCAGATACATTCTTTGTATGCTTGGGTTTTGAACAACTTCCTTGAAAAGACAAAAAATGCTCTGAAGAAGAGTTCTGTGCTCTCAAAAGCTTGTCTCTTTCACTAACAAAAGGTTGCTAAATAAAGATATCTCACCTGCCTTGTCTCTCATGAAAACACAAGATTGGCTTCCAACTTTGTATCTAGACTATCAAGTTGGGTGATAACTGTTTAGCTGGCAAAATGTTCTGACACAGCCGTTGTTAATTAAAGACCCTTTAAAGCCATCATCCGGGGAACGGGCAGGTTGTGGTCTGTTCATTGAGGTCACTGACGGTCAGAGGAATTGAGGGGGCTGAGCATGAGACACAAAATGAAGGGAGTAAGAAAAGAGATATTTGAATTAAACTTATGAAATGTGCTGTTTTTAAACTAGTTAATATTTGCCTGAGTTCCGAGCTGATTTGAAAACTCTCTGCCAAAGACAACAAGCTCATGGTAGAAATGAGTAATAGCTTAGAATTTTTCATTTGTCCTTCATGCATATTTTCTAGGCTGACAAAACATTTAACTATATTTAATACAAATCAAGACCTTTTAACATTCATGTACAACAACACAATCCCTCCTCCCCCCGTTCTCCCCCACCGCCCAATTTTTGCACTTTATAGGCTGTGAAATATTAAAGGAATAATGTAATTAATTCAAAAAGATGTTGAACAGGCTCTTAGGCCCCAATCTAGAACATCATTTCAACATGTGTAATGTTAAACACGTAAGTAAACTTATTAAAGCCAACAGCTCCTCACCTGCTCATGTTTGAGTGCTCCGCTGGGATGGGCCTTAGTGCCCAACCTTGCAAGTGGGTGAGATTAATGGGAGTTGAAGGTACTCAGTGCCTCTTAGGTTTGGGCCCTTATTTATCAAGCCCCCCAATCCCCTCAAAAAAGACCAACCAAACACCCCCCCCACACACATTTTATATTGCACATCATCAAAAGTATTCGTTTTTCAGCCTTGTCAAGAATGTTTTCTTCTTCCATTGGAAATGCCCATGAAGACATAGAAAATATAAGATGTAACATCATTGTATTTATTAGGTTCCGAAACAATACACATTCACATCCTTTTGAATACAGTACATTTGGCACAGTAATAATGTTTACGATGAAATAAAACTAATGAATGGCAAGAGATTCAAATTACTTCCATAAGAAAAAGAAATCCTGTACAAATAAAGCCACACCAACCCCCCCAAAAAACTGAATACATTTTATATTTAACAAGAGCTATTCTGACCATAATTTAAAAAGAGGTATTTTTTTAGCTTTTTCTTTTCTTTTTTTTTGGGGGGGGGAGGGGGAGAATTCATTATTTTTCACTGTAGGGAAAAACATGTTTCCACTTTTTATAAAATCTATATGGGAGAAAAACAAGAAACTGTGGATTTTTTTTTTACTTTTTTTTTTTTTTTTTTTTGGCATTTTGCACTCATTTTACAAAAAAAGAGCAGGAAAGATTTTACAGAAATGTAACAGCATGTCCATTTTTAAGAGTTATCTTTAAAAAATGTTCAAGGTAACAGACAAACCTCCTAATGTAAACCCCTTACAGAAGATTATTTACTTGTACTGAAGAAACATCTGCCCATGCAAAAGTTTTACCTCCTTGGCTTTTCACTTAGCAGCCTTACAAAACAATGCAGGTGCCAAGCCCTCTTGTAATAGAAATGTTTCATGATTTTCACGCTAGAAACAGGACTATTCTAATCAGTTCACAACAGCTTTGTGGAATGTATTTAGTCCCCAAAAAGAAATGCTAATAATTTTGGATAAATGCCTCTAATTTTATACAAACAGTAGTGCGCAATGCAATATTTTTTTCTTCCTAGCCAGTCTATTTACCTATGTGAAAAATCACTTAGCACAGTGATCAGTTCTTGTCCGGATGTCAAAAACTAACTGTGCTGAAAGCTACACTTAGGCAGTAGTGACGCAGGAAAATTTATGGGCAATGTTACTACAGTTTCCTTAAAAAAAAAAAATGAGATGATGTCATCATTAAGATGTTTCTGTGCTTGTACTCAACTCCAGAAGTTAGTCTTTTCCCAGTACATAAATTTACTGAAGATAAATTAAATTAATCTAAAGGCTTGATCCATTATTACACCTGTAGGCCAGACAACACATGAATTGATATAGCATAATATTTAATATTTTGAAATAATCATAAGAATATATATAATAATTACACCTGAGTTTTTAAAAAAACAAAATGGAACTGAATGTTGTCATCAGTAACAAAGGCTGTGAGCAGCCAGACACATAATTGACACAAACTCATTTGCTGGAGACCAAGATTTCTCTCTCAAAGCCAATGACTCACACTTTGTCCATCACAATTTGTAACGTTCCTTTCTCTTTCCTGGCTCTATCACATCAGAATAGAGTTGAAGAGAACTATACAAGAGATTTAGTATAGCTTAATATGTCTACATCTTTTGTAACAAAAACCCCCCCTCATCTCTCTGACAGTAACTTGAACCAATACACATACAGAGTATTGCACATAGACATTATTATAATTATTCTTTCAAAGACTAAAGGTTTTATAATATGCCTGAACATGCAGCAGTTGATACCTCCATATTCAATGAAATCCACAGGCCTTTCAGCAAACACTATATACAAAATCTCACCTGTACAAAAGGCAAAAAAGCTTCTTTAGTGCCACTTTGCCGGTCACAAGTATATATATATTTTTGTGCAGCTGGAAATCCATGTGCAACAATTAAAATGGATTCCATTATCTGCTCACTCAGTCCAGTAAAATATATAATAAAAACACCTCAGCAATACATGGACACAAAAAACACAGGGTACTCCTGGAAATATAAGTACATAACACTGTTAGCATATCTACAGGAGGTAACTTCGCATTAGTAATATTGTCCACATGAGTTACCATTTTAATTAATACACAAGAAAATCAATTTACATCTTTCAACAATGTCAGTTTTTGATCTTCAGTCTTTCAACACACTTTCACATAATCCATGTTAAGATTTGTTTCATGTTTATCAGATAGCACAGATTTCAGATTTGATTTTAAACATTAAAAAACAGTAGTACTATGGTTTTGTAAAAGTGTGCAAAAGTAACACACTGCTGTGGAAAATAAATACGCATAACGAAGCAGGTCATCATCATTCCAACTGAACACAATGGGCTAAAACAATTTTTTTTATTTTTCCTTTTTTTTTAGAAAATAGTAATTTAAAACACCTCCATGCCAGCAATTACACTAATGGCACATCTGCTTTGGGTACAACGTCTACTAAGAAAAGTAATGTTTACCCAATTACCTGTCAGATTTGTAGTAAACCTATTGTAGCCTCAATAAAGCTATTATAGGCTCTCGGAAAACTGATCAGTTCTTATATCTTAGCCCTTTAATATCTGTCTATAAAGTATCTGATTTCCTATTTTAAACAACTTTTAAAGTTATCCTCATGATTCTTTTTATTCCTTTCATGAAAAATTAGGTATGCCTTCTTTTGGTGGATAGCTTTACATTCTGCTCGCAGCCCAGTAAGTTAAAGTAAATGAGATCAATAATTGCACATCCAAGAAACTTTTTCAATTACCACAAACCTGTATATAATCGTCTTCTCCACATTTGAGTAGAAACTTCATTGTAATCATCAGTGCAGAAGAAATGGCTCTCTCTCATTCCTAATTAAGGGTGTATAGCAATTATGTACTGTGGTAGGATGAGAACTAAAACCTGCTAAATCTCTATTTTAAAACAGCATGGCTCTTTTTGCTTCAGGAAAAAGATGCAAATTGTTGTCTTTTCTGGGAGACTTTATGAGGTTGCAAATTGCAAAAGCACCGCAGTGTGTTACATCTACAATTTCTGATACAAAATTGTTTTGCATTGTTTGTGAGACAGAAATTAAGAGTGCCTTCAGATCAGATGCTTAAAGGAAAACAATAAATATATAGTTTAAATGGGGATATGGGCTCATGGTAAAAGAAGTAGTTCTTGATCTACTGAGTCTCAGAACTGGAGGATCTTCTTGTTGTAGCATCATTCATCTGGCAGCCTACTGCTGCCTATGGCAGTAGCTCTTCGCCAAAATAAGAGAATCCTTTAAATTCCTCTTGATTGATTTGCTTTATAATTGTCTCATCCACTATCGTTAATACTGGCTCCTCTCGTGTAAAGTCTTGATCAAAGTTATTTACATCCCTTTTGGTTTTCTGAGGAGGAAAGTATAAAAAGGTGAGTAGTGAGTGACGAAATTAACAAAAAACTAACAAACACAAAAACTGCTTTTTGTGAGGCTGAAATAAGCTGAATTTTCTGAAATGATAAAGTAAAGCTACTTCACACAAAAAATAACAAACATATGGGGTAAGCTAGCACAGGAGCTCAGAAACAAAGATAATGAATTCAGAGAGCCCCGCTGGTCTCTGGAGAGTGATGGGGTGGTGATATGATGAGAAAGCAGGAGGCGGAGATTAAGTTTCATTATAAAAGGAATGATAGGGTAAGGAGCATGGCCTAGTCTTACATTATTTTACATTACATTATGGTCTTAAATGGCATCACATTTGAGTGGTTTAAAGTGAATTGTCTTTCCCACAGACATACTTCTTCAGCCCTAACTTATCTGGTTATTGTGTTTAAAATTTAAATGTAGAGCTCATGATAGGTCCTAAACTGAGCACCTTGGAGGCTCAGCATCAGCAATTCAACTCATGCTGCTCTGCCAATATGATCTGGATGAATCAGGGGTAGGGCTGAAATCCTGGCCCCACTGAAATCAGTTGCAAACCTTCCATTGACTTCAATGGACCAGGACTTCACTTTAAGATCCAATGGCCATTTATTTCTTGGTCTTTCTTTGGCAATAGTAGTTGTGATTCGGATATCTTCCGACGAGGAGCTGAACTAAGAGCACAAACTCATTTCACATAGGTGACTGAACCTCACGATAATGATTATGGTCGGTCATTACCACACAGACACGACTTGAGGCTGTGATTGAGAGGTAGAAACCTCCATCTCTCATTACCAGTTTCCTGAGCTCTGCACTGTTCTTACATTCCACAATAATACAGTCATATTTCAGGGATGCGCAGTACCGCTGAAGGGAATAGGCATTTTTATTTGTTTAGCCCTTTTCCGGTTGTCTATCCTTTTGTGATATTTCGTGAAACATTTCAGAAGAGTTACAGCTAAACAGACTGCACTCAATAAAGGCAAAGCTGATATTTTAAAACTGGTTTGTATCAATCCTAAAATAAGATAGGTATTTTTGAGATTAAGATGATACCAGAAATATAGTAGCAACTTGAATTACAATGTACAGTGCGAGATCATGTTCTAAATAGATTTACATGCCAAAAGCTCCTTTCAGCGCACACGCACACACACACACACACACACACACACACACACACACACACACACCCCTCTCTTGCTAATGCTAATAGGAGACTATGCCCATCAAAGTATTGTTTAGGATGAACTCTGACGCCATAGAATTTTTTTTTTAATTTCATGTAACTGACTCTTCTCATATCTGTGAAGTATTTATAGTAACTAGCAGCCAAAAGAGAGTACAAGGACTTTATATAATTTATCCGTCATAGCAAAATAACCCCTATATTTAAAAATGAAGCATCTCTTTACCATTTGTATGCTACAGGATTTTCTAAATGATGGACATTGAATAACCTGCAAAAATCCTTCTGTCTGCTAATGAGATTTCTGCAGATACTGGTCAATGTCCCATGTATTGCCTTTAAAATGCTCAGTGAAAAAAAATGTTATTGATACATATTTTTTAAATTGGCACATAATGTTTTCATTCTATATAATTTAAAAACTATGGGCCAAACCTAAATTCCTTAATCAGTTTTTACTTAGATGAGAAAATACTGGGGGGAAAAATCATTTGGTTTTTCAAATGAATTCACTTTTGACTGGGTTCACATCCCTCTTCAGTTTGCTCTCTGCAAATATTCTAGCAAATGAGTTCATTGTCAGGAGTGCTCACCAAAAGCAAAAAATGGTGAGTATTTACAAAAACTCATAAATCAACACTTGCTGGTGGATTTGCTGTGTCCTAAAGTATTTAAACCATGATTTGAGGACTTTAATAACTCAGTCATTGGTTAGAGGTTCATTACAGGAGTGGGTAGGTGAAATTGTGTGGGCTGTATTATGCAGGAGGTCAGACTAGATGATCATACAGGTCCCCTCTGACCTTAGCGTTTATGAGTCAATGAGCTGTTAACAAAACTGAATTGATTAAGTAATCCAAGGGGAAAAAAGCATAACCACCACTTCTTTTAAACAGAAATTCTCATTTGGACTTGGCTTTCCACTTTGACTTTTTAGGCAACTTCTTTCTTGAAGGCCCTTCAATTCTGGAGGGCCTCATCAGCTGTGAACAAACAAGGCCAGGCACATATCACCTTGTACCTGGTATTGCTACGTTAACATTCTTACACACTGGCTGCTGCACAGGCCAATACCATGCACAATTTTAAAGCTGCAGCACCAGAGCACAGAGGGAAAGCAGCAAGGGAGAAAGCAGAAAGGAGCCTGAAAAATAGAAGGGAGCTCTGCAAGAAAAGGCTACATCTCTGCTGTGAGCGAGGAGTGTGATTCCCGGCTTGCATACACATACTTGCGCTAGATAAACAGTAGCAGAGCTGCGGGAGCTTGAGCATCGGCAGCAGTGGCCTGGCTTACCCACTGTGGCACATATTTGGCATGGCTAAGGCCTGCTGCCACCCCGCCGATGCCCAGGCTACTGTGACTGCACCACTATTTCTACTTGTGCTAGTTTGCGAAATGCTAATGCAAATTTGTGCATGCACGCTGGGAATTCTATCTTTACCTGGTATGCAGGTGGAACCTAAAAGTTTACACAGGGAATGGGACCCCAGTGGAGCCAACTCTATGCATTCAAACCTCATGAGTAGAGTTACAAAAAAAAAAAACCCCTCAAGATCGGCTTAAAAATCATATCATCACAGGACTCCGGGAGCTTTCAGGAAAACAACCAATATCGTAGGATTCTGACAATATAGTGAGAGTTGGCAACAGGGGGATTCCCTTAGGGGACTTATCAAGGCAGCAAAGCCAGGAGGGTACCAGAAGTCACAGACGAATTGGCAGGTGGTAGGGGATGGGAGTCAGACTTCTGCACAGAAGCCCTAGGGGAACACAGCTGTCCATGTAACCTGACCTCTCATCCAGCATATGCCACAGGAAAGTCCAGTTGGTGTCAGAAATTGCATTTTTTTCTGGGTTATCTGTCTGGGCAATGTGTGTCTGACCCAAGCCTTGGTCTATACTTATTCGGTAATTCAGCAGCAGTCGACAGGAGTTATGCAGGCTATGCAGAGTAGCTGCTTAACTCCCATTGACTTTGTAACTCCTCTTCTACATGGTGTCTTCACTGCACTGTGCCAGCAGGAAATGCATTCCTGTCGACATAGCAGTATGTCACTTGAGGGGGCAGTTTTAACTCATCAGGTTCTGGATCAGTTGAGTGGATGTCCACTGACCGATCAATGGATCCAGAATGATCGCTCTGATGGTGGCAAATTTGCTGCCATCAGTGAAGACATGGCCCAAGTAAATTGTGCCAATGAATCAGAGACAAAGCAACTACAAAAGAGTTTCTGACAAGAAGTGAAAGATATTATACCCTGCTGAAACTGCAGGTAGGCAGAAAATACCAACCATTTTGAATATGACTGAGTGTCCAACCTTAACACTTCTATTCTGATGAAAGGGGCCTTGTGACCTTTAATGATCACAGGTGGTTAAGACCTTGGTCTTACAACTCATCTGAAGGATGGCCATCTCCAGGAGCACAGTGCCCCTTCTACCTAGGAAAGATCCGAAGGAAGAACGCCATTTGCTCACTCACCATTATCACTTTTTGTAGCATCCCTGCTCTGAGAATTCACCTCTAACCACTGACTTAATGAGACCCTGTTTATCCTATGGTGGGCTCACAGTAGTGTGACTACCTAATCAGGTATATAACAACATATATTAATAAACTAATTAGCAAAACTGTCTGTAATCTTAGGAAGAATAAGATGAGATTTGTAGACTATCACATTTTTCATGAGCGTGGGCCATTTTAAATTTCACCTGAAGTTACCAACGCTGCTCAAAAGGTCACAGACACGGAGTTGTTAAAACACTGTCTCACTCAAACAACACAGTTCATCAGATGTCTCCAATGGCACGTGTTGGTTTACACAAGGGAATCCTGGCATGTTTAAAAATGCTAATTTTTGTCTTGAATCTCTAGAGGCAGGGTGTAAAGTGGATGGGGGCTACACAACGGGTTGCAGAGCTGGCAAAAAACCCCAAAAAACGTAAATTGAGCTGGGTCTCTGAGGGGCACACCTTAAGCAGTGTTTCATCAAGTGCATGGAAATTGGTTTTGGCTGGGATTCTGAAAGACTTCCCCAACACACTTTTTCCAGGCCACTTTAAGCACTGTATTTATGCTGTTAGTAAGTGATTAGGTTGATCTTCACATTAATGGGCATGCACTGCACATGGATCATTTGCATACTGATTTTTTTCACACTGCTTTTATTTTCACTTTCTGTACTGTACAACCATTTAGGGGAACAGTGAATTTTCTCTACCTTCTCTCTAAGTCTTCTCTCTACCTCTCCTACGTCTAATATGCTGTCCACACTGTTTGAATCTAAACAACTGCTTTGATTTGCTGAAACAGCCTGACCTGATCCTATGACTTACACTTCCCTGCATTTATTTTCCTCCCATTATGTAAGTTCTCCATCGTTAAGCATCTGATGACGTGGGGTTTTATCCCATGAAAGTTCCTGCAATAAATAAATTTGTTGGTCTTCAAAAGTGCCACAACACTTCCTGTTTGTTTTAATGATTTTCTTTTATAGTAACAGCAACAAATGTAGAAAACTAAAAGAAATGAAAACATGCAACAAGCTTTCAAGTGACAGGGATAAAGATCACATGTCAGCACATACAATAGTTGATGATTGTGAACTTAGAGTCAATAAAATATGAAACTCTCTCTGTAAATGACAATATAAACTCCATCTAATTTTAAGTTCTGGGACATGAGACTAGAGTAAGATTAGAACTACTTGCATTCAATAGTCTCCCAAAATCCCTTTCAGGCAAACCTGAACTGTAAATGCCCCTTGTTTCCCTTTGAAATGAAAAGATACAGAAATGGCTAGGATTTGAAAAAAATGTCCTATGAAAACATACTGCATAGGTAAACACATATCAGCCTATTTATGACGAGAAAAAAATAGGCCTGATTCTATTCCAATGATATCAATGGCAAGATTGTCAGGGATTGCAATGCCAGAAAGATCTGGCCCAGCGTGCCTAGTAAGTGTGACCAGAAATACTCACGGAAATGAACAAATGCAGATCAAGCTTAAGAGGAAGAACGTCAAAGAGTCTGACGAAGTGGGATTTTCTCCCACGAAAGCTCATGCGCTAAATAAATGTGTTAGTCTTTAAAAGTGCCACAGGACTCTTGTTTGTTTTGCTGAAGTAGACTAACACGGCTCCCCCTTTGGAACTTGTCTAGAGGAGGGACACTCTGGTGTACAGAAACATGCAATAAGCTTTTCCAGGCTCGCAGCAGACTGAGCTGTTACCATCTTGCCCACCACATGCAGACAGCAGCTCTAAGTGCAGACAGCCAATGAAACACGTCCTATACTTTGCCCTCATTCTGCCAACAGCAATAGTTAACTCCTCCCAAGTTTCTCAGCCCACAGTACATTCCTGAGGTTTGCAGCTCTTTTGAGGATCTATAGCATGAAACCCTTTTAGCACTGTATGTGGGTATGGCAGTCGCAGAGCAAGCAGAATACTGATGGACACCTTGAGTCTGGAGCTACTTCCTACGCTTCCCAGCATGCAGCCAAAGGACACATGACATCACTGCAACAGGAATAGGGGAGGCAGGAATGGCTGCACCATCCACTGTATATTATACACTTCTGTGACTATCCAGCTTCTGAATATTAACAAAGATACAGTAACATGGGTTAGAATTCTTTATGGAAACGTTAGTGACGGTTATTCTGACTTTGGTGAGAATTGAGGGCTCTCAGTCACTCTGTATGACTGACACCTTGATAAGTTAAAAATGGACCAAATCCATAGCTCGTTACTTATTTTTCAGATAAGCATCTCATTAAAGTCACATAAAAGACACAATCCTTCAGCATACCAGAGAGGATTTCCTTTCTCTTAGCCTCCTTCGCTTAAGGACCAGTGAATACTGACCTATCAAAGATGTACGCTTTCCTTAACGTCAGTGTCCCATGGCGGGACACCCCGATGGATGGTGGCTGGATGCATATAGACTCCAGGGTTTGACTTGATAACTCTAAGAGTAGCCAAGACCTCCCGAGTCAGTGTTCCCATTATTTTCTGTTTATTGTCTCACCAATAACATTTTCAGATGATTTTGTTCGAGAGTAATGGAAACTGCAGGCATCAAATAGACTGGTGCAAAGCACAAGGTACTGTGGCTAACCTCAGGTATCACTGCCCTCTCATTCACCTTTCTTTTGTGATATCAAAAACCACAGCGCAGGCAGAGGATCGCTTCATACCAATCTGTGAACCACCTTTCACCAAGGCAAAGTAGTTTCTAAAAGGCTGGAAGTAGCTGTAAAGCAGCAGTTATTTTCACACTTCACTCATTCTCCATTTACAGAAGATTCAATATGAATACTGAGAAAAATAGGCTTAAAAAAAGTTCAGCTTTCTGTTAACTACTGTGAATTGCTTTTAAAAAGTATTTGCATGTATAGAGAATGCTATTTGGTATTATAAACCAAAATATTTGTTAAAATCTCTCATTTTTGGGAAGTCCAAAATATGAAATATATAGTTTTTAGCTAAACTAACAGAAAAGTTATACAAATGAAAGTGTTTTCAGTCTGGAAACTGTGCTTTTCCTGTAGTAGAGCTGCAGGAATCAAGCACATATTCCTTAAAAACAATCACTAGTTCAATTACTTCATCTAAAGGTTATCACCAGTGAAAGGTTTTGAACCAAAGCACCTAGGTTTTAGGAATATACTAATATCCTTATCTTTTAATTCAAGAACCATATGTTTTGTTCTTAATTTTTGAGGGTTTTTTATTTTGGTTTTTTTTTTGCATATAACATGGAAAATAATCATTTCAGATTTCACTGGGAACAAATGAAAAGTGAAAACTACTTTCATTAAAAGTTTTGATATCAGTAATTAAGACATGTTTCACTATCCAATTCAGATCTTAGTTACCAATGCACAGACACCTCTTTTAGCATTACACAACCTTAGAGATTTTTTGCATTTTACGAAGGATAATGTTGCCGTCTAACAAACTGTAACCACCTCTGGAATGGAACATCACACAACAGAAAGTGGAGGGAAATACCCTATCCAACTGAAAGGACAAAAGAATTTACTGATTACTCATAAGAATCTATTAAAACAACTCACACTGAAATATGGCCGTGACACCAAGCTTAACAGCTCAAATGCTTGCATGTGCACAGAGACAAAAATACCTTTCGACCCTTCATGGTCAATTATATATCTTGTTCGTTTGATACCACCCTTCAGAGAATCACTATTCCTTATCACTATGTGGTTTAGTACTAAATAAGGCAGTGCTTTTCAAACTTTTTTTCTCGGGACCCAGATGAAAAAAAATCGTTTATGCCCATTACCCAACAATTACATCTATCAGAAATGCATTCCAGTCTTTGGGCCGCAGCAACAGGGGGTGCCGGGACCCAGTACCTCAGGGTCTGTGACCCAGTACTGGGTCCTGACCCGTAGCTTGAAACCCACTGGAGTACAGCTATGCAATTACCGCAAAAAAGATTTTTGTTTCTGTTTTGTTTCTGGGAGATAACTAACACATTATAGCCATTGTGCTGTAAAATCAAAATGGATGAGAGGCAAAGGTGCCTGTATTTTTGCCATGAGCTGGTAAGGTGAGATCAACCCCCTATCTCTCAGCTATGGTTGACATAGCTTAGCTCACATTAAAACTACAGTGCCTTGTCTCCACTAGGGTTTTACAGGTGACCTAACGTGCATTCATTATTCCATGACAAAACACAACTATTCTGGGCAAGAAAGACAAAGGGTAGGTCTACACTTAAAATGCTGCAGCTGTGTTGCTAGTAGTGCTTCAGAGAAGATACTACTATGCTGATGGGAGAGCTTTTCCTGTTGGTGAAGTCAATTCTTGTCCCCAAGAGGCAGTAGATAGATGGGAGATGCTCTCCAGTTGACCATGCTGCTGCCTACACCATATGTTACTCAGTACAACTTCATACCTCAGGGTTGTGGAGCACATGTTTATGGAGGAGACCTGATCAAGGCTTAACTTGAGAGATCTGGCAAGATCAAAGGACAGAGCCGCATGGGTGCAAGCAGTGCTAAAATGGCACATTATACAAATGGCAGAGTAGTTGCCCGGCACAGATATTAGCTATTATGCAAAGTTGACACCATTAATGTTGCCCCAAACTTTATATTCTAGAATCACTTGGCAAATTCTAGATTTTATAATAAAATGGGAATTACACAAGCCACCAAAAAGCATTTGATATGAGAATTTCATTTCTTTTGTAAGCAGAGAGCTTTGCCACATGAGAAATACAGTGAACTTCAAAACACTATTTCATCCTCAGAGGCTCTGTTTATGTTGGGTTATACCTTCCCCATCCATTGCCCTTCACATCTCCTGTCATAGAACTCTGTCTTATCTAACCATGCCCAGAGCAGATCTTGCCAGCACAGAAGTAAAATATCTGGCTGCCATCCGAACCCTGTGTACACTGGTGCTCCCATGTCTTGTAGCTGCTACAACTAATGTAGCCGCATCTCTAGTATTGCAAATGAATGTCCTTAGGGCCCAGAATGTCCCTCATTCCAAAATAATCTTCAGTTAGCCTTCCCATATATCCCTGTGATTTCTAAACACAACGCAGGTCTCAAACACAACCATCAGAAAAATAACAACTGGATGCTGAACTCCCAAGAGTCCAAGGTACGCAGGAAGCTGAGTAGAACTTACTGCTTCCTCAGTCTCTCGGGAACCAGCATGGCACATAATAAATAAATGAAAACGCCCAGCGGCCGCCCACTCAGACCTCAGCCATCCTTTTTTGGGGTGGGGGCATTGGCTGTTCTCACCTGGAATTGCTGTCAGTGAGTCTGCTGGCCACTATTCATATGAGCTATCTTATTTTTAACTTGAATTGCATCACCTCTCTCTTATCTGAGGTATCTCCATGACTAGAACGCTGGGATGGACACTTCCTGTCTTCTACTCTGTCTGCTGTAGGCTTTTCACTACCTGAATGTTTCTGAATACCTGAAATGTAACCACATACAAACAGTCTCTTCTTTCTGTGCCCCTTTTCCATGGACAGATGGCCCTAACATGCTGTTATACTGTGCAGACAGCATATGCAATAGGGACTGCACTGCTCTATACTAGGGGAATGACAGCTACACACATCAGTCGGCCATTCTTTTGGGGCTGTAACAGTGGCCATAGATCAGCAATCCAACTTAGAGGCAGGGGAGGATTCTGTCCACCCCAAACTTCTCAGCACATGGTCTAGTTATTCAGGGTTTGTGTTGGAGATCTGGCTCATGTATAATAGAGATTTTATTTTGTGATGGGTCATGAGAATGAAGACTTTCACTCTCTTTGTTATTTGAAGCCTTGGACATTTGAGAGAAGCTGGCTGTTTAACATTCTGTGGCAGATAATGTTAATTACTAAGAGGTTCCCTGACCATAGACCAGAGATTCCGAAAAAGATTTGGGGGTTGTAGTGGCTAATCAGCTGAGCTCCAAGTTGCAATGCTGTAGCCAAGAAAGCTGATGTGATCCTGAGATGCATAAACAGGGGAATCTCTTGAGTAGGAATATAGAGGTTCTTTTAGCTCTATATTTACCAGAGTGTTCCACAGCTGAAATACTCTATCCACTTCTGGTGCCCATAGTTAAAGAACGAGGTTGATAAATTGAAGAGGGTTCAGAGAAGATCCACAAGAATGATTACAGGATGATAAAAACTGATAAGACTCAAGGGCTATGTCTACACTTCCTAAAATTAGTTCAAATTAGTTTGAATTAGCAATCCTCATTCATTTCAATGGCCAGTTAATTCGAACTAAGAAATTAGTTCGAATTAACATGGCCACATTGGTTAATTCGAACTAGTTAGTTCGAATTAACCCCTTAGTTCGAACACCTTATTCGAACTTATTAGTTCCAATTAAGGAAGCCTTTAATTTGAACTAACTAAAGCCTAGTGTAGCCATGGCTTTAGTTAGTTCGAATTAACCCTCCTTAATTCAAATTAACTTGCCAGTGTAGACATAGCCAAGGAGTTTAATTTATTTAGCTTAAAAAAGAGAAGGCAGATTACAGACTGTAAGTATCTACAAGGAGAACAAATCATGGGGTCTTCAATTTAGCCAACTTGTAACACGATACAAAGGCTGGAAGATGAATAGACAAATCCAGACTGTAAATAAGGGATACAATTTTTAATAGTGAGAGTAATTAACCACTGGAATATTTTACCAGAGGTGGTAATAGATTCTCTGTTACTGACAATTTTTAAATCAAGTTTGGATGTTTTTCTGAAAGCTCTGCTCTATGAATCATTTTGGGGATGTTCTGGGGTCTGAGGTCTGACTACATGATCACCATGGTCTTTCTGGCCTTGGAATCTCTGAATCTGTACAGTTCTTTGCTGAATCAGGACTTTGTTTATAAAGTGTTGTCAGTTGTCTACATAATATGCAGTGATTTTAAAAATAATCTTCTATGCATTATAAAATGTTCTAGAATCAGAACCAGTTTTTGTTCCTTTTCCATTAGGGTCCCATCTGCTCTGAAATGGGAACTACACGCACTTCAACAAAAATGGCCTGAAAATGATAATATGTTAATACAATTGATACAGCATTCCTATATCTCGCAGACCAATAACTCCCCTTAAAAGACACAGAGCAGAGCACAGAATACAGTTCTAGATTGGCTGATTGCTAGTGGATGTAAAATGTGACTCAGCTCAAACAAGACCACAAACCAAATGAATACAAAATGTTAAGGTTTGAAATAGTTCAGTTAATGAAGCATTACACAATACCTGAGAATTTCCACATGCTTCCAGGTTATAAGTGAGTCTGTAGCAGAAATGGCAAAATACCAGTACAGCAGCTCTTCTGACCTTTCTTCTGCTGAAAATCTCACAAGACCGCTTGTTTTTTTGAGATTTCAAGGCCTCTATTAAGTCCAAGGCAGTTCAAATAAACACCTGAACTCTTTTTGGACATGAAGATGCAGTGAAATTCCAGTTCATTCGCTCATCACTAATTCCAGGCAGCACCGCTGGCAACTTGCAGGTCACACTTTATATTAATGATGCATTTTTACTGATAGATATTTTAATATCTAGTTAATAAATTCTTTTAGGTTCCTATAGATGAACAGATTGACTATAGTCATCTGTAGTACCTTCCACAACAACCTCTGTAACATTGTTCATGTCTGTACCATGTTTATAACTTCTACCAATCATTTCCCAACCCTTTAGAAAGGATACATTTTTAATAAATGTCACATGGTATTAAAGAGGTGTTTATATAAAGTGTGACTTCTTTAAAAAACAAACAAACAACCAGATCTGGTGGATCACTCAGCGTTTATCAGCGAGCACATTTGCCCCAAAAGGCAATGGAAATTTTAAAAGCACCACTGCACAACCATGTATCAATGCGCATTGCTTCCAGTCCTTGCTACATCTCTTTGCAGCTTTGTTACTCTATGGGTATTTGCACACTGCAATTAAAAACCCACACCTGGCCCATGCCAGCTGACTTGGGCTTGCGGGGCTCAGGCTAAGGGGCTGTTTATTTGTGAGCTCAAATGTAGGCTCTAGGGCTGCGTCTACACTGGTAAATTAAGTCAACTTAATTTACCCTGCGTCTACACTACAGTTTCCTTAAGTCGACTTAAGCAGCTTGCTTAAGTTGACTTAAGGAAAATAAAATCGACTTAATTAAAATTAAGTTGACTTTATAAAACCACCTTCCTAGTAGACCTAAGGCTTCAGTCGACTCCCTAGAGTCGACTTAAGTCAGTGTAGATGTGGGGTAGCCCTAAGTCGACTAGGTACAATGGGGCAAAGGCTGAGCCCCTTGGCATTGGGCAAGGGGTGCCCCCCGCCCCTGTGGACCTCCCCTAGATCCCCCTAAGCCCCTAGAAGTCGACCTAGGCATCCAGTGTGGATGCTCTAGGTCGACTTTGTAAGGTTCCCTTTAAGTCGACTTTATTTTTAAGTGGAGACACACTAAGTTGACTTAACTAAGTCGACTTAAAGTCGAATTAGTTAAGTCGACTTAGTTAAAGTCGACTTAAATACACAAGTGTAGACATAGCCTAGGATCCTGCAAGGTGGACAGCATTTAATAAGCCTCTCTTCTCCTGTCATTTCAAATATCACGTCTGACATTCAGCCTTCACCTAGTTTACCAAGGGGAATCATATTGTCCCTTTAAAAGTCCCCCCTCAAATGACAGCCCTGTGTATACGTCAGTCTGCATTGGCTTTGGTTTAAATGTTTGGGGAAATGGTGGAGGCTCCTCACAAACTGTAAATTTCTGACTCTTGGAATGAGTATTGATAATGTCACATGAAGTAGGGCTCTTTTGGAAATCAATTGAAGTTTTACTATTAATTTCAACAGGACAAGGAACAAGCCCTAACGAGGCACTTAATTTATTATCTGTATTAACACATAAATAAGACATATCTATGCAAGTGCTTCAGAATGCACTGAAAATGGCCACAGTAATAAGAATCCATGGCTCATATCATTATCTAAAAATAGCACCGGGGCTTTAAGCAGCCAAAAAGTGAAATGGAATCAATGTTATTCTGAGGAAGCCCAAAAGCAATGCTTGAACCTTCCTGCTGCTCGTCATTCCATCCCAATAGGCACAGTAGCAAATGTAAAGTGAAGAGATGGTGAAATGCAGAAATAAACTGAATTTAATAATTCAGAATGAGAATATTTTAATATTGCAAGACTAGGAATATGCAAAATGAAAGAAATAAACTCTACTGGGCCCCTTGTACAGAATCAAAGGAAGCATAATAGTAATTGTTTAACTTTTAAATATTTGGGAACCTGAGGTGCTGGGAAGTAGCTTTAATACTTCTGTTATTATTCTGTGTTGTGGCAATCAAAGACAAAAACAGCTGTCCCAGGCACTGATACTCAAGAGAATAAGAGGCCAAATAAATAAATACATAAAGACCAATAAACAGGCAACTGCTGGGAAAACGGACCTTTGTTCGTATAACCAAGGAATAGTGGAGTCCTTGAAATTATTATTTTGCTTATATTTTATGATCTACTTCTTACACTATATGAAAGGGCACCAAAATTATTTGGATAACATTCACTAAAAAGATTTATCCCTCAATTCTGAAAGAATGTACTGGTTAAAAACAAGGTTCCAAATTCTTTGGTCTTGGAGACTGAAGCCTTCTTTCTACCAAGGGAATATGTAGAACGAGCACAAAGATCTCCTCACTGCCCCTCCAATATGTCTCAACTCTATCCTGAAGAGACCAACCACAGTGGGATGTTTGATCTCCAAAGTCATTCAAACCCAGACCGAATCTGTTGAAGTTGCCAATTACAACAAAAATGATGGCAGCGATACCCTGGGAGCTGAGATTAACAAGTCATTTCCCACCTAACTATCAGCATGTAATTTTTAATCACTATTAAACCTGCAGGATATTTGAACCAGTGACTTAAGAGGACGGGAAGTGCTGTATCTTCCAGTGGGGGTCACCCAGGGCTCTTAAAATTTAACTTTCACCTATAACACTCATTAGTAGGGTCCTGTTCATCTTGGGTTTCACAAGCAGTGGGAAATGGTTAGATGCTAACAAATATTCGCCATCCCTAGATAAAGCCCAAAGTTGGTTTTCCCTCCATTTTCCCTTCATTCTCTCTAACAGAGATACATTTATCACATTAAACAAATCAACAAACCAATGTTGATAGACACAAAATCTTTAATATCCCCAACTCTTTATTTGTACACCAGCATTGGCCATAACATCAGCATCTCTTTGAGAAGAGAGCTCATTAATTAAAGAATTCTGAAAGGACGGCAGGGAGGTGAGGAGTATATAACGCAACAGTGTTTTAACAATGATACATGAGTGTCTGAGGTCTCAAGCCCACACTACCCCAATAACACTTCATGCAAAAGCATGCAGTATAGCCCCTTCCGTCCCCCTCTGCTAAAAGCTGATTGCCATGCACCAGGATGACCAAATGGAAATATATCATGAGACTGAAAGGATACTTCCAGGTTATTAGGCCTAAAAATGGACCTACCTTGACATTTTCCCCATACTGAAGGCCTTACCTTAAAAAGGGACATTCACACAGAAGCAAACTTGAAAAGAGAGAACATTTACACAAAAAGAAATTTACTTGGCCAGTAACTTCCTATGTTCCCTTTGCTGTTATTCAAGGATACTGTATTTTAAGATTATGTTTTCTTCCCCATCGCCCAATGGTGAAGTCATAATTCTGCATTTATGATGTCATAGTCTACATCTGTGGTGCTAGTGACGTAGCATTGTGACTTCTCTGCAGAAGGTCAAGAAGCCATCATTAAAAAGCACAAATAGTTTTGCTCATTAGCAATCAGTGTAAGAAAATAAATCTAAAATTATGGGAAGATGAAAATGATTTTTATTTCACTCTAATGTATTTGCAAGTTTTCTCCAGAAAGAAAGTCCCCCTTTAAGGATTCCAGCCACATTTCATTGTAACCTGACATTTGCGGCAGCAATTTAAAAATAAACACACACCTGTCTTACTGAACAAATTTTCAGCAGCTCTCCACTGAGGCACCTTCAAAATAAGCAGGTGCATCCTTTGCATGTTTGTATGTGCAAATAAGGTAATTGCAGAATCAAACAGGCTTACTTGCAGTCAATATTTACTACCCAATTTTCACACATTTTGGGGCATGTGGATAACTGTTTGAACACTCACAGGAGCATTGATGAAGCTCTGCTGAAGATTTTAGCAACTTTTCACTTGTGGAAAAAAGAAAAGCACTCATGCACATTCTCTCCAGTCATAGCATGTGCATTGGGTAGTTCTAAAATTTGGTACTTGTGGGGCAATTTCATTTTGAATCGTTGCTGCAGTGTAAAATTAAAATAAAACACATTGCTGGCATCCTTAAGGCAAGACTGACAAGGAGGAATAGACTTAGGAAGAAAGTATTAAATATATACACTGTGGCTTAGAGAATGATAACTAAGGGGGACAGGACTAGCATAACTGCCTATGATTATTTCAAGGTTGCAGATACCACGAAGAGACAGCAACTCTTTAGGGTGCTTGCACAAATAAGCACTAGAAAGTGTAGGCTACCAAGAGAAAACTCCTAACACTGACGTCTATTATACTGTAAAGCAGTCTCCCAAGGGAAGTGATGCGAGTTTTGTCTTTAAGAAAATGTAAAGCTCAGTTGAATGTGAGAGTACATAGTTTAATAACAATATTTCTCAAATGTATGGCCCCTCCACTGGAGGATCTCAAAGTACTTTGCAAAGGTGGGGTGTTACTATCCCCATTTTACAGATATGAAAACCATAGTCATAGAATTAGCCAGTAGAAAAGTTGGTAAAAGAACCTAGATCTCCTCTTAGTCTCTTGTTCCAATCTCTAGACACAGGGCTGCCTCCCACAGCCTTTAGAATCACAGACTGAACATACAGGCACTGGGAAATACAGTCTTGACAACACAACAATGGTGCTAATAGGTGATCCTGCAAAATGCTGGAGATTCAGATCAGATGACCCAGACTCTCATTTTGCAGCACTGGCTTTGATTCTATGTTGCAGTTTACAATCCTACTATAGCACAAAGGTAAAATATTCCAACTGGTCTTTCCCATTTCTGATTTTTATGATTCCAAGACTGCAGTTCACTTCTTAAGCTTAACAGAGTTCATGACAGTACCATTTTAAATTGGGAAAGTTAGAAGCCATCATGGTGTGGAGGTTGAAGACAAGGTGTTATTCTGTGAAAATTGGGTATTCATAGTAAAAACCACCCTAATACCATTATTCTGTTAGTTTCATTCTCATACAGCCACAATACAAATGGGTCGCTACAGGCACTGATAAAACCATCTTAGTGCCATACTTTAGTTTCATTGCCGAACAGATACTGCATCTGGTAAACATCTGTTTTACTGGATATTGTATTAGTGTCCAGCTCAGCATTCCTCAACCTTTTCAGGGTGGCAATGTCTGAAGTTAAAAGTTTCCCCAACCCTCTTAAATGTATTATAAAAGAAGGGATTAAAAAAAAGGTTTAAGGGGTCATCATGATAAGCCTATGCAATTTATTTGTGGATGGGTTTAGGGAGGATGACAGAGAATACATGGTCTGGGAGGGAAAGATCTTCTTTGCTTTAGACTGTAAGAAAACTTTCAACAACTTGCAGCCAACCCTGAGTGCCCTTTGTGACATCACCAGAGGCTCTGACAAAGTGATTAAGAAATACCAATCTAACTTAAATTGTAACTTTACTGCATCCATGTTACTTACACAGGAACAAAAAGGAAGAACCTAGGTCTGATTTTCAGAGATGCTGAACATGTCACCTCCAACTGATTTCACCCAGGTGAGCTATGACTTTAGTGCTAGAGCCTTCTCCCACCTTCAGTGGGCAAGCAGGACTGGGACAGAGTGGATCTTGGATCATAATACCATTCTTTCCTTCCCCCATACACACAAAAGCACCTCTATGGATGCTTCACTATTTGATGAATTGATGTGTCGGAGGCAGTGAGCCTGCACTGTAACCACACTGCATATCCATGGGATTTTCGTGTGCAAACGGATTCTTTGCATGAATCTTTTCATTCACAGTGTGAGACCCCTCCTTTGGGAGAGGGGAATGATCCAATCAAATCAGCCCAGGAGTAACAGTAACTGCTGTGCAGTTAGAGAGGGATATTTGAGCACTTTGTGGTTCTTGTGGGATTAGTTCTTCCTGATTGCTGGAAGACACAGGAAGACCCTACGGGTAGTGAGGGGTGGGAAACTTGGCCTCCCCAAATGGAAGAATCCTAGGGATTTCCCAAACACAATATGGGAGTAACATGCCTGCAGAGGTGAAATTTCTCTTGCTTCTTCTGGAGGATAGGGATTTTTTGACTGTGCTAAACCAGGCCTTATTCGTTAAACGTGCAATTGTAACCATCTAATTCATGTTGCCTTCCAGGAAAGCATTAGGGATGGATTCTACGATACAGGGAACTTCAAGAAGTTCTTGGAAACTCAAGCATGAGCTTTTTATCAATAATAAAAGGAAATCTATATAGCCACTGTCAAAGGCCCCAGGCCCAAGATTTCACATACCCTTCCTCCTGACCTTTGTTTGCAAAGTCCACTTAATTTCCAATATCTCTCCTCCTCTCCCCCCAATTGTTTCAGTGCTATTTTTGTTTTCAAAACAAACACCTTACAGCATCCCTATGCATGAGAAGTCCCTTGAGAAATAAAGCAGAGTGCATACTAAAGAGAAATTCAGTTCACGTGCGTAAACATGGATACCATTACCCTTCCCTGACACACATCTATGCTATGCTCTGTGTCACTCTCAGCCATCTGGTGCTTAGGCCTTCACTGATGTTGCTCGACCCCTGGTTCCACCCTTCTCAGATGGCCTTGGAAGGGTCTTCTGTGCCTGGATGGTTTTCACCCAAGGCTGAAAGCCAAATATAGTTTAGGAAAGAGATCTGAGGTTTAAACTTCCAAGGGATCATTAGAATCAATAAATCATTTTGAAAATGTTGGAAAATGCTTGACAAATATCCTTTTAATTTAAAAAGGCAGTTTATTTGGATACAACCGGTGGCTGAATAAACTTTCATAAACCTCATCTCATGCATCACTGCTGTGAAAGTTGGAGAGTCTCTTGTACCGTGCATCAATCACATTTTCTGTACCAGTACAAATACCGAAAGGCTGGACAATCAACAGCCATGCAGCTGCTTCTAACAAATTCAAAGGAAAGATTCAAAGTTCAGTTCTAATGGCTGGTAGAGCTGAAAGTGACATTCTGCAGCTGGTAGAAGAGGTCGGGAGCATGACTCTTCCTGCACACATCTGGTATTGTCCTTTCTAATAGCTATGGTTTCCTCTATCACTCTAGTAAGGGCTCTTTGAACCAGGGACCAATACAGAACCCAATAGATTCAATGGGAATCTTGACATTGCTATAAATGGGTGGTGGATCCAGCCTACAGTAAGCATGGCAAGAATAAAAGCCAGTAGGGATGGTAAGGATTGCCAGGATAAGTTAGAAATTCTCCCACATTTCTAGGGTCGCTGGCATAAGACAGGTAGAAGTAAGGCAGAATTTACTCTAGATATTTACTCAGAATAACGCTGATACCTCAGTCACCTCCTTTGGCAGATACTCTACTGACCGCAGTGTTTGATCATTTTTCCTCATGTGTTATGTTTTGTTTTTTAATTTCAGGCCTTTATTTTTAATTTTATTATCCATAGTTTCCTTAAATAAATATGTTCCCTCTTTCCTTATTTTCTCAAGTATCTGTGACACAGGTAGATAGCAAAATCCCGCTTAGTCATTTTAGATCTTCGTCAGAAAACAGCTGCACACTTATGTAAACATGTGCCTCTTTTGTGCAGGCACAACTATATATGTGCATGCAAATCTGGAATTTGGATGCACACACGATTAGACAGACATTGTGTGCATTTGCAGCTATATACAGTCACAGTGCCTATAAATCTGTGCTTACTTTCTGACTACCAATCTGGCCTCTAATCTTAAAGCTGTTCTCACTATCTTAAGTCTTCCTAATCTCACAGGTGTATATCAAGCCCCTTTATCCTTCTGCATTTTAGATGACATTTTTAATCAGTCAATATTTCTTACACAGAATAGCAAGTGGTCAAAAATTAAGGAGCACATTAAGTGTACCTTTGAAAACAATGTTTATTAAGCTGAACTAAATTTAAAGAGAAATTCTTTATATTCTCCATTCTATTTGTTTTTGCATTCTGTACTTTCTCCCATTTTTTTACATGTATGTGCAATCTTTCCTAGCTTGATGTCCATATAAAATCTTCTTCAGGATTATTTATGAAGATATTAAACTTTAATGGCCTAACACTAACCTATCTGGATCTCACTGGATGTACTCTCCAATTTGACATTGCTCCATTTATAATTGTGCTCTCATTTTGTACCTTTCGTCAACATTTGATACATATTACAATTTTCTTTTCCAAATAATATAACTTTTCTCATCCAAAGTTGCAGTAAAACTTTCAGCATGATCTTGTCGGGGATTCTTATAAAACAAGGAAAACTGAACAGCTGTAGAACATGGAGGTGGTACAAAACAATCACACAAAGTAATTATATATGGTGCACTTTCAGAGTGGAGAGATGCTAACAGTCAGAATTGATAGGATCAGATCAAAGAGAAGCTATCCTTGATCTACTTTGTACTGATAAGGAGGAACAGACTCAGGACTAGAAAATAATAGATCAGAGACTAAAACCTTCTTGAATTCACCATCATAAGGAAAGATTTCCAAGAAAGTAGATGTACAAGGCTTCTAGACTTCAAAAAGGCAGTCTGTGGAACTAAGAAAGCTGGTGAATAAAGTATGATGGGAAGTATGGAAATCCAAGACTATGAAAGCAGCCTTAAGGATTATAAAAAACAGCATAATTAAAGTGTAGCATACTACCATTACCCCTACTTGTAAATATTCAAGGAGCCACGAGCTGCCACTGTAGCTTTACAAGGAACTGCTTCAAGATCACCAACCAAACTCAATAGAAAATGAAAAGTTAACCGAACAGAAATATTAACAGTGGATTTAGGAAAATGAAGCAAATATGCAAACTACGTTAATGCTATGGAAAGTTTGTAAAAGGAAATAAAAATGGATTTTGCAAGAGATCAGAAAAGAAAGAAAGAAAGAAAGAAAGAAAGAAAGAAAGAAAGAAAGAAAACCTATTAGCATATGAGGAGGCAATGATAAGTCAAAAATGGATTTGATACTGAATTCCTTTTGGTTTTTAACAAGAACAGATACCAAAATACAGTTGAACAATTAAGTAATGAGGATCTTGCAAAATGGCTATTGATAAAATAGAGATAAGGGAATATTTGGAAAATGTGAACAAATGCAAAAATATCAGTAGAAAACATTCAAATATTGAGGAAAACTATCTGACAGAAATATGGGATCATTGACCATTATTTTCAGAAAGTTCTAGAAAATTAGGGAGATATTGGTGAACTGGGTCAAAGCAAGTATGGATTCCTTTAGAACTTTACCTTCAGTTCTGGTCAGTCTGTTACCAGCCAGATGTTGACAATCAGGACAGGGTTTAGAGAAGAGCAATAAAAATGATTATGGGATGAAAGGACAAGTTTATGTGGAAATGTTAGAAGAGCTAGATACATATGGGTTGGTTAAACCTGGACTAACTTAACTGTTTATAAATATATGACAGGTGTGAACAATAAATGGGAAAGAATTATTTCAGAGAATACAAGGGGTAAAACTTGGATTAATGGGATAAAATTAGGAAAGGGACAATTTTGGATGAAATTTTCCTGTGAATGAAATCTATTAAGTGGTGGCATATTCTCCCAGAGAAGTGGAGAAAGACCAGTCATTTGGGATATACAAACCTATACTGTTATACTGCAGAGGAAACTTCTCCATAAATACACGGTATAGACTAGGTGACTTAATACATTCTTTCTACATCTAATTTTTAGATGTAGGATTCACTGGGCCCAATGTTTTTTTTTAATATCTTCATAAACTCTCTGAAGAAAGACACAAACAGTACATTGACCAGACGTGCAGACAACACCAAACCGTGAAATAAAGAGGGAACAAAATGAAAAGAAGCATGAGAGTTTCCAAAGCTTTAGCACTCAGTGGAAAATGGAATTTTCTGATTAGGTATAAAAGTACCATGTTTGCAGTGCTACAGTCAAGGATCCACTCTTTCATTAGACTCTTAGCCAGTGTTTTCAAACACCTCGTCATAAAATCTGCCATACATATTCTCAGCCCCAAAGCTGACATTTTTATAAAATATGAATACATCTAATTTGTTTGGTGATTTTGATTTAGAGGAAGACATGAATAGTGAAAACCATTTTGCCTATCTTTGATTGCATTAGCAAGAGAGACGGATATTCATTTAAATTTGTTATTTTAAAGTACAGTGCTATATTATTGCTTAGTAACATAAGTTATATGGACATAACTAGACCATTAACCAGTTTTGTTCCTTTATTAGTTTTAGTCCTTAATGTTGTTTTATTATGTTTTTTATATTTGATGTAATCAGGAACATTTTCCTAAATACCACAACCACAAAGGCTTACTGAAGTGGGACTATTGCATAGTTCCTACACAGAATGTATGTATCCTGAAGCATACTCTTCAGATTGAGATGTCTTTAGAAATGGAGGAAAAGCTTTAATATAGGATCTTGTGTTCTCTTCTATTTACAATGAGATGGAATATAAACATTTTGTAGCATATTCTAATCTGACACTTACCTTCAGAGGAACCAAAAACAGGGCAATCTCTTCAGAAAGGCACTTACTCTTATTTCAATTTCTAATTTCTGCACCATATGCATCTTTTCTTAATATAGCAAAAGAAACCAATAAGTACAAATTTTTAACCAAATTACTCCTGGACGTTACTGAAATTGCTACTTACAATCCGAGGCTTGAAGGGTGGCTTGATTTTCCTTTGTTCTAGAAGAACCCAGTCAATTTCCTTAAAGAACGGATGCTGTTTAATTGCATCCTCCCCATTTTGCGATGCCACACAGCCTAGTCGCTTATTTGGGTTTTTCGTCATGAACTGGGGAAAGGAAAAAGTTACAAATTATTAGTGACAAATTATTTGCAACCAACCACACATTCTCAGTGTAGCTTCTTGTAAGGACTGTACTCCCTGTGTGAGTGATGGGTCCAGGGCCCAAGTATAATTTTTTTTGGGCCCAGCACAAACTTGCAACATAGTCCTGCACCCACACACACAGTAATAGGGACTGCAGCTTGGGCTGGCTGCCCCCAATGCCTCTGGGTCCCAGTAAAGTGTACCCTTCCCCTTGACTTGGGAGCCCTGGACAGGTCTTCCTCTAGAGTTCAGAGGTTCCAGGCAAACTCTCTGAGAGTCATACTTGTAAATCTCATGGGAAAAGAGTTCCTTCAAAAACATCAGGAACTTCCTAATTTCACCTGGCTGGGAACAGATTTCCTTTTAGTATTTCTTCTTTTACACCCAGTCTCAGACAAAACTGATAAGTGCAGCATCAAACTATCACACCCTCCAGTGTCAACTTAAGGATAGAAGTTTATGGAGGCTTTGATTTTAGCCAGTCTGGTTTGTTCTACCATAACTATAATTTTAGGTTTTTAACCGTTCATTATAATGAATTGCTTTTCTGGAATTCATAGGACCACAATACAGGTGTTCTTGCACATGTGCTGGAGCTGGGAAAGGCACAGGGACCTCCTCCTTAGTTCCCAGGGCTCCCACAAAGGACACAGGCATAATTTATGTGTTTGCACTGGACATGTGAGGAAGAAGACTAGGTCACATGCCAAGCACGTCTTCATGTGGAGTGGGCTGGGCAATGGCTCTGCACTGTCCTTACCCAAAGTCGTAGGACTCTGCTGATGAGAACATAGACGATGACTGTTCTGTAATTGTGTAGCAAAGGCTTCCAATAAGTGTGTTCTACTCAGCACTTCTAGAGTCATTATACCTGTTCCTGGCCTCTGCAAGGATAATGCTACCAGAACCCTCTGCACGGGTGCTTCTCTTCTTTCCTTACTCCCAACATGCATCAGATTCTAAGAGCTATACTTAAGACAGTAAGTTTTTCATGCCCATGACTTCTGTGAACAAAATGCAACTCAGGATGTTCTCATAAATGTTGTGCACTGCCTGTAGTCACACTCAAGTAGAGTGGATAAAAAGCACCAACAAAGCAATTTCTACATGGCTGTAAATGATGCTGGGGAGAATAAGGCCCCATGGATTTTGTCACTCTGGCCACAATATAAATGAGCTAGACCCTTCCATAAAGTCTGACACATTCGGCTCTCTGTATACGCAGCATAATTGAGTATGGGAGAGTGATCAGGTTTTTAAGTAGTTTAACTGTATTAGTTAAATATTATTAAATGCAAACTTGTGAGTTTCCCATTTTTTCTAATTATCAGAGTATCCTTCCTCACAATTGCCAGTGATAATCCACCAGCCTCAGGTGTATTTTGGTGCTTTCTTATCTTTACATATTCTTAAACTAGCACTGGGAGCTTTTTAACAGTATTTTGATGGAAAATAAACAATGAGAATTAAAATATCGTGTGCCATGACTTTTCCTTCTATTTTAAAACAAAGTTTGTAACCTCTGCATTTTTTGCCAGTACAAAGCCATGACCTTTGCTCATTCTTATGCCTCAATAACCACCTTAGCCATAAAAAGATCCCGCGGACGGCAACAGACTCATACCCAAGGGAAATAGGTTTTATTTCATATACATCTTTCAATATCTTTCTCCTATGATGACCACATTGTCACAACAATATGGCTTTACGTATTGCTATAAGGTATTGTTTCTTTATACAGTGAACCGTACACACAAAGACTATGCTAGGCAGCCATGGACAAATGTGGTTCTGTTAAGTGGAAAGATGTACATATACATTTTGCCTTAGTTCCAGTATGCTGACCTGGGCAAAGTTCACAAACATGTATGCCCCAACTACTGGCACCGATGGCTTCTCCCATAAACAGGGTGTAAGTTTACTTTGAGCGATCCAGTTAAATAGAGAAAATGGTCACTGCAGATAAATCAGTGATTTTAAATAGCATGTTGAGATGCCCCAGCCTTTCACTTATTGCTGAAGCAAAAAGCTTAGCAAAAGCTGATGAAAGTATTTTGGGGTGAAAAATCCCTTTGTGCTGAACCACCCTAGCAGCCCTGTGCCAGTGAGAGGAACTGGGGCAGTGGAGATGACACATGGGGGCAAGGGGAGAGCTACAGGCAGAGGGAAGGGTACCGTAGCCAAGAGGCTATCAAGAAGAACTCCATCTTGATGCTGGGCAGCTCAGCTCTATATTGAAAGTAGGTTGGAATGGAAAAGACTGTTGGGGGAAGCCACAAAGAAGGGGCTCTGGATCTCTGCTTAGGCAGATCCTGTTGCAAGGTACAAAGAAAATGAAGCGGCTGCTTTTCTAGCCTATAGGTAAGGAGATGCTTAGCAGCTGCAGAGGGAAAGCCGTGCAGCCCCATTTCAAGCCCCCAAGACATGAGCTGAATGTTTGCACATATCACACACCTCAAGCTGGCCAGGCACATTATGCAGCCGGCCAGGTGCATGGTATTTTTATTTGCATGGTATAGGCCACTGTTAGAAACAGCAGATAGGACTAGATTGCTGATTGGTCTGCACTTGGATGGGAATTTCTTTCTCTCTTGAAAGAGTAGTAATATTTTACAACCTTGTCATACCTTTCATCCCAAGTGCTTCACAAACTGTGCAATGTGGCTAAAAAACAGCAGCCTCTGCAATGGAGGAAGATAACCGACCACTGCACTGCATATTCCAGAATCATGAGTGATGGGTAAATATTGGCAAAGGCAATGACTCATGCCTATAAAATGTGTTATTCAGCTACTACAGAAGCAGTTCATGCAGCTCTTAAAATGGTCTCTCTTAAACACATGACCCATAGCTGGATCAGCAACTGATAGGAGCCGGACCTACTAACATCTTGAAGGTACAGTGCACTTCCATGCAGTCAACTGTGGTTCCAAATGACACATGAGCCAATCCGAGGGCAGCACTTCCAGCTTGGAGTTTAAGCTAGCTATTTTCACTGTTCCTCCAAGTTCCCGCATAAGAGGGCAAGTTTCAAGTAACTAACTGCCTATATCATTTTCCAGAAGAGTAGCCGTGTTAGTCTGTGTACAGCAAAAACAACGAGAGTCCTATAGCACCTTAGAGACTAACAAATTTCTTTGGGCATAAGCTTTTGTGGGCTCCAACCAACTTCATCAGACGCCTGTATTTCTGCTGGGGGAAATAAAAAGAGTTTATGAAAGCGATTTTGCCAGAGGATGATGATATCTGGAGAAAAGCACAAAGTGCATTCCTATCTTCCTCTGCTTTATTTCACACACAGGAGCAGTGAAGTGACTGGGAGAAAGAGCAGGCCAGGAACCAGCAGCAGTGTGCCTTGGAGAAGCAGAAGATGGAAACGATTGATATGCTTTTTGTACTGTGTAATCCAGATATCAAAGGAATAGAAACTGGTCTCTGTCTATGTCTGGGCCTAGCCTCCTATCAAGCTGTGGGCAACCAAGACCTCAGCACAAATATCTTTTTAAAACTGCGATGCTAATAATTAGTGTATTTAATGATCTACACACAACATGAACAGGATACATGTGGATATTTGCTGAAGAGACCCTATGAAGTAATACTGATGAAAGTATTTTTATAGTAATTTTAGCGTTTGTCATTGCCTCTACTTCCATAAAAGGCTGAAATGGACATTATCCCACTACCTTTTGGTCCTTTGTCCGTGTGCTAAATATCAGTTCATTTCCCTTTTATTTTCTGTGGAGCACAAGGCCCTGTGGATTATTTATCTGTCAAAGTATCGTTGATGATGTAACGCCAATGCGGTTCTTCAACTAGGGTTTGTTTACTTGTGTTTCACTGATGGCATGGTTGCCCACACAATGGACTAACCACATAAAACACCATAAAAAATTGCAGGATCATGTGACAGCCACAGTTACTGCTTCTTTATTTTAAGATCTTCAGGCTAGCTCCTGCTGCCAGTGAAGGTGATGTCAAAACCTGCAAGGATTTCATTGGGAGCAGGAGTGGACTCTTGCTGACATACCTATAAATTGAAATGAATACTGTGGGCCCAACCCTCATTTACATTAAGGCACATTTACACTACTCACTTTTATACCTGTATAAAGGGGTCTTGTGTAAATGAGACTCTGATGCTGTAGGTCATAAAACTTAGCCTCCTAAGTGTTCAATGGCCAAATTGTCCAAGGTATTTAGGCTCCTAAAGAAGCAGAGAGACACCCAGAGTGATTTTCAAAAGCACCTCAGCTGGTTAGGTGCCTGGCCCCCATTGAAATCAACATGAGTTAGACACCTAACCTATTTAGGTGCTTTTAAAGATTCTACTAGGCACCTGTCTGCATCTTCAGATTTCTAAATAATTTTGAAAAATGTGTCTTAGGTGCTTTTTGCAAATTTTAGTGTTGGAATGTAAAGAACATTTTCTATCAGGTCAATTTAAAGTAGGGTCAAATATGGAGCTGAAACTACTTGACTTTGTCCTTTTTAATTTCTAGAACCAGTCTTAAACACAAGCAAGACAAATTAACAAGCCTCCATAGTTCTGAAGTGACTCAGTTATTCCTGGCCCTATTCCTTCAGCTTCAGTGACCGAGAGATAAGGCACACAATGCAGCTTCCCATTCGGCCCTCCCCTCCCTTTGCAGGAGCAGGACTGTGGCAAGTCAGTTTCTCTCTTCTGATACCAGGCAGCAAGAAGGGGGCATAGGACCTGAATAGTTTCTTGGGGATCCTGAAATTTGCCAGATCAGTACTGAGTACCAGAAGGAATGAATCCCATACATTGTTATTCAAGAACAAGAATACTTCATATATAGTCACAGCAACCTTTCCCAGAATAATATGGACAGTGGCAAACATTTAGGACTCAGCTAGTGTACTAAGGCACAGCAAAGAGTAGGATGCAGCGCAGAGATGCACTGTTCCAGTAGAAAATCGGCATCCTGGAGATGCTGCACATACATTGGCACCAGGTCTCTTGGAACCACAGGGAAAGAGTGGTCTTTGTGCCATCTTCTCATGGGTGCACCTGTCCTTCCTATGTGAGGCCTCAATTGGCAACTGTAAAGGGAAGGGGGGTCCCACTTTGGGAAATCCAGTACCACTTGGGGTGCCAGACTGAGTCGTCTTTGTGACTGCACCCAGCTCCTGCAAATAAGTGCACAGTTCCCACAGCTGCTCTACAGCTGGTGTAGCTCTCAAGCGTAACAATGATGGGAGTGCTAGTATAGACAGAGCACTGGTACATCTATCACTCTGTTGTCAAGACCTGCTCTGAAAAAGGGTAGAGAAACAGGCCTGTGAGTTGGTCTAGGTGACACAGTAGTAAAAATGCCCTGTGCCATAGTGGCACTCCCACTTTTCTTACTATTGGCAGAGCTCTACGGCTGGTAGTGCGAGTATCCGAGGAACAATGACCATGAAGGCTCATATAACATACCAAAGACTGCTAAAGGACAGCCTCATTCCACACATACTTCAAGGAGTCAAGTGATTCATTACTGGACACTACCCTCAACCGCTAACACCTTGGTTCCCAAACGGCCCCTTCCTCCCTAACAGATCTCTGTGCTTTTCTGACATGCTGCCATGGATGAAGAGAGAGGAGTAGAATCTGGTGTGCTGATTTTGTGCGGGTGGAGGGGGGGAGTGTAAAGGCTGATTCAGATAATGATTTTCTCAAAGCCTACAATGAGGCTCTATTACAGACTAAGAGAACCATCCTACCCATTTTCACTGACTCTGCCAAATCTTGCCCCAAAGAGCGGTAAATCACTTCACCAATCCATAGTGCCTTCATCTGCATCTGAACTGAGCACTAAATGCTGCAAAGAACTGTCACCCCACCTTATTGAAAAGATCACACGCATCCAGGAAGCATTCTCAAACAGCATGGATCTGTTCTGCCTGTACCCACCAACCAACAGCCCACAGGCATTTTTAGAATTGAGTATTTTCATTCATTAAGAAGTTCTGACCATCCCAAAGGAATCTTGATCAAGGAGTTGGGAATCCGACACATGCCATTTCAGGCTCGTGAAAGAGAGTCATGACCAGCTGGTGCAATTCCTGACTGAAATAGCCAAAGTGTCATTCCCCTTCTCCTTCAAACACAGAATATTCTGGCCAATATTGAAGAACCCTACCCTGGATCTATTGGTCCTAGCCAACTACCACCCAGTGTCAAACACCCCATTTCTGAACAAGCTAATAGAGAAGCTAGTCAAAGACCATCTATGTTTAACTGAAGCTAACATTCTAGATCTGGCCCAATCTGGATCCAGGGTATGAAATGGAATTGAAACCATCTTAGCAGCTCTGATGGGTGATCTCCTATCAAAGGATAGAGGACAGATATCCATTCTCATCCTCCTGGACCTTTCTGCAGTATTTGACACTACTGACCCTGAGGCACTGCTGTCTCATCAGGCAGGGGTACAAGGCAGTGCATTAAGATGGTTTGAGTCTTTCCTGGAGGCACACACCCAATGAGTAGTACTGGGAAACTGCATCTCTAGACCCCTAACTTGTGTAGTCCCACCAGATTCAACTCTCTCTCGTCTTTATCAGCGTCAACATGCAACTGCTAAGTGAACTGATTAGATAACATTGACTCAAGTGCCAGCAATATGTAGATGACACACAATTCTACCTAGCCTTCACCACACCTGACCACACGTCTGTGATCTAGTGCCAAAATGGCCTAGTGCTTGGATGAGATCAGCCAATAGCTGAAGATTGACTGGCTAAAGCTGAACAGGAACAAATGAGAGATGATGGTCAGGTGGGCAGAGGGAAGCATTTTGAGGAGCTCACAGCCACTATTTTGAAGAGTTCCCAGCTCCTTTGCAGTCTTCTTTGGTTAAAGGAATATATCCACAATTGGCCAATTCAGTCCATTGTGCAGGAGTACTCTTGGATTAGTAATCTTGGAGTACTCTCACATAGCTGCATCCATGAGCAAAACTTTATATATCAACTCTGGTTGGCTAGCAGTCTCCATTCCATTGTGGTGGATGATGATCTGACCTCACTTATTCATGCTTTCATCACCTCTCCACTGGACTACAGCAATACAATACACCTGGGCATGAAGGCTTCAACCCTTTGGAAACTCCCAGTGCTACAGAATCAGAACACTACAGCACATATTCTCCCACCACACACATATCAAATCTTTCATTCGTCCTTTACACAGGCCTCCTATAGAATAGTGAATTAAGTTCTAAGTCTTTGTTCTTGTCACCAAGACATGCAATTGTCTAGACCCAGCATGTTTAAAAGCCTGCTTAAGGGTCCAGGATGAAACTGGTGGTTGGCAACTCTGCTCCTCTGGCACAAAGAAGTTCATTACAATATGGGTAAAGCTCATCAGTGCGGGAGACAATCTGAGACTGTGGAATGAATTCCCCTAAGAACTAAGGACTATCAAAACCTCACCATGTTCTGCTTGAAGTGCAAGACATGTTTCTCTGACCTGCCTTCTCTAATGAACACACAATAACATGTATTTTTAAAAAATGACCCAAATAAGATACTCCCCTGCACATACTTCTCCCTCTTGGGAGAGAATGAGAGAACAAAAAAACAAAAACAAAAACAAACAAACAAACAAACCCCCCCCAAAAAACTCACACGACAGATGTTAATCACATTGCATAATGTGTCACTGAAAGAGGCTCAAATACTTTGGTGATGAGCACAACATAAGATCAGGACAGTGATATTCCCAAAAAGTGACATTATAACCCTCAGGTCAGTGCAGGTTATACATCCCCCTCTCTGCCCATGTCTCAAATTATATGAATCTGTTACAACCCCCATCTGTAATTTTAGCTTTAGAGTTCCCTAGTTCAATCCCTGGGGTTGGCTAAGATACCTGTCACACAAGTGGGAGCTCTTTGAGGACTTAAACTAAAGACATCTGGAGCTAAACACAATTGTCTGCAACTTGAACTAAAAAGCAGACCCACTGGCAAAGAGCTGGAATTGACTGACATCCTCTATGGGTCAGGCATAGAAAGGTAAATGCAACACACTGACCCATGGACAGTGGAAACTCATCCAAGCATCTGAAGCCTACAGCAGCTCAAATCCCAGATAAGCTTCTGTTTATGTTATGGCTGCCATACCAAGGATTTAGCCAAGGACCTCCAGATCTTTACAACCTAAGCTAAACCTCCAGGCTCCAAGAGTGAGAGCTGTAGCAGACTTTTGTCCTCTGTGGCTCAGGTACAGAGAGGAATGTAAAACACATACTAGAAGGTTAGCCTTTCTCTCCATCTCTTGCAGACAAACAGCCCTGGGCTCAAATCTGGCTCTCTACATAATCTGACTATCAGGCATTCCAGCACTATCAGCAGTAAATATTCTCATTTCAATGAATAATTGTCTCTCTCACATGACAGAATGGAATTTTAAGTAGCATCTCCTGCAAATTCACAAAAAAAGGCCTAAAACATTGTGTTCTTGTAGGAAAAATAAAACATTGTTGATAATGTTTAGCTGGAAAAATTGTGCTGGGATGGTTTTTGTGGGAATTAAAAATAGAAAATTGATTCTTGCAAAAATAAAAATGTAAAACATTGAACTGAAAATTACATTTGATGCAATAATGTCATTTTGTTAAACTTTCCTCAAACAGTATTTGAAGGACCATAAAAATGTGCAGTGTCTAAAGAATAAGACCCATGTCTGGGAATACAATGTGAGGAAATAACGTTTTCCAAAGCTAATCCCTTGTTAGTATTCAGCAGTAAAATACATAGACGCCTCATTATTTCCTCTGTTTTTCCTGTTCTTCATCTGACATATTGTGTCTAAAGTATGAGACGAAGATCACAAGTTTCTAACATTCAGACAAGTACTAAATAGGCACAAGTAGATTACTAAATGTGAAGGGCCAGATCCTCAGAGGCTGGTGTACATTGGCACAGCTCCATTGACTTCGACTGATTTATGCCAGCTGAGGAGCTGGTCCAACTAGGAATAATACCTTTTTACAATGTAAAAGATGGTTTAAAAGGGGCATTCATAAAAACTACATTAACAAGGGCTCACGGTACAGCAAAAATAACCCTGCCTGCTATCAAAAGATATTGGCAGAAAAACAAACTAATTGGAATTATACACTGACGACAAGACAGCATTACAGGAAACCAACCTATTATGTGTCATGGCATGTATTCTTCACAAAAATATGTAGCTTACACAAAAGGCCTGATTGTGCATCTGGATTTGTAAATCTGCAGCCAACTCTGGGCACAAACATTAACAGATAAATCTCTAACTGCCTGTTTGCCCCAAAAATGAGATAGAAAAATGTAAATTGGACAACTCCTCACAGTGCAGAATGGCTCTGAAACTGCACATTTCATTATCATGAGTTTTCTCGACACTTTCTCCCTACCATAGGTCTTTCCATGACAGGGGAGAACATACAGCCCAGTGAGATGTGGATTTGTAGGACAATTCCTTTTATGGAGTCACAGGAATAGACATTTTATGTGAGCATGAACCAAAGCCTCCAATTCCAAGAGCCCTGAACTTTAGAGAAGCTGAAATGCAGATCTGACTGTCGATAGCCCCACTGTCTATCACAGGCCAGACAGGAAGCTGGGATCTAAAATCCATGACCTTCAAGAAGCTCAGGTCCAGAAATTCTAATCACTTAAAGAAAATAATTAATATACTTTACTGACTACAAGGCAGGTCACACGAAAGAGTCATTTCGGTGAAGGACAAGAAAAAGGTGCATAAAAAGAGTCACTGAAGGATGCTCCTGGCCCCAGTGCTGTCCAACTGGGCATTCATTCTAGCTTTCTGCACCACTTACAGAATGAAGATCTCGTGATTATTATACAGGCTGTATTACAGTAAGGCCAGACCGTTAAAGTTCTTCTTAAACGGAAGGCTCCCAATTTACCAGTGGGCTTCAGCATGGGGCTGATGGTTAAGTAGGTAGTGCAAGAAAAACAGTCATCAAAATCAGGGCCATCCCTGGGGGGGCGAATGGGGCTATCGCCCCGGGCCCCAAGGTTACACAGGCCCTGCACTGTTCTGCTCCCACAGGCGGCCTCCAGGGCTGGGACCGGAGCCGGCTTTGGCTCCCGCTCCCCCTTGCCCTGCAGGCGGCCTCAGCTTCCCGGCCCAAGGCCGGGACCAGAGCCGGCTCTCCCTCCCACCCCCCATGGCAGGCGGCCTCAGCCTACCGGCTCCCCTCCGAAGGTGGCCTCCCGGCCCAGGGCCGGCTCCCTGGGGGGCGGGGCCCCGCTTTGGCCAATTGGCCCTGGCTCCCACAATGGGACGGCCCTGCCACACAGTAAGCGAAGAGTTTCTATGAATCAAAATCCACCTGGAGTTGATAAGATTCTGTCAATCTCCTAGCTCACCTGGGGTGAAGGAAGGACCAAAGCAAAGTCATTTGCATTATAGTGAGAGCATTTCTTTGAAAATGCCATTATTTCAAGGAAGGAAAACAACTTGCAAGTTTAAAATATTTTTTCACCACATGTGAAAATAAAAAAACCCAGCAGACTGGCCAATTTTATATGTGGATTAAAATAAAAACACTGACACTATTTCTTTAATCACATGTTTCTCCTGTTACTAGTTAGAATGCAGCATGTAAAATGTCAAAGTGATAACACAGCTCTAGTCAGTTGTGATTTTCCCTGAAACATAATTCTGCGGTGCATAGATTTATACAGCACACAATTGCAAGGAACACAAACATTCTGTTCCTTTCCCACAAGAAGTATAATTTATCCCAGGCCCCACTATCCTAATAGTGGCACTTTGAATTACAGTTGAACTCCCAGGGGTGACTGTTCAGAACTAGTGAAGGTAAATGAAATTTTTAGCATGGGAATAAAAAGAAGAAAGGGAAGAATGAGAAAAAAAGAAATGAAAGACTCACTGCTTTTAAAATGCTGACAGCTTCTTTGCTGAGCCAGACTGGGTAGAGTACATCATCATGAAGGATGGATTCAAAGAGATCATCTTCATTGTCAGCTTCAAAAGGAGGTTGCCCAGCCATCATTTCATACATCAGAACACCCAAAGCCCACCAGTCTACCGAGGGCCCATATTCTAACTCTTGGAGGATCTGTTAAGAAAACAGAGGTCAGATTTAACAGGCAACTTGAGTGATACATTCAGATGCATGTTTATTGATTAGCTATCGCATGCTTATCCTGCTACATGCGATAAATAAATGTGTTAGTCTTAAAAATGCCACTAGACTCCTTGTTTGTTTTGTTATCCTGCTACAGTATCTCAAGGAGACCAAATCCTGTTGACTTGAATGATAGGAGGCATGGGCTTTTACCTGTGTAGCTCCCATTAATAGGAGTCAGATGGCTAAGTTTCAATGTGTTGCACTGAAAACCAACCACAGTAGTGTTTCTCAGAAACATTAGTCAAGCTTATTGGTCTCCCCTCCCATGTACATGAGTAAAAGAGCTATATACAGTAGCCTTCCACATTGTTTAAAACAAATCATAATAGGAAAAAGTCTACTAGTACTATAGGCAAAATATTGGTGGCAAATGTGAAATAAGACCATCAAAGCTGCCATCCTGGGTCAAACCAACTGTCCATTTAGCCCAGTATCCTCTCTCTGACAGTGACCAATACAGGAGCTACACGATGAGTGTATATAACAGGGCAGATGGAGTGACCCACCCCCACCTCCTCTTCCCAGCCTCTGGCAATCAGAGGCTTAGGATCGCTCTGAGCATGGGGTTGCATCTAATAGCCATCCTCCATGAACTCACCACTATCTTTTTTGAACCCAGTTACGCTTTTGCCATCACATCCCATGGCAATGCGTGAAAAATACTATGTCTTGTTTGTATTAAATCTGGTGCCTGTTGATTTCATCAGATGACCCCTGGCTTCTGTATAATGAAAAAGGGTAGATAACACTTCTCTCTTCACTTTTTCTACCCCATTAATGATTTTATAGCTCTGTATGATAGCCACCTTAGTCGTCTCTTTTCTAAGCTGAATAGCTCTACTCTTTTAGTCTCTCTTCACATGGAATCCATTCTGTGCCCTTGAACATCTTTGTTGCCCTTCTCTGAACTTCTTCAAGTGCCACTATGTCCTTTGTGAGATGAGGTGCCTAGAACTGGTCACAATATTCAAGTGTGGATGTACTATTGATTCAGGTAAGTGTTGTTATGATATATTCTATCTTAATTTCTCTCTCTTTCCTATAGTTCCTACATTCTATTAACTTTTTGGACTGCTGTTGAATGTTGAGCTGAACATTTCAGAGAACTATCCACCATGATTGCAAATCTGTTTCTTGAGTGGTAACAGCTAATTTAGTCATCCAATATTAACATAAGCACAGTTTTCAATCTAATATTTGAATCATAGTGCTTGGCTACAGATCTGAATTTCACCAAAATCCGTATGCAGTTGGATCTGGGGTTTTGGTTTGGATTATTATAGAAATACATTATAGAAATGCTAGCTGCAAAGTGGGCCACAGAGCTGGACTTCTTCATAATCTGGTCTGAGAACGATTTTTGGATTTCATGTTTTGTCTTTGTCCTCCTACGAATCAAAAGTAAAATGAATGATGTAAGGGTGACTGACTTCAGAGGACAAAAGCAGTAGGAAGACTTGAGGAAAAGGAATGATGAAAAGCAAACAAAAAGTGAAAATGGGAGTTTTGTCACTTTCAATGGGCCCAGCGAGTTTATTACTCTCTTTTTATTTAGTAGAGAAATATATAAAAGAATTCACTAGGAAAAAAATCAGAAAAGTCATGTTTACAGCCACCATTTTGCTCTCCTTTTCTTACTGGAGTACTTTCTCAAACTGCATAAAACACCATAGGCGTAAATTGTGACAGTTTTCAAATGAATTACCTTGTCCTTGCATTTACCTGATATCCTCTAGTGCTAAAAATACAGATTTACACTTTATTCTTACTTAGCAAAAAAACATTTTCATCCCCGCAAAGTCATGTTTGATGAAAAAATGTAGATATATCTTTTTGCCCAGCATCTAGGCACTGCAGCGCATCCTTATCACAGTGCAATATGTGAGAGATACAGGACAAAGTTTTCAAGGATTGGTGACTAAACTGAACAGGCAAAATCTGTACAACACCTGCTCTGCACATACCAATGCTTCTCTTTCTAAGGGAATCCTTGTAAAAACTGTGCTGACTCAACTTGGCACTGACCTTCAAAAATGTATCACTGGTATTAAAATCTAGGTAAGCTACAAATAACATAGAGCTAGGTCATCCTTTTTTTTATCTACATACCACCCGTTATGTGAATGTTCAGTTATGTCCCCTGATACCTATCCTAAATCCATCCATGCCTATATCTGCATATTTCCCATTCCATTTCAACAAACAGGAGAGTCTATTATATTTCGTTCACCAGTACCTCAGAGCAGAGAAACAATATACTCCGATATAGGTCTAGCACACTATAATACCTACAGAGTATGTAACCTTGTGTCAGAGCATATCTACTTAAATCTTATTACACAGGTGAACGCAGCCTTGTTTTTATGTCTGGGTACAGGTCATTTCTTGGAGGGAGTGTTGGGTTACATCCAGGATCTGAAAGATTTAGAAGTACCTTCAAAGCTGCAAGAGGATTGCAAATGTGAACAAGGAAAATAATAATGCAATGTGCAAGGAACATGTGCTGGGAAAAATGGTAAATGACAATCATGCAATAACAAATTGATCACTTTAGCTTCAATTTGACGTTTTTTGTTCTTCACCTTCTAGTACAGAACAAGACAAGAGAGACTAAATGATAAAAGAGCAAAGCTGACCATGTCTAACTGTCTCTTTTGGCAGCTGCAGCCGACAAGGAGTGTATGATATGGCTACTTTGACATATGGAGTGACTGCTCAATTTAAAGGAAAGGTGACGTGGAATGGGAAATATGCAGTGGGAAAACATAATACACTGTTACCCACTAATGAAAAAGTGACAGACAACTGGTTGAGCAAAGCTAAACAATGTACTAGAGAATGCCCTCAACTACAGTACAAGAAAAAAGCAAGGCTGCAACAGCTCTCAAGTACAGGATCATAGACATTGCCCTTCCCTAACCCACAAAGGGCCAGCTTTTGCCAACTACTGATGCTGAATAGGCACTTATTCCTTGTTGAATTTCTAAGATTTCAAAAGGATTATTCAAGTAGTGCAGGTGATGGAATCTGGCTCACATTTTCCATCTTGCACATACAATAGATAGTTATCCTGTGTGCCACAATTCATTATAATTACTGGTAATATTTGTACATGAAGTCTGGTATAAAAGTAACATACCTCAGGGGCTATGTAGTCTGGTGTTCCACAAAAGGTGGTAGTTGTTACTCCATTCAGAATCCCTTCTTTACACATTCCAAAGTCAGCCAGCTTGCAATGACCTTCTGCATCCAGAAGAATATTGTCCAGTTTCAAGTCCCTAGGATAATAAAAAGGAATGATTTAATAATTAACCCTTTCTTTCAAAGAGGCCACATACTGCCGAATTTTTGAGTATATGCCCCCGTCTGATCCCCAAAGCACAAACAGATAAGTGCAGAGCAAAAACAGACTTAAAGAATCAGTTGTTAGCAGTGTGCAGGAGTCACTCTGGTGTACGTGTTTGAAGCCTATGAGAAAACTGAAGGTACCAAGTACTTTGTAAGATTGGGTCCTTAAACTTTCATCAGCCGCATAAAAGCACAAGGGCTGGATCCTCAAGCCCAACCCAGTTGTACTCAGCAGAGTATCAAGGATATGTGTGGGAAGACATTCCCAAACCTAGGCCTGTCTATGGGCCATTTTAGATTCCATCACACCTAAGGCTCTGTCTGCATGAAAGAGATTGACAGTAGATTAAGTCTAATAATGAAGTTATAGTGGGGTCAACCAATAATGTAGGTATGCTGTATCAGTGCAAACCAAGGATTATCCCGATGCCAACGATGTTTACTTGGGTATGTTCCTGAGTTATAACAAACCCTACTTTGCAACAGTGCAGCCTGTCTATATTAGGAATCTGCACTGGCATGTAACCAAACTGATGTAATTATATCAGCACCTATTCCTTAATATAAACAGTAAAAGTAAAAGTAGCCATTCTAGCAACCAGGGGTCGCCATGTTGCTCCAGACATAGCCCTTTGCCATGGGAGAAGACACCAAGCTTGACCCCACTCAGAGATTCTATCTAGAGGATTCCTCCACAGGCAGGCTAGAGGAACTCTGCTTTTTCTTTGTGCTGCCAGAGTGGTGCAAAAGGTTGGAGCAGGTTGGGGATCTGGCCTCAAATACTGACAGGAACTTACCATTGCCAAAACTACCAATGTTCTGAGATCCTGTCAATAGTCCGTCTCCCAAACATTAAGGCAATATTTATATATCCTTGCAGGCTGAACGTGCACACAGAACACACTGCACTCTGAAGCACTTCCGAGTCAAATAAGGACAGTTTTATTGTTCCAGCATTCAAACAGCGTCTCTTAAAGACACTCTGTTCATTGTGCTAACTGTCACACTTAGCAGCTTCTAAAATTGGCATATTTTTCAGTCCTGCAATCTGCCAATAACAGAATCCTCAGTGCTGGCATTAAAAGTAAGAATTGTCAAATACATCCAGGAAAGAAGACATCTTATCATTTAATTTGCATGAATCATCACTTAAAAATATTGGATTGGGTTCCTAACCTAGAATTTTAGCTCAAAGTTCTGATTCCAATGAGAGAGAAGACTCGGGAGGCAATGCTCCCAGCCTTGAAATACTAACTTATTTTTTGTTTTTCATAAAAAGCTGTTCAGAAATAATTTCACAGCTATATAACACATTCATTGTTAAAGAGCAGCACAGTACATCCTAGCAGCTGGTTTCTAATCATTCTTAGCATGAATGTGTTTATGTCAAAAATACCTAACCCTCGGTTACTAGATTGGGAGGGGCTGAAAACATGTTGAGAAAGGGATATCCACCTTTCCTGACTTGCACAGTATTTATACATGTTCTAAAAATACTGTTGATGATTATCTCATGATTTAATACAGTGGATTCTGTGTACCATTAATTTACCTGTCACTTGCCTTAGGCTGGACTAAGAGAGGTAGAAAAACACTTGAATGAAAAAGCAAACCAGGAAAGAAACAAAATTGAAAAAAACAACAACAAAAGATAAGCAGAAAGTGTTTCTGCTTAGAGGAACATTATTCAATCCATTTCATTGTTATTTATTAAATTATACAAAACTTAAAGAAGTGGCTGTTTGGGCTCTGAATACCTCAGCCATTTATTAAAAACAGAGCAAAAAAACCCAACGAACCAAAACCAACCCAAATCAACAGCTTTTCCTAAAGACAAGAAAGTGAACAAAATTACAGTGGTACCGAATACTCAGCTAGAGCCAGCTACACTAAACCTGTCTTAGCATCTATGCTAGATCAGGACTTAAGAGTATCATTCAACCACATTTCAGCAGTACTTGCAGAACTGAGGGCCTCATTCCTAGTCCAATCACCCCCAAGCTTCCTTCAGCATGAACCAAGCATCCTCATTCACTGACAAACCAGACTTCCAAGAGATAATTAAAGGCAAAGTTGCAAGAATCAAGCTCTTAACTTCATGAATCTGGTCTAAACGTTATGAAATACACTGCCCCATCTTGTGTTCCTCCACGCGTAACTACAGGGATCACATGATATAAATCTTGCTACCAACTCTTCCCACTACAGGCAGCATTACTCCACTCTGTTGGCCATTGTAAAGGGGCGCCAGCTGATTGCCCACATAAGGTCCTTCAGAGCAGGCCACAAAGTCTACCATACTAATCCCAGTGAGACCACTCTCCCAAACACATCCCAGGACCATACTGGGAAGAAAAAAAAAGCCCCACCTCTAAGAGCAAACAGCAACGCCCCCCGCTCCTACAACCTCCCAACACCAATCCTTTCAACCATTTCTTCTCACCATCCTTGGCAATCCTCAATTACAGAATCTCTCACTGTCATATATGGGAGACAGACACCAATGAAACACCTCAATCCAACCTCTGTCCATCTGATGGGACAAATAAAACGAAAGAGCTACCTGTAAAAATCACATACACCACCCTCTAAGAGATACTGCTTCCATATAAATCACATGCGCTAGACAGAAAAAGGTGCATGTTTGGACAAGACTGAGAAACCATTTAGTTGATCTAACAAAGAGAAAACCGGACTTTTGAAGATTGGGAAATTTCTACTGTGTGCAAACACACTAATAAGAGCTGTGAAACCATTTACATTCACAGCTGAGTTAGCGGAGCTAATAAAAGGATCAGCTAGACCACCAAAGGAGTGCTGCCAGGAAAGGAAGTCTTCTAGGAGGTGGTACAGAAACAAAAGATATGTTTTCAACTTTCCAAAACCAGCATTCATTTGGAAATCCCCAAGACCTCTGGAATAATGAAAACTGAATTAGAAAATTGAGATGTTAGGGTCAAGCAATCATAGCATGATTACCTTTGACACAAACTGGGAACCAATTTCAGTTAGTATCAAAACAGACATTTAGAACAGAAAAGAGGTCATAATGTGGCTAATTATGATAGAAGACTGATGAAATGCAAGGGACAGCTCAGAAAACTGGAAACTCTGGAATATGCAGTGATAAGACTGATCCCGGAAACCAACTATTCCTCTTTACTTTTATCTTAATGCTCTGATCCTGGAAGTGGGGATTTCCCAGTGCTGGTAGCAGCTGCTAGCACCTATTGTTTCACATTTCTTAAAGGCCGTCAGTTTGCTTGAGAATGAATAGATCCCCCAAGGATCTTCTAATTTACAGTAATCCTACAGAGCAATAAAACACAATGGCACCCAGCCCCCCTGTGGTGGACAGGTATAGTGGTGTGATCATTGTTTTTTATTTGCTTATGGGTACATAGACATTTGTAATGGGGAAGTTGGAAAGGCATTTTATCTTGGTAGAGAGAACTAACAGAAGGGAAGATCCTGAATATCTGATTATGATTCCCTGAAAACAAGAAAGGTGGATGATGTCATTTACATCAAACAGGTTTAAACCTGCCTGCAAATGATCGGTCACATATTAATGGAGTGGTTCTTGTAGCCTCCTTTATCTAGACAGTTAATATTTATTTAATTGGGGTTCAACTCTAAAAAAAGCTACCATGTGGCTTATTAAATGGAGAATCCCTAGACCCACAGGTGGAATAAAAAAAAATCTTAACTATCCAAGAATTCAAGATCTGTTGTAATTGTATAAAGAACAGTTAAGAAACACAAAATTATTTGTAGCCTCAAGGTCCACTATGGAGAAATCCATAGACAGGAGGGTGAGTGACATCCCTGTTTCCACTGTCCAATCATCCTGATCTTCCCAGTTACGATCTACATGCCACCCTCTTATACTACGTTACACTGATGGCCATTTCGTCCTATGTTTATTCATAATGAGTTTATACTTATTCTTCTTATCTGAACTTACACATCTCACTTATACTGGTGTCTCTAATTCCTAAAGGTTAATAAACCATTTATTTCATTATCATTTACAACAATAGTTGGCATGGCATTATTTCAGTTAATACTTGTAACTGTTAGTTATATATACTCATTAAAAGTACCTAAAATATGAATAACCTGTGTTTGTTGTTTCTTACTTCATCCTAAACAACTGACATAGTGCACTTACTTAGACTTCAAACTTGTGGCTAGGTCAGTTGTCTGTCATTTACATATACCATATACTTCACACTTTCTACTCATGCTTATGCTCAGTACAGGACTTTGTGCTTCCTACTTCACTACTTGCATTCCAGCAAAAGACACACTTTGGCTTTAAGCACCATCTGAAATCCATGCTGTATTTAGAACCTTTTCCAAACCGTGACTCCCAGAGACTCGTAGACTTTAAAGCCAGAAGGAGCCACCACGGTCATCTAGTCTAACTTCCTGCACGACAGGCCATGGAACCTCAACAAGATACTGTTGTAATAGACCTTTAACCTCTGGCTGAGTTACTGAAGTCCTCAATTCACAATTTAAAGATTTCAAGTTACTAAGAATCCAACATTTTCACAAGTCTAAACCTGCAACTGACCGGTGCACCATTCTACAGAGGAAGGTGACCTCCCCCCATAGGGTTTCTGCCAATCTAACCTGGGGGAAAATTCCTTCCTAACCCCAAGTATGCAGTCAGTTAGACCCTGCGCATGTGGGTAAGACTCAGCAGTCAGACACCTAGGAAAGAATTCTCTGTGATAACTCTGAGCCCTCCCCATCTACTGTCCCATCACTGTCTGTTACTGATATTTGTTATTAGCAGTCACAGATCAGCTACATGGTATTGTAGGTAGACTCATCATACCATCCCCTCCATAAATGTACCCAAAGCCAGTTAAGTTTTTTACTCGCCTTGGAAGGCTGTTCCAGAATTCTCTCCTCCAATGGTTAGAAACCTTTGTCTTAACGTAAATAACTCCAAGGTATTTATCCAAGGTCTTTGAGTCTCTGCTCATAAAGTGGGTTTTCTGTTCCTCTGATCATCTTAGCAGCCCTTCTCTGCACCTGCTCCAGTATCAATTAATCTTCCTTAAACACAGGAGACCAGAACTGCACACAGCATTCCAGATGAGATCTCAACGGTGCCTGGTATAATGTACTTGCCTGATGCACCCGTTGCATTAGCCTTTTTCATGGCCACATCACATTGATGATTCATAGTCATCCTGTGATGAACCAACATACCAGGTCTTTCTCTTCCTCTGTCATTTTCAACTAATAAGGTTATAGCAAAATTTCTTGTTGTGAGTCCCTAACTGCATGACCTTACACTTTGCACTATTCAATTTTGTTCCATTTCTATCCCCTAGTTTTTAAGGTCATCCAGATCTTCTCACTTGAACCCCCCACAAAGAAATTCTGGGACTCCTTTATCTAGTAAAAAAGACAGGTGACAGGCATGCAACCTTCAACCACCAGTTGAAAACCCATATGTTAGTGGAATTTAAAACTATTGTTAACACAGTCAAAAACATACTGAAATTAAACTAAATTAGGAGAAATTTGAAAGACTTTAAAACAATAGTACTGCAATTCCCATAGACAGACATGTAAGAAGGGAAGAGGCAAGTCGAGAGGTTAACAAAACACCAAATTTCACAGCTAGAATAGTCAAATGAAAATATATCAAGGCCACAAGACCTTCTGTATCTGAAACCACTGGTTCATTTAGAGTTATCACATTTTAAAAAACAAATAGTTATGCAACTGTGGGAAAAGAAAGTTAAGTGACTAACTGGACAAACGGTAAGAGATGTGGTAGCCTGAGGCACTTCACGCAATCGCACAGAGAAAAGATGAAGAAAGAAAGAACATGTTACAGAAAAGAGTGGTCAGGAAGCATATCTTTGCACCACACTAGGGTTAATGAAGAAATTGCAAGCAAGTAAAGAGCATCTCCTGAGGACAAGAATTCAGAAGAGAAATCCACTAGAAAAGTGCAATGTTTTTTCCTTCCTCAGAAAATTAGTATAGTATATTCTTCTTTGATCTGATTCACTGAGGATAGCATTTTCTTTAAGAATGTTGCTTACAGGTGAATGAAAAGTGTGCAGGTACATGTATATGTATGTGTTCCCATGTGGATGGGGTGTGTGAGTGCATGTGTTAGCTGCAAGGCTTTGTTATCCATCATGTCACCCTGGTGTAATTTCTTCCCTTTTATTTCTCTATAGCTGTTCCATACTATCACCACATTTGTACATTGCTTGAGTGAACACATAGTACTCTTTGCATATATTTCTTGAAAACTGAAAAGATGATATCCAAGCAATTATGGCTGCAAAGGAGCTGTATATGCTTCCCCCACCTTTGTGACAACCTAAGTTCTCCTTGAGGTGTGGGAGATGTGGCCCACATTATTTCTGATCCGAGGTCTCCTGCGTGATAATGTAAAGTGGTCCCAACCAAGCCAATGGACCAGTTTGTACAGATTTACCATATAAACTGCTTCCAGAGTTAAACTCTCTTTCTCCTAAGGACATTGCTCCAGAAAACATTTCTATTTAAAAACTTTCAGTACCATCTGTTGTGCAATATACAAGTAGGGCAATAACTTCTGATTGTGCAACAATGAAAAATGTCACTGTGATATTATTCTGATCTCTGTGTTCACTTAACATGTTCAAACTCAATAACAGAATATAGATGAAGAACTGTTTTATTACAGTATATTTTAAATTATACTTAGCACAGAGATAATGGCAGCTCTTTAAAAAGATTGAGCTTCCTCAACACCCTTCAATTGCAGTGGAAGTGGGAGATGCTCTGCATGTGACTGGATTTTTTTTTTTTAATTGGCATAGAAAGGGAGTGGCAGTTTTGACAGTGCTAAGGCCTGCATTTCCCCAGGTCTCCTCAAAGAAACGGCCAACTATTTTGAATCAAAACAACTTGCTTGGTTTGCTGAAAAAATCTGAACTGACCCTGTGACTTACCCTTCTGTGCATGTATATATGCCCTGCATGCGTCTGACGAAGTGGGATTTTACCCATAAAGGTTCAATCGATACGTAAATTTGTTAGTCATTAAAAGTGCCACAGAACTCCTTCTTTGTTTTGGTTTTGCAGGAATGAACTAACACGCTACCCCTCTGTAACTTGGCCAGCTATTCTGTTAACTTGAAAAGTGGGGTAAATAGCCATCAATCTGTCTACACAGAACAACTGATTCTGTCTTTTATTTGTTTCCCAGTATTAATGTCTGTGGTCTTCCTCTAAATCACAGCCTCTCAAAAGATACAGTGTGGGGTTGCTCAGTGGCAACACTCTGTTACATTTTTTCTCTCTCCTTTTGCATTCTCTTCTCAGGAACTAAGAAAAGTTATCTGCATCTGACAAAATGATATCCCACCACCTGGGGGAACTGCAAACAGCCCAATCAGGCCTACTAGGAAAATGCCCATATCACCTTTAAGCAGTAATGGTATATTAAGCTATCCTTCTCCTTGGTTAGTTTGCCAAGATCTACTGTGCAGACAGTTTAGTTGACTTCAACAATCAACCATCAACTTTTTTTTAAAACCATCTTTTATCAGAAAGCATTAAGTAGAATAATTTGGGCCTCAGCTTTGATTTGTGAACACTTGCCAGAACTACAAATAATCACACAAGCCAGCCTGATTGGCAGGATCTGCAAGAGATCCAGGACTATAATAGCAAAGCTGGTGCAGAGCAGAGGTCTATGAGCAGATGCCATCCAGATGGGTAGGCCACCAATAATAGGGTGAGAATCAGTACAGTGGCCACTCACACTGGATCCAATTCTGCAATGTGCTCCTTTTGTAAGATGCTGAGTGTCCTCAGTTCCAATAAGAGTTGAGATTATCTTGCAGGATTGGATCATTATAACCTGCTGTTAGCCAGTAGCAGATGTTATAAGTACCTCATTTGTATGTCCACCTAAATGTCTCACACTTATTTATTTAGCGGACACTGATAATTATATTTTCACTGGTCAAACCAGATGCATTTAAGTAACCAAATGAGTTTCTACGAGTAAAGTCAGAACATCTGCAAAATGCCTCATACTATAGTGTTTCAATCACTGTAAACATAAGCTGCTGTATATAAATGAACAACAAAATCAAGTAGCTAAGAAACCGTCACATACTGCTTTAAGCAAACAATCATTTTACAAGGATATATATCTACAGCAGCTGTTTCTACTCTAACTTCAAAATAAGGAACAAAACCACAAAGCACATAATTTTCAGTGTCGGTGGCACTGGATTAAAAGGATTCCAGGAGCACAGGGCTACATTTATTTTAGAGGCTAATAACTGCATTGGTGGCAAGGATCAGTTGTGGGTTTTGTTTGTTTGCTTTTTGAATTAAATGCAAAGTTGGGAGTTAAAGGATTGTATCTTATTGCAAATGCAGAAAGACTGTCTATACTAGAATAAAATGCTGATAATAATGTACACAAAGAGAGAAGCATTGTATATATTGACTGTTTAATTGTTCTAAACGGCTCAGAAAAGCAGGGCTCTATCAAAGAGAACTGAAGTCTTTCATAACTTTTAACTTCCATTTTGCCACTGTTATTTACAACAAACCCTTTGAACAGTGTCCCTAAAATAATTTTCATTGCCATTGTTTCCTTCTATGGGAAACCCAACCTCCACTGCAAAGCTTGAATGCCCAGGCTCTGGGACTCACAGGAGGCAGAAGGGAAGGAAACACCCCTTTCCAAGCCCTGAAGAGGCAGTGGAACAATTCTAAGATGTGAGAGCTTGATGTTATGGTTGTGTATATCAACCTGCAACTCCACAACACATGGATGAACAGAATATTATTTCCTAGCTGTTCCAAGTTCAGGAATAACACGACCAGTGATTCCAAAGGGATAGCCATGTTAGTCTATTGTAGAAAAACAACAGAGTCCTGTTGTGCTTTTAAAGACTAACAGATTTATTTATCACATGAGCTTTCGTGGGAGACAAAGTGGGATTTTCTCCCACGAAAGCTCATGACCAGTGATGTGAGTTAACAGTCTGAATGGGAGGCAAACAGCCTGAATGAAGGCTGAAGGTGAATGATTAGTGACCTTATCTTACAATATGCTGCACGAGGAGACTTGTGTCTGCATGGTGCCAATGAAGACATGTGGGACAATGTTGGCACAGCATTCTGCCATGGCCCATTCCACTGCAGGATGAGGGCCTGTAAGCACCATCATCACGAAAGGCATGATTTTAATGCGAGATACTATTACCAGTCATTTTACGTTATCTCCATGTTATGTTCATATCAAAGCAACATTTAACATTTGCAATAGACTCATTAATTCAATGTTTTCTAATATTAACCACTGATCAATTCAAATTCAATCCCTCCTCCCCCCAAAAACCCTTGTTTGATTCAGAAAACTTCATAGAAACTTAAGATTGACAGCCACTGAAGGTTTTCCTATGGAGTAACTTATATGGTAGTTATTTTCAGAGATACATAGATTCCAAGGCCAGAAGGGACCACTGTGATCACCTAGTCAGACCTTCTGTATAATACAGGGTATGGAACTTCCCTGAAGTAATTCCTGTCGACTATCGGACATCTTAGTTAAGTCCAAAGCTGACTGCAAAGAATTACAAAGGGATCTCGGAAAACTTGGTGACTGGGCAACAAAATGGCAGATGAAATAGAATGTTGATAAATGCAAAGTAATACACATTGAAAAACATAATGCCAACTACAGAGATAAAATGATGGGGTCTAAATTAGCTGTTATCACTTAAAAAGGGATCTTGGAGACATTGTGGATAGCTCTGTAAAAAAAATACTCCATATGCAGTGGCAGTCAAAAAAGCTAACCGGATGTTGGGAATCATTAGGAAAGGAATAGATAATAAGCCAGAAAATATCATATTGCCTCTATAAATCCATGAATATGGTGTGCATCTCAAAAAAATATCTTGAATTGTGGACACCAGAACTGGACATACTATTTCAGCAGTAGTTGCACCAGTGGCAAATACAGAGATAAAATAACTTCTCTATTCCAGCTTGAGATTCCTTACTTGTGTATCCAAAGAGTGTGTTAGTTCTTTCAGCCACAGTGTTGTTAGAGGAGCTTACATTGAGATGATTACCAACTATGATCCCCAAATCTTTGTGAGAATCACTGCTTCTCAGGATACAGTTCCTCATCTGGTACCACCAATCTACATTCTTTATTCTTAGATGTATACATTTATAGGTAGTCATATTTTTCTTGTGCCCAGCTTACCAAGAGATCCAGATCACTATGTATCAGTGACCTGTCCGCTTCATTATTTAGCATTCTGCCAATTTTTGTGTCAAAAGTTGCAAACTTGATCAGTGATAATTTTATGTTTTCTTCCAGTCCATTGATAAAAGTGTTAAATAAAGTAGGAACAAAAACTGATATCTGCTGGACCCACTAAAAACACATCCACTTGATGGTGATTCCCTCAATTTTGATCCATTTAACATGTGTAATGTCAATTTTATACATTCTAATTTTTAATCAAAATATTGAGTAGCATCAAGTCAAATGCTTTACAGAAGCCTAAGTATATTACATTAAAACTATTACCATTATCCAGATCAAAAAAAGATGTCAAATTAGTTTGACACGATCTATTTACCATAAATCCATGTTTATTAACCAGGATTAATTATATTACCTTTCTTTAATTCTTTATTAATCAAGTCCCATAACAGTCACTTTATTATTTTGCCCAGGATTGATGTCAGACTGATAGGTCTGTAATTATCTGGGTCATCTCTGTGTTTTTGTTTTTTTGGGGGGTGGGGGTAAGGTATTCCAAGTACAACAACACTTAAGTCGACCTACAGAATGCCGTGTCCACACTGGGAGTTTATTAAGTCGACTTAAGCTCTTCCTTAAATTGACTTAATAACTTCCTCTCTTTAGATCAACTTAAGGCTTAAGTTGACCTATTCAGTCGACTTAATAAGGTCAACTTAAGTCGACCTTCAGAGGTGGTGTTATTAAGTCGACTTAAGGAAGCTCTTACGTCAACTTAACAAGCTTCCAGTGTGGACACAGAGTTCTGTAGGTTGACTTAAGCAACCTTAGGTTGTCCTAAGGCGCCAGTGTAGACGCACCCATAATTACTATATGTGCCTTTGAACATCTCCCCCTAACTGATCAACTAGTTGGAGAGATAAAGATATGGCAACCACAGCGGAAAAATCGCCTTCCATGACGCTGTGCTGCAACAAAATTGGATCCACTTTTAGCTAAACGGGCCCTAACATAGGGGGGAAAGATCACATTTTTTATAACATGGGTCTCCTGACTTGACTTTTTAAAGGCAAAGCTTTAAAGTTCCCTACCCAAGACTTACACTAAATAGTGAGTTTTCTGCTAGTGGGAAAACATTTTATAAAAATAATTTCTGTATATGGCTTCTTAATGGTTTGAATATAATTTTATTACAATAGAGAGTAACAGTTTACAGCAGAAAAGTGAATGATTTGCTTATCTGGTTGCGCTGTGTTTCCTTACAATTATACAGGGACAAATAATATATGGTCCTCAACAGCTTTCCTTTGTGATGCTTTTCCTTTCTTATTCTTTTCACATTTTTATTTGTGAATGTTTGTAACATGATGCATAATGTAACCTTCTCAGCAACTGTAGAAAAAAAATCCAACTTATCCTTTTGATCTGAAATGAATGGAAGCTACCTGCAGTTTCAATTAACAATTTCAGCTAGTCACTCACAAGGATGTTATTATAGCAATTTCCAAACGTGCTACATTATTGATTTAAGAAATACAGACAGGTAAACTAGTTCTTATAAAATATATTCTGGCTTGAATCTAGTCCTGGACTGAACAGAATCAAAGCTTTAAAATTCAGAACAAGGTTGATTAAAGAGACTGTAACTTAGCCATGTCCTCTGTGCCAATGATGATCCCACACTTTACCAGTTCCCTGCTACTTCATTCCTGAATCTCCAGGCCTCTTCAGAAACCTCACCACCAATGTGCCTCTGGCTTCCCATTCCACCATGATCCTCCCTACCTCCCTCAGGGCTGGTCTACACTGCGGGGAGATTTCGGAGGCAATCAAAGGGAGATACGCAAAGTACTTAAGATATCTTGCGTATCGCCCTTCAACTGACTAATACCTACTCATCACAGGGACCCTAGAGTGCTGATTCAACGGGAAATGCCTTCCCATTGAATCAGCACTACGCTACTTGCTGGGTAGGTCTTAACAAATAGACCTCCAGCTAATTCTGGGTTCAATTGAGTGCCTCTTTACAGATGCTCAATCAAACCCACACCATTGATGCTATGCTGTCAGAGGTGCCACCGACAGGGTAGCTGAGCCCTCAGTCATGCAGCTTATCCTTCTGCCTTTTAAGATGTCTCTCAAAACCTAGCTGTTTTCTTGCATTTTCCTTTAACACCTCATACTACTGCCAACCCACGGCTCCGCAAAATAATGCAACAGTCTTTCTGTTCAGATGGTGAATTTCACTTCCATGCAGAGAGCCGGCCCGAGGACCATGCATCACTTAAGTCCCATTTAAGCCCTCACAATAAGGCATTGGTAGTGCATAGGCCCTGTGTTGGCTCTCTGTGCAAAGGTGAGCTAGTGCTACTCTCTGCAAAGAGGGATGTGGCAATAGGAATAACGAGCTGGCCAGCCTACAGAGGAAGGTCACTTCTCCTGTGCCATATGTGTGCCAAACAGCTCCAGAAGCATTGTGCTGGCTTCCAGGCCTAACCCCTCCTTGACCTCCAACTGGGGAGTCCTGCACAGACACCAAAGTTGGGCTGTGACACAGGGTCATAACAAAGCCTGCTGGACCCAGTCCTGAAGCCCTTATTCAGAAAAACTTCCATTGATTCCAACTGGAAAATTTTTTCTTAACATTGATGTCTGGATATAGATTGGTCATCAATGGAACTGTATGTGAATTAGGCACTTTGGGTACATCTACACTTGTTAAGCTAAGTCGACTCTGTTAAGTTGACTTAACAGGTCGATTTAAAGTCAACTTAAAGTCGACCTTGTTAAATTGACTTAACAGAGTATCTACACTTTAAGTTGACCTTGTTAAGTCGACTTAAGTTGACCTTGTTAAGTTGACTTAACAGAGCCTGTAGTGTAGACATAGCGTCCACACTGGCTTTAAGTTGACTTAATAAGGTCGACTTAAAAGAGTGGAAGTTATTAAGTCGACTTAAGGAAGCACTTAAGTCGACTTAACAAGTGCCCAATGTGGACACAGAATTCTGTAAGTTGTCTTAAGCATTCTTAAGTCGACCTAAGGCACAAGTGTAGATGAACCCTTTGTGCATAAATACCGTCTGCCTCAAGAAATTATAGCTACAGATCAGGGCTGGATTAAGGTGCCTCAGGGCCCCAGGCTGGGGCCCTGGCTCTATAACATGGTGGCCTGCAGGCGGGCTGGTGCTGGGGGGGCCCTCGAGCCAAAGGCTACTCTCCATGGCTATCCCACTCTGGCCTCGGTCCAGCTGGTCTGCCTCCAGGGGTGGGGCTGGCTGGCACGCAGAGCAGTTTCCATTGCAGCCCTCCAGGACCACAGGCCCTGGAAGGCTATGCCAGAGGCACCTCTGCGTGCCAGATGGGTCCAGCCCCAGAGCAGAGTGAACACACGCCAGCTCGTCCCGCACCTGGGGGTGGACCAGCCAGCCTCTGGGCAGGGCAGGAGCACCAGGGAGCCCCCCCGTCAGGGTGCTAAAGGCTTAGTTGTCCAAAAACTAGGCCCCAGGGTCAAAGGGTCAAAAGGCATAAAGACGGGAAAAACCACAACTGTTAATTTGGCAATAAAACCTGACATGTACGAAAGTGCTAAACAGGACGCAGGCAGCCGACCGCAGGAAAAGGGGAAGGTTAAAAGATCCCCACCAGGCAAACAGCTAACAGTATGAATCAGCAGAAAACATGCCACTGCGGTTTTGAGCAATAAAAGGAGACCTTATGGGGGGGGAGCAAGTTGGAGTTCATTCCAGTTAATAACTGGGACAGGTCTGCGGGTCTGATCACCCCAAGGCACTCTCCGCCAGCTCTCCGTAGGATGTGGACAACAGGACTGGACATAAAGCACTGAGGCCTGGCCAGCTGAGGGAAGGTTTGGATTAGCAACCCGACACCAATTTCAACAAAGGAAAGGTAACCAAAGTAGAGGCTCAGAATAGCGCCCGACCTCAAGCAAAGCAACAAAAAAGTTTTAAGGTTTTGCCAGGCTTTATGCTGAGACTTTTAGGTAATGAACAATAGTGGCACCAATCTTGGGTTTAGGGCTGAAGTAGGAATTGGGGTAGGTGTAGGATTTACTTGGGAATAGTTGTGTTAATATTTTTGTCTGTTTGTTTTGTGTTTATAAGGAAGATAAAAGCAGAGTTGTGTTGAATACTGTGTGCAATGAAACCTTAACCAGTGACCAAGTCTGCGACTTATCCTGTGTGCAGCCGCCCCAGAGCCTGCCAAAGCTTTGAAAGCAACAGTGCACAGGCGAACCTCGTGACTCACTGGATCCCCTTCTTGTATGAGTGTATAAACGGGCGCCCTCTGTGCTAGGCATTCATCGCTGCTATAACTTTGCTGCAGGGGAGGGGAAGGTGTGAATGGGGGATAACCGTTGACCAGGTCTGGGACTTATCCTATGTGCAGCTGTCCAAGGCCCGAAAGGGTGTATGGGTGAACTCCGTGACCCAAAAGGTGTGAATGAGATCCCTATACAATAGTGCAAAGGATCCTGTGTGATTGTGTCTTACATATTGGCTTGTGTTCTTTATTGTTTTGGTTTGTGTGTATTGGGCTTTGATATTCTCTCTGTATCATGTGCTTAAAGCCATAATTGATGAAAAATCCTGTTTTCATGTAATAAGTGGCATTGTAGTTTAGAATGCCTGTGGATATATTGGGTGTTTATTGTACTACTAATCACTGCCTTAATCTGGTAATCTATGTAACCTGTATGCAGTAATAAAAGTCACATACATAGTGCGTAAAAAATAATTCATTGCTAGTGGTGGTCTTTGCCTGGGGGTTTTGGGAGCTTCCCCAGCACCCGCATATAAAGGACCGGGTATTTTGTTTGGGCACCCTTCCCCTATTAGGGGATAAAGCCTGACAGCCCCCAGCACTGGCAGGGCTTGTGATGGGGCACTAGGAAGGCCCCTGTTGGTGCTGCAGGGGCCTTAGTGGCTGGAGCCTGGGGCTTCAGCCCCTATATTTCCTGGGTTGGTCCGGCCCTGCTACAGACAGGTTAGAGAGCCATAAACTCATCTGTGTGAGTGCAGATTTCCAGCTGCTAGCTACACCCCTTCTACAAATCATTGTTTAAGCCTTGTATTGTCCATAAACACACTCAGACAAATCCTGCTCTTAGTGAATTCTCAGAGCCCTGACTGAAAACAGAGTGGTATGGCTTTAACTGAGGATAGACTTTGGCCCAATATTCCTAATTCTAAGGTACAATGCTGCATTTTCTTATTTATTTATTATCTGAAAGAAATATAACAAGATTGTATATGATTATAATAGGTGAAACAAAGTGTAAATTAAAACTATCTGCTTTATGTGCTCTTAATCCTTTTAAGCAAAGTAACTCTAAACAATTACTTGATAAAACCAGCTGATGAAAGATGCTGAAAGGAGGGTATGAAGTTAGAAAAGTCCAGTCAGATCAAGTCTTGATAGTGTAATGCCTAAAAATGTCAACATGTCCCCAGAGATGAAAATTATCCATGAAGATATTGTCTTTAAGTAATTACATTCAGATCAGTCCAAAAGGTCACTCTGACTTACGAAACAACTCACGCTTGCTTTGTGGTGCTTGTAATGTATATATGGGTAAAATGCCCAAACCGGCAAACCATCATTATTTTGCAAACCAAGGGAATGGTCAAAAATTATAACAGAAAGGAAAGCAGGAACTGGATTTCATAAGTAAATTCTTCTAGATAATATAAATATCAACATTCTTTACTTAGTGTTTTTATTGTCAAGAACTCATGGAACAGAGGAAAAGAAACCTCTCACCACTCCCCCCAACATAAATATTCCACTTAGTGCTTTGTTTCTATAGTTCTTGTATTGCAGATAGGGAAACCGAGGCACATAGATTAAGATGACTTCATCCAATCAATCACACTTCCATTGAAATTTTTTTTATCTACTGTTATAAGTGACAGCAAGAATTATTGTAACTGAAAAGATTAGAAAAATATTTTCCTTTAGTTTCACACTATGATTATTGTATGTATTTTACAGCATTCTGTATACAGTCAATTTCAGTGCACTCTCTTTGTGTTAATTTTATATCACCAAGGGCTTGATCCTAATCCCATTGAAGTCAATGGAAGAATTCCCATTTTTGCAATAATAAAGCCTCAACAAAACCAAATTTAAAAAGAAAAAAGGCTTCATTTGCCTTGATTAATATGAGTGGATTATCACAAAATAAGCCTCAAACAAATTATCTAGATTATGAAGTTAAGCATTATAATATTTAAATATCTCAATAATACACATGGGTAAAGACACAGCAACATTAATAAATATATTTTGATAGAAGATCCATAGATTTAATTCCATTGTTTAGACACAGAAAAGTGGGCTCTAAAGCAACATTGTTCTGTGTTGTTTCAGGCATGCAGAAAAAACCCCCAACCCTATACCTCCCCCCCACCCCCATTCTAACAAAAATAACAGAAGAAAAGCTGCTACTGTAATCAGCCATAATTGAAGGCATTTCCTGTATTTTGCTATCAAACTGTTTTGTTTTTTTTTCCATTACATACCAAGTGAACTCTAGTAAGGTCAAGACACCAGAGAAAAACATGACCAATAACGTCTTTAGTCAAATGAACTCAACTACTTTGCCCTTCTTTTCAGAAGCAGGAATCTAGATTTCATCTCAGGTCTCCTAATCTTATACCCTAAATCACACAAAGAAAATCCTTCCACATTTACAAATTTAGATGACTTCCTTTAATACTGTTTAGCTTCTGAGGCTCCCCCCCCCAAAAAGCCATTGCTAGCCAAAGATCAGTACTTCAATTATATTAAGTAGAAAAAACAAATCCTGCTTCAATATAATTTGAACATGAGATAAGCACCACGGGACAGAGGAGGTTTTCAGTTACGACCACAATGTTGGGCCAAACTCTGCCCTCAACTGCAACCCCGTTGATTTCAATCACATTGCCCTGCTATCAATCAGAGTAGACTATGGAAGTCAATGCAGTTACAACAGAGATGAACTAATCAACTGTTTTACATTATTAAAGTCACTCTGTTGTGCCTAGTGTAGAATATACAGAGTTATGTTTTCTATATACTTATACACAGCTTCAATTAACAATCATGGAATTTTTGTGTGCACACTCAGAGAAGAATAAGCAATATAGTCCATTTTAACTTTGTTCACTAACAGCGGCCCTCTTCATAAAGGGCCTCATATGCTCTAATAACTAATCAGCATAAGGACAGGACAGTTAGGGAAACAGGGAATAATACTTATTTACCCCTAACCAATAATGTTACTGATTTTTTTTTTTAATCTTTCACTCTTTGCAATTGGGGCCTGATCCTGAATGGTGGTAAGCAGTCATTGTTCCAGTTGAATAGTTGAATTAGTAATGTAGTCAACACCATTGCTATGGTAAAAGACTCCTGCCCCTCCTTTTTTTTCCCCAGCTAGCTTTTTTTTTTGGACTCTTCTTCAGTTTTCTTGCTTTTATCAAACAAAGAGGGAGAATTGCATTAAAATTAAGGTTCCCCTTTGCATCCACAACTTTACTCCCATTTTTCATTTTAAGTTCTTAGCATCCAGATGCCATACTAAATATTTTTTAGGGGTAAAGTTTGGTTTCTTCACAGACTTCAAACAAAAGTTCTGTTCACAGAAGGTTAAAATGTTGCCCCCTAAATAAATAGGGTATATTTCCAAGAATATCATGGGCCCGAAGGGGGGGGGGGGGAGAATTTGAAAATCCCATGCTTTGGGTCCCTAATCCTGCAGCTGGAGGGAGAATGTAAACCTGCCCAAGCATGAGAAGGGGAAGACAGAGTCAGCCCATCAGCTGTTGGAATACCACCACCACCACTTCTGGTGGCCACAATTCAAGAAGGATGTTGATAAACTGGAGATAGTTAAAAAAAGCGCTATACAAAAGAACCATAGCCAAAGAATAATTAAAGGGGTGGACATGTATAGTTATGCTTAGTAGAATTGGATTTTTTAAAAATAATTTCAATGGATAATAGCAATGTTTATTTTTAAGCATTTTTTCAAATTGCTATTAATTTAAAATTTCAGAGTTGTGGGAAACTATGAGAGGATGGGATTGTCAGTCAGCAATTATTTAATGACAACAGATGTTGGTATTATAAAAGTTAAATTTTGATAACCGTTAAAACACAAACTCTCAACATTGCATGTCAACTCAGAGAAAGTAAATCTCCTTAAACACTAATAAGTCCTCAATCAGCATTTTTCTTACTTCGACCTTATATGTAAATTTCTACTATTATTAATGGAAATCCTTTTTCCTTGGTTTGTGAGTGTACAATGAAATCTACATTTACTGGTAAAAATGTAATCCTTCCACACCTCCTTATAATGATAGACTCAAGGAGCTCAATCTATTGAGTTTAATGAAGATAAAGTTAAGGGATGACTAATACGTATATGGGGAATAAATACATGATAATGAACTCTTAAATCTAGCATACAAAGACATAACATGATCGAATGACAGGAAATTGAAGCTATACAAATTCAGACTAGAATTAAGGTGTAGATTTTAAGAGTGAGGCTAATTAACCACTGGAACAATTTACCAAGCGTGGTGATGATCACTGACAATATTTAAATCATCACTGATAAAGACTCACAATTTGACCCTGTTTATCCACACCAGACCACCACTGAACACAGTCTCCACTTTATTCTTGTGCTCGGGATAGACTGAGCCACCAAATTCAGATACAGATTTTTCAAAAGTTTGGCAGTGTTTGGAGCCGGGAGTTTGAGTCGAGCCTACACCTTTAGTTTGTATCCTTTCCTTAACTACCCTGACCTTATATAGCCTTTCAAAGTTTCCAAGAAAAATAATAATTCCAGTTTGGCAACCACAACACAATACAGTGTAAAATCTCCTGGAAAAGGTCACCATGAGGTGGATAAATGCATTTAAGATCATTAATGTGCTAACATGATCCTGCATTTTTGTGCCATTCTGTACAAGGCAACAATTCTGTTGTGTTGACTATACAATGGAGGAGTGCTGTTGCAGGTTGCTATATACAGCGCTCCCTTTTAGAAAACAAACAACTGCCTCAAAACTCTCCCCACTGTGCTCCCAAGGGTGTCTTCAGTAGGGAACAAACATGAGTCCTCACTTCAAGCAAGCTCTTATTATAGCTCCATGTCAAGTTTCCATTGAGAAGAATGCTTCCTAAGTCAGAAATAACTTTGTAGGAAATGTTGATATCGACACAGATTTTTGCAAGCTCCCACTGCTCTCAGTCTAACCTTTTGAGTCTTTTTATGGGAAGCCTTTCCACAGCATAATGTACATGGTATTACATACGAACGGATTAACTTGTATTTAGGTTGACCCATAAGAATGTTGTTTTCTAACAAAACGTTTACTTATATGGAATCACTGGAGGAAAGGTTTTAATATTTCTCCTTCCGTTCTGATTTCAACAACATAATTCACATGCCTAAGCTTGTTTTTGCATAACTATGTGATATGAACTTGGGAAGGATATGTATGATCTGAAACTGAAAATTTTTTCTAGCCCTCAGATAGCTCTATAGCATTTAATAAGCAGCAATACTCAATAGGGATATAATAGGGCAGGTGTCAGCAACACCTGGCATGCATTCCAAAGGTGGCAAAGCGCCTACTCGGAGCGACACACAGGGCTCCTGGCCCTGCACCACCGAGCTGCTCCCCCCTGCTGCTGCCCCCAACCCCCTCTGGGCAGGACCTCTGGCAGCTCCTCTCCCTTGTTGGCTTCACCCTCTAGCGGGGCCTGGGACTGCTGGCCCTGCCCCCAGCACCTGCTGAGGATTGGGGGCGGGGCTGGCATGAGGCCAGCAAAAGTTGCCGATTCCTGTAACAGGGTTCTAAAGAAATTACTCCAAAACCTTATAGAATTTAACAGAGAATTAGATCTTTTCGGGGGGGGGGGGGGGAGGGAGAGAGAAAGAGAGCAGTTAGACTCATAGACTTAAGGTCAGAAGGGACCAGTACGATCATCTAGTCTGATCTCCTGCAAAATGCAGGCCTCAAGACCTCACCCACCCACCGACTCCAGCAATAGGCCACCAACCTATGACTGAGTTGTTTGGTTTTAAACCATCCTATAGTATTCTTCAGCAGAGAGAATTTTTTGGCTCATAAATTCTACACAGGTTACCATTTTCTATTCAAGTCCATAGGATACTTCCATAAGGAGGAACTTTGGCAAAATTAAGAAGAACCTTGTCGTTGATCGATAACATAACAAAAAAATAGCTTCCACTTCATGCATCTGATAAAGTGGGTCCTACCCCATGAAAGCTTATGCCCCAAAAATATGTTAGTCTTTGATGCCTCCGGACTCCTCATTTATAACAAAAAATGTTTCAGACTCTGTTGGTAGCACCTAACTTTATGACCAGACAGAAAACGGATATTTTGTTTGTTTTAGAAACAGACACTGGAAAGAAAATCGAACAATTACATGAAATAAAGGGCTTCTTTTGCATTTCTTAGGGTTCTCAAACTACTAAACAAGTCAAATGGAGTTGTGAGAGCACCAGGAATGCACTATCAAGACTAAAGGTGACAATGATTTGGTAATGGTCTCAAGAACAAAAGACAGAATTCTACATGTAATCTACTTGAAAGATGTGGGTGACATCCCCCTCTCATGACTGGTCTGTATAGAAGATAAGAGACTGCTTTTGCTACCAGCTAATGGAGTTAGTTCTGTTGTTCAAGTGGCAGAGGTCTTTGCTTTGGCACTGAGGTCCTGGCTTCACAGCCTGACTACAAGCTGTGGTAAAAGATCATTACATATGGAGTACAAATATTTATATTTCAGAAGTTGGCCATTTTTAGCTAGAGGTGCATAAAGAGATCAAAATTATGGTTCCCTGTGTTCACAGAAAAAGGCTTCAATTTGTTTTATCAACATTTACAAATAAAATATTTCAAGCCTGGGAGCCTAAAAGTGATTTTAATTCCAGTTTAATTTTATGTGCACAGATATAACCCATGAAAAATAAAGGGTTTAAATTGAACAGCTAATACAACCGTAAATCTAGCATCATCAATGCGATGCTATCATTAATATGAGAAGACAAAGTTCACCTATTAAGTTTAACAATGTACATGCATAATAAAAGGCACTATTCTTAATTCATGTATATGTTATGGAAAGGTGATTTGCAAGCTTGTATCTAATGAGAAACCACACATCATGACTTGTTTAGTTTACAGGATGTTTACATTTGCCACCATGAAAATTCATCCTCAGAGCTACATTCACCTGATATTTGTTGGACAGAGGGAAGTTCAACAGAGAATGGAAAGAAAAGAAAAAGGTTCTAAGAAGGCTGATTCATGAATGCAAATCTTGGAAGAAGTAAATGGGTAAAAATGTGGACAGCTTTAACTTTTGATACTTACATGGCAGCTAATCCATGCAGACACTGACCTCAGCAGGATTAAAGGCAAACTTTGCACAAAGATGAACTGTTCCTAAACAATTTCTTCAGTATGCAAGCTATGTAGTTTGAGCCTGAGAGATTAAGTTTAAAGCTTTAAAGTGATATAATCTTTAGCACTCAGCAAAAATTTCTTTCCGGGTGGGAGTGCTGGTTGGGGGAAGGGTTAGCTAACGTATTCAGTGGTTAGGTATTACTGTAATATTTCACGAACCTCCTGCTAACTCGCATCTAAATGTTGGCAAGGCAAGTAATTATCCTGTTAAACTTTCTGAAACTCACACTGGCAACCAGTTTTAACACCTGCTGAAAACGCAATGATACAGATTACCAGAGACCTGTCTTTTCATAAAATTTTCATTTACACTAAGGTCTCTTAACATCACTCGGCCGCTGTAAAGTCACTTTGAAGTGAGCGTAACTGTAAGGCCATATACACACTACAGCCTTTTCGCGTGGTAAGACTCCTTACTGCACGATAAGGCTGTGAGCATACACACGTACATGTTGCCTGTTGCACAGCAACAGGCCCCTTGCCGTACAACAGGTAAACCACCCAAAACGAGGGTGGTTAGGCTTACCGCGGAACAACTGTTCCGCATTAGAGCCCATGTGTACGGTCCTTCCAATTTTGACAGCCTCCGGAAATGTCCCAGAGTGCCAATCGAGGCCACTCTGGGACACCGGATCTGTCAAACTTGTCAATTTCACTTCTCTAACAGACCAGTGAAACTGACAAGTAATGGGGCTCTAGCTGCCAGGAGCCCTGATGACTGGAGTCCCAGCCGCCAGCGGTAGCTGAGTCCTGGGTGTGAGCCTGGGGCTCAAGCCGCCTGCTTGCTGGTTCCTGGGCATCTGCCTGCCGCCTCCCAGGGAGCCAGCAAGCCGGGTGGCACCGGGGCTCTAGGCGCCCGGCTTGCAGGTTCTGGGGCGGCAGCTGCCGCCGCCCAGGACCCAACAAGCCGCCCGGCTTGCCGATTCCGGGGCAGCGGGGCTGCCGCCCAAAGCAGCAGCCCCAACACCCAGCTGCTCTGCTTCCCGGGGCAGCGGGGGCTGCCACGCAAAGCCGGCAGCCCTGGATCCCAGCCGCCCTGCAAGCCAGGAGGCTGGGCTCCAGGGAACACCCCTGGTGGGGCTCCAGCGGGTCAGGGCAGCCCAGACGCTAGCCCCAGGGAACCCCCAGGCAGCGGGCTCCAGCCCTGTTGGGGAACCCCCAGGGCAGCTAGCTGGGGGAAACAGCCCTGCTGCCAGCCCAAAGGTTGGCTGCGGCAGTGCATGGTGGGACAGGTACCCACCATGCACTGCTCCTTGTAATGAAAATTCCAAGGAGTGTGTGAATGCTCCTTTTCACTACAAAGAGTACTGTGTGGACACAGTAAAGCATTATATTTATAGTGCTTTGCTTGTCCCACAACAACTTATTGCGGGACAAGTCTCCCATGTGTAACTTACTCCTACTTTAATGTCCCTTTGTACTTCCAAAGCAACAGAAAGGACTTACTGTAAATGAGATTTAGGCCCTTTGATTTCAATGGCCACCATATTAAACTCTAGCGAGCAGCTTTCTGTGCATGCACTGCCATGTCTATCTATAATCACATTTAGTATATATTTCCAGCACATGTTGTGAAATTCCAGGTTTCAAATGGAAAACGAGTAACCAAATGAAACAGGGAATTTTGAGAAACAGACATCTTAATACAGATAATACTTTGCTTTAAGAAACTTAGCAAGAGAAGGAAAGCTCCGGAAGTTTTTTTTCAAAAGAGAGCAATGCAGAGTATCAAAGTTTGAATGACACCTAAATTGAAGCCAATTGTTACATTAGTTGAAAGTTGACCTTATTACTACTTTATTTATATGTTAATTCACAGGTACATTATAACGTGGGTCTCAACATTCATCATCACTCAAGACAAATGAGGTTGAATCCAGCCACCTGTTTAGACCCTTTCATAAGCTGAAAGTCAATTCCAGTCTGGTTCCACGAGAGACATCACAGCAGCACAGTTACAGCACTCCTTATGGGGACAGAAGGGGTTTTTCCATTGCTGTGATTAATGCACCCTCTGGGAGGCAGTAGTTAGCTCAACAGAAGAACTCTTCAATTGACATAGTGGTGTCTCCACTAGGCTGAGGCTGGCTTAAGCTTCACAGACGCAGGGATTTTTCAGACCGCTAAGCCATATAGCTAGCCATGCAGATACATCAACCTAAATTTTAGGTCCAAACCAGCCACGAGTCCTAATTTAGAGTCATAGCATCCTGTGCACATGCAAGGCCACAAAACATTTCAGAGTTCCTACAAATCATTGCTCTGAGGCAAGAATTCTCCATGCTGTATGGAATAGGTAGGGAGCAATACACACCAAACCTGCTGAGAACCTCAGACAAATCCCACATCTCTCATGGTATCCAAAGAAGACAACAACATTTGCTCTTTTGAGTCCTACTCTTATGGCCTTGTGACAGGTGGCTGACGCAAACTTCCCCCGGCTCTTCTTAGGGAAATTTCAGTGGGTGGAAGTGGAATTCACACAAGATAATGCTGAGAGGAGAAGCGACTGCGGAGCGGTTCTCTCCTACTTATACCATTTAACACACCTCCCCGCCTACCTGCAGAGCCCTGACTCCACAACGTTTGGTTGGAGAGCTTCCACAGGATTGTGGGAAAAGAGAACATTCTGCAGAGATGATACATACTCTTTCATTTCTGGCTGCTGTCATTCTCAGGCCTTTATATTGGGAGAAAGATGCACAAGGCCTTTGGGTAAATGAGAATCGAGACTTCTGTGTAATATTTATAGGGCATGATCTGATGTACCGCTGGAGTTATTACAGTTTATCCTTGAAATACATTCTGTATTTAAGCATTTTTTGGTAATATCTTTCTTCTGTCCTCAATATTCAGCACCACTAGGGTTTATGACCTGACACTCTGGGTTAGCTGAGGTAAATATGCCCTGAAGAAACTGCCTACGTACATATTATTTCCCTACTCCAAGGACTCCTTCAGAACTGTTTCATATTTATTGTTTCAATATGTGTTTGGAACCTTTTAAATGTCCATCATTCATCTAATTGACCATAGCAATTCCATTTGTCTCATTATGTTTGTCAGGATATACTTAGCCACTTTTTAAAAAATGGGTGTTATTTACCTAATAGACCATAAAATCTCCCTTGGAAACCTTATGCTGTTTTAAGTAAATACATTCTTGGATGCCATAGTGTTTACCTGTTAATACTTAATTTCACCACCACCTCTTTGGAGAAACCAGATATTGTAGTTAGTTCAGGTTACTTGTGACCAAGGTTTTTTCAGGACATTTGCTTCTGCGTGATGTTGGCCCTAGATACATACCACACTGGCACTGAACCTTGTATTGATGGGTATCTGTACTCATACACCAGCTGCTACCTAGATTTCGCTCTTACTGTGACGTGCTCTATGATGTGGAATACTTTGCTGCTCCCTCCACCCATCCTCAATCAGTCTTTTTCATCCCAAAAGAGACCAGGTGGGTGAGGTAATATCTTTTTTGGACCAACTTCGGTCAGTGAGAAAGACAAGCCAGACAGATCTGAAAAAGAGCACGGTAAGCTCAACAGCTTGCCTCTCCCACCTTGTTTCTCTAATATCTTGGGACCCACAGAGCTACAACAATATTGTATACATTTTTCGTCCCATAAGCATTTTTGCCAAAAGGTGCTCATAGAACTACCATTGTTAGCCCTTTTTATAACTCTTCCTTTCAGCCCTTTTCTTAAATTATTTGTGTGTGTTCATATTTTGAGGAGGTATTTCATTATATTGTATTTGATTTTATTTAGTTGCACAGTTCTGCAAGTGCTTAGATGAGAAAAGGGGACTATGTTAGTATAAGATATTATTTATAATACCAAGTCAAGAAGAGCTATCTGGAATAGCTAAAATAATAGATATCTGAGATGCAGCCCTTTATTTCAATGTCCTTTCTGTTCCTTTACACACTTTAATTCTGATGGGCCACAATTCAGCCCTAGTGAGGCCAAATCACACTGAAATGAATCAAAGTTTGGCTCATTATAAGAATTACTAAATTAAGTCCTCAATCTGTATAACCTTGGGATCACGTAAATGACTTACAAAAATCAGTTGGGTGGCTGGCAGCTGCTGGTACTCCGCTCTCCCAACTCAGACCATCTTTAGGGAGAGATTAGAACAGGTTTCTTCACTCAAGGTACCTGCAAGCACCTCCTATACCATTCTAGGCTCCCAGCATTAGATATAACATTTGGACGCCAGGTGCTAGCCCATAGGGGCCCTAAACAGGTATATTTGTGCCCCCCCAATGCATAATAATTAATGGGGGACCCTTGAGCTGCTTAGGGCCCTAAGCAATTGTTTAGTCTGCTTATGCTTGGCGTCGACTTTCACCAAGTGTCTCTATCAACCCGCCGACTAGTGCTGTTGCACCACTAAATACTTTTGATGAGAATCCATTCTGTGGTTGCTGTTATCCCTGGGTTCACCTCCAGGCACAGAGTCCTCCAAACATGACTCTACCTGGGCTTTACTGTATGGTTGTACTATTCTGTCACCCTCTGTGTTATAGATGGAGAGTAAGCAAGACTTATTAAGTAGGCGAAGGAAATTTATAAAAGCAACTGGAATCTTGGACCACACAGTGTAACTGAGCGTCCCCATAGCTTCTTCCTATTCTCATGAGAGAAATTATTTGTGGTGACTCTGTGTGCTCCACCAATCCCATTGTATGGTGGGTGAACATAATGGTGAAAATCTCTGTGACTTGTTAACATATTAGTGCTAGCCTATTACCTATCAGGCACACATGAGATGAGCTGTCGAGCTTGCATATGGTCAAATAGCTTTTCATTCAGGTGAGAACCAGGTTCAATTCTTGGCTGTGTCACAGACTTCCTATTTTGAATTTTAGGCAAGTCACTTAGTTTCACTGTACTTCAGTTCCCCATCTAAAGAATATGGATAGTACTTCCCTACCTCTCTGGGATGTTGTGAGGATAAATACATTATAAGATTGTGAGGCACTCAAATACTACTGCATTGGGCACCATTCAAGTACTTTTGATGACAGATTTTCTTTCCTGGTACTTCAGACTTATCATGTGAATAAATATATTTTGTGAGTTTATTTTTTATATACTGTCTGTACATGTTGTGATGATGCTAGGAGTAGCAGCCCCATAAATACAATCCTCCATCTCTAAAATCCACCAACTAAGCATACCTTTTCTGGAGAGGAGATCCAGGGACTCTAGAGAATGGCAGGAACAATTTTTCTTTCAGTTCCATGCAGAAGTTAGTATTGGATTAAATTGATCTTTGATGGAAAAAAATGTATCTGTGTATGTGCATTTATGTTATCTCCATGCTTGTTCGCTTTTGTTCCTCTGAGACTGCAAAAACTTTTTCCCGTGGAAATATTATAACTAAATTCTACTAGCTTATGGTCAAGAAGAGGCCAGAGTGTCTGGTGCAAAAACTGTAGGAAAAATAGTCATGCAGACAGCTCACCATGTGGCTAACCATATTCATGTAAATTTCTTTAAATCCCAAACAAGTTAACAGTTATACATAAAATCTGCTTCAATTCTTTTCCCTTTCTAGACCCTGAACTGTAGACTATGATCTCATATTCAACATGTAAGTAAATTTAGCTAATTGACAAAATCTTGTTTTTCTTTTAATGACATCTTTAGTAATTTAATCTAAAAATATACATGAAAATTAATTTTATTACACCAGTGACTTCTTTTGGTCCATTCTTTTTAATTGCTTTTCTTTTGATATCGGTTCTTTTTACCACTTTGTCTGAATTCTTTTTTTTCTTACTGAAGAATAATTATTGAATTAAAAATAAACCCAAATTATCTTTTATCTGCCAACCTTAATTTTAAAGAATTAAATTAATATGTTAAGTCATCCTTAGATATTCTGGCCGTATCATTTTTCAGTACAACCTTGCAGCTGGTCCATTTTGTTCCATTCTTTCTCCCTGCCAGGTTGGTTATGGCTTATCTGAAGTCTTCCTGGTGCAGACTTGGCACTGGTTATTCTGACTGTCGTGTTGGCTTTCATGCTTTGCTAAAAATGTTGGGTTTCTTATTGGCTGGTTTCCTCTTTTATAATACTTCTGGTTACTCTGGAGTACTACCTTCCTTCTGGCATTGGCATGGCTGGTTCCAAATTGGGTGCCAGCTTGTCTGGTTTCTAGCTCTTCTTTTACAGAGAAAGGTAATTTCTCCTTTTTAAAGTTATTATTATTACATTTTTTCCCCTTTGATTATGTTAGGGTTGCCAGAGGTCCAGTTTTGACCGGAAAGTCTGGTTAAAAAAGGGAACCTGGCAGAGTCTAGTCAATATAGCTAACCAGATACCAAAAGTCTGGTGTCCGATTACCAGATTAACTACAATGAGCCTATGCCCCACCGCTAGGAGGACAGGAAGAAGAGGAGCTGCTCCTGGAGCTCAGCGGAGGAAAGAACTGGCTCCCATCCTAGCTCTGGCAGAGAGGTAGGTGCTGCCATTGGGGAAGGAGGACCCATCCACTGCACTGTGCCTTCCTGACTGTTCCTGGCACCTCTCTCCACAGACTGCCTTCCTCCCATGCCCCGCTGGCACAGCTGCAGTGCTCTTCTCACTAGCACTCCCAAATGGCCTGCTGGAGCTTGGTTTGCAAGTCCCTTCGGAGTTGAGGGGGAAGAGCAGTGAGCAATGGGGCAGGGAGGGAAGAGGAGCAAATGGGGGGCAAGACCTTGAGTTTAGAGGTGGAGCTGGGTGTTGTTTTCACAAATTAGAAAGCCGGCAAACTTAGCATGGTTGGTATTTTGCCTTCAAGGGAATTGGCTTGAATGGCTCTCTTCTGAAATAGCTCACACTCACAGAACCAGGGACTGCTGGCTACTGTTCAACACCAGGTAGGTACAAATCACGTTAGAAAGAACAGAAAGTACTAACAGATCCAAACCTGTTAGGTTTATTAAAGAGATGATGAAAAACTAACTTTTGTGACATCAGGTCATTTTAGTCCACCTCCTAGTGAACCACATCAATGTTCATTTTCTCTGTTCTACTTAAAATGCCAAAGAGCAACTAAACTGGGAAATAAAATGCTGCAAGTTTCAGTGAAACATGTATATTTCAGTTTGGCCAGTGCTTTTTTTGTTAAAAAAAAAAATAGGTGCCAGTACTCCACCAGGGACCTGGGGCTGTGAAAAGAAGGGGCCAGTACTCAGTACTCCTGAGTACCATCCCCCCCAAAAGGTGACGGTACTCAGTACCCCTGAGTACCATCACAAAAAAAGCCCTGTGTTTTGTTGATTTCCAAAAGTAGATCGATTTTTGAATTTCCAAAACTTGCTGCAGATTTTTTTATTTAAAATCATGTTTAAATGTGACATTTTCTGCTTTGAAATGAACAAAATACAATTCTGAAAATTCCCACAAAGACCAGAATCCCACAAGCATTTGTGCACGAGAGTGAGTAACTCTCAGTGAGTTAAAAAAGACTTTCACATGCACATAGTGAAACACGTGCCTAAAGCCAGACCCTCAGGTACTGGGTCGCGGCACTCCTGCTGCTGCACCGAAAGACTGGAATGCATTGCTGAAAGATGCCATTGTTGGGTCGCGGGCATAAATGATTTTTTTTCAACTGAGTCCCAAGGAAAAAATTTGAAAAGCACTGCCTAAAGCTACCCAAAGTGGGTTCCCTCTTGACCAATCAAAACTGACAATGAAAAAACTTGAAAAAAAAAAAAAAAAAAAGACAGTAAATGCAAAATGAAAACTAGAAGTGCTAAAATCTTATAAAAGGTTTTTGCCAAAACATGAAAACATTGGGACTATCAGAATGTTTTCATGAAAATAACCATGTTTTAAAAAATGGTCACATTTTGTACCTCCTTCCCTTATGTTTGCTCCAAAAAATATGATCAAATGTTTTTGACTTGCTCTGTTAAACAGCTTAAATCTAGGGTTGCTTAAACATGTTGGACCAATAGGATGCATCTACACTTAGAAATTAAGTTGACTTAAGCTTAATTTACTCCACGTCTACACTGGGCTTTCCTTAATTCGACTTAAACTGCTCCTTAAGTTGAATTAAGGAAAAGTTAGTTCGAATTAATAACACCTGGTTTTAATTCGAACTAGTGCTTAAATTGACTTTATTAAGTCGACTTAAGCCAGTGGAGACACTGAGTAGTGCCTAGTTGGACCTTTTTAAGTTGACTTAAAATGTTAAGGCGACTTAAGAAGGCCAAAAAGGGGCCACGTCTAGACTTGAAAAGTAATCGACTTTTGTTAAGTTGACTTAATAAGGTCCACTTTAAGTCGACTTAAAGTGGACCTTATTAAGTTGACTTCATAAAGTCAACCTAACTTATCAAGTGTAGATATAGCCATAGTGACACTGAGTTATCCCCTTCTCTCTTGACTCCTCTGTTAAAAAAATGTGGTGGGAATCTTTTGATGCACATGTGTTCCAATGTTATATGTGGAAGAGCTCCTGAGAACACTTTGCTCAGGGTGTTATGGCATATATTACCATGGAACATTGGCAGGTGCATTCAATGGCATGGAAGTGATCAAAGCCTCATTCCCAATATAATGCAAAGATTGCAGCAATTATAGACATATAGAGACATAGCTTTATGTCTATAGACATATAGAGACATAGCTTTAGAGACATATGAACATGTAGGGCACAATGGAGACTCGGTCATCACTTTTATATCCCTCCCTTTTGTCAGTTTGTATCTCAGCTTTGAAATGCCAAGATTTTAAATTTAGGATTGTATCTACAAAATTTTAACACAATGGAAAATAAAATCAAATTTACTCTCATTTCATTGTTTATGGGGAAAATAGACTAAAAGAATAATGGATAGGGACTTGTGTATTTATTTCCATAGAAAATGGAAAATAAAATCAAATTTACTCTCATTTCATTGTTTATGGGGAAAATAGACTAAAAGAACAATGGATAGGGACTTGTGTATTTATTTCCATAGAAACAACAAAGATGTTTCTTCTGATGTAGAGAAAATTGCAGGGACTGAATGATTTCCATAAGCCATCATATAAGCATGTGCTCCGGTATAGTAGACTTTTTATTTCACAGGCTCATCCCTTAGTTAAAGTCTCCTTATCCAGTGCAGGAAGATAATACACATTTTTCCTGTTATGAAAGTAAAAACAGAAATATCTAACATCCTAAAATAATTGACATTCAAAACAGAAAATAAATATTTTTCTCTTACTTCCTGTGAGCAATAAGATTTTGCTGTCGTTATCTCTCATGAAGTGCTGTTCCTCTTCCTAAAGCGTCTGCAGAAACATGGTTGCCCTCCCAGGAATGTAAACTTGGCATTGGCCCTGGCAGCCTCCCACTCCCTCTCACCCTTTCTCATTTACCATTAACTCACTCCTATACTATGATCAGACGTTAGGGGTCATGGCTTTATTTACATAATGTACCATTATAAAAACAGGCATTAAGCAAGGAAAATCTGGCATTAAATAAACATGAATAAAAAAAATAATGTTGCTGACCTTCCAGTTAGGAACTCGCCCTGCAAATATCATATTATTCCCTATGTTAAGGCAATGTTGCTAACCTACCTTCTTGATATTATTTGCCCATTACTCTTCCCTTATATAACCAATTCTTCTGCAAGCTCAATGTTCCCCATCTAAACTGAGGAATTTCTTAAGTTCCAAAATCAGGAGAAATTTTCGAAACATTCTATGGTTGGAAGGATCACATGGTTCACATCCTATTCCCACAGTCTTTTCTCTTCCATTCCACAGCTGGAAATCTTGTTAACAGGCTCTCCTACGTAACAGCTGCCTTCAGCACAGCACATAAGCTAGGCAGAGGCCAAGGTGGATTCTTTCAGACAGAATGCCGCAATTACAAGAACCAACAGTTCTTCCCACTTCACCTCTTCTTCAGCCCTGCTTCTCCCCACCCCAGTCTGTTGCCTTTTCCTGCAAGGAGACATCCTGCTTATACATTCATTTAGGGATTGCTGACCTGCCTAGATCCAATAGAATAGTGGTTTTCAAACTACAGGTTGGGACCCAGTACTGGGCTGAAGACCCTCAGGGACTGGGTCACGGCACTCCCTGCTGCTGTCGCCAAAAGACTGGCCTGCATTGCTCAAAGATGTCATTGTTGGGTTGAGGGCATAAATGATTTGTTTCAACTGAGTCCTGAGGAAAAAAGTTTGAAAACCACTGTAATAGAGGAGAGTGCAGAGACACTGGGAGTCCAGTATATTAAACCCCTTCAGACCCCATTCCCCAATTTCAGAGACTAAGGCCCTTAAACTTAGGGATAGACTATAGTTCAAGGAACAGATATGAACTGAATGTGGTGCCTACGTTGTACCATTTTAGCAGTAGCCCCAGAAGGACTGTGACTCAGAGACCTCCACCGGAATCTCAGTTCCCTCCCTGCTTCCACCTTGTGCAGGGCGGGCGGTAGTAACAATTTGTTTGCAGCTGCAGATGAGCGGCTTTCAGACAGTACCGCCCGACAGCCTCAGGGCAGCTCTGCCTGCAGCCCCTCACCTCAGTTTCCCTTCTGGATCCCTAGATGAACTTAACATAGGATTTTCCAGTCCAATCACAACAATCCTTCATAGTGTCTGATTTATTAACTTAAAGTTCAAAACTAAACACAAAAGTCTTGCCGTCCAGCCTTCCACTGGGTAAAGCCCATACTCTGCCTGACCTAGGCAGAATCCCTCCTGCCTCAGCACTCTGCTTCAAGCTCTTCTTAACTGGAGCAACTCCATGGTCACACAGTCTTCCCTGAAAAGGGAGTAGGGTGAATAAGTCACTCAGGCCAGCCCTCTGAACTTCCCCCTTCCATATAGGAAATTGACTGATTCCCCTCAAGTGGGCTCATTCTCTTACCAGGGTTGGTTTGTCCCCATGCTCTCCAGCTTGTTACGCTGGCCTAAGCCAGAAGCTAAGACTCCCTCAAATCAGATCAGGTGTAGTGGTCAATGCACTGTGGGAGGGAGATAGGCCAGCAGCAATATGTAGGAGGTGCACTGTGCCTACTTACTACTGTGTGCCCAGACAAAATGTCTAGGAAACCAGTGCAATGTAAGATTTTTTTTATTCCTCTTTGTGGCCATACAGATCAAGAGACAATCTAGCCCTCAATGAGCCCTCACTGTTTTTCAGGTGTCTGATTATTTTAAAAAGCTTGTGTACCAATTAAATGTTCTTTATATAGGAAAAAGTATCTTCAATTTTAGTTCAACATGTTAACATGGGGGAATACTTTTCAATCAATGTATTTGGCTGCTAACACTCAAAATACCAGACGGAGTTAACCTGGAAAATACTGACTTTTAAAATGGTGGCCCCTAGATATGCAGTGCTTACTTATAACTGTATTATATTGTCTAGGTTGCATTAGGGCAACCACAACTGCAGTTAGACTTTCTAAATATTGCTCTTTGTACAAAGAAAATCCAACCTATAGTACTTTTGAGATGCTTGTTCTCTGAGACACTTGGATGTGCGTCATTACACACTGTTGCCTTGATAGGGAAAGTGCTGATCTTCAAAGGAAACAATCAATCAACATCCTAACTACTGTACACAGAGTTTCTGTAAGAAAAAAACAAAACCTAGATGTACACAGGGACTGGCACAAGCATATTTATATTCAAATTCTTCCCAATACTGTCTGCTAAGGTGTCCTTCACCACAGTCACTCTATTCATTACAAAATACCCAGAGCTCTAACTTTAGGAGGTAAGTATTTGGGGCTGAAACCCCCAAAAGCTGAAATAAGATACCTTGGCATCCTGGAATATTGTTGTTATTTATCTGTATTACCACAGCACAAGGACCCTTAGTCATGGATCCCACTGTGTTAGGTGCTGTACAAACAAAATAGAAGGACAGTCACTATTTCAAAGAGTTTACAACCTAAGTAAAAGAATAAAGTAGTCCACGAGAAAAGACACCTATTGCTTAAGGTCAGGGCCGCCCTTGAGGGGGGCGAACGGGGCGATTGCCCCGGGCCCTGCGGTAATGTGGTCCCCGTCCTGCACCGCTCCCAGCTGGGGGCAGTGCGGGGCCCAGGCTGCGGCTCCCCCACGGCCGCGCTGTGCCCTGTGCATGCTGCCCTTGGCGGCAAGCGGCTTCGCCCGGCCTCTGGCCCTGGGCCGGCCCTCCCCGCCCCCAGGGTGGAGCAGGCAGACCCAGGGGTGGGGCAGTTCGCAGGGCCCGGCCTCTCTGGTCTGGGCCAGCCTGGCCTGACCCACATGGTCGGCCCCAGCTGGGCCCAGGGTCGTCCTCAGCCAGCGGCATGGCCTCGCCCGGGGCCGGCCCCCATGGTGGCCTCAGGTCCCACTCCCCGGTGGTGGGAGCCTGGGGTCCCGGCCAGGCCGGCTCGTAGCCGCAGCCTCAGCTGGGGCCTGCTCCGGCCAGGGACCCAAGGCCGTGCTGCCGCTGGGAGTCGAGGCTTGCCGGGCTCCCGGGGGGGGGGGAGGGGGTCAGACCCAGGCCTCCCTCCCCCCCACCAGCGTGGGGTGGGGGTGGGGCCCCCACCCAGGCCAATTGGCCCCGGGTCCCGCTCCCCCCTAGGGACGGCCCTGCTTAAGGTATTTTCATCCCTTACCAATTTAAAGTGAACTGAACTCATGGCTGTTCAACTTTCTTATCTTCTGGTTTAGACTGAGCATCCTGTTGAATTGTTTAATTGGTGCTGACATGTGCCAGAGAAATACTACACTGTATGACTATTGTCCCCTAAGATCCTCATGAAAACAAGAGGTACAGGTCACGAGTTTATACACTTAAAATCTGGCTTAGAAGGATAAACATGAATGTTGGCATTTGCCTTAAAGAAGTGGTATTACAATCTAATTCCAGGAGCCTTGGCTGGGAATAACAAGAACTCATTAAGTATCCTTTCAGAGATTTTAAGGCCAGAAGGAACCTTTTTAATTACCCAGTCTGACCTCCTGCACAAAACAGGCCATAGAATTTCACCCAGGAGTTCCTGTGCGAGCACAATAATTTTTGGTTAAACTAGAGCATATAATAATGAAGGCTGTGAAGTGCAGAGAAATATAAAAATAGTAACCAGTAGAAGAGGTGAGACTGAACTGACGGTTTCTTCATTGCTAGCTCAGTGCACGCTCCCCTAACACAGCAGAGGACATCAAAGTTCTGGTGACTGACTTTAAGAGTCGAATGATGCAGTGGGCATGGTCCCTGGTCTTTCATCACTGGGTTCACAGGCAAAAATCAATTTTCTAGTCTCAACTTCAAATCATAAATTATTAGGGTATTATCTTTCATGACTAGTGGGCCTGTTTGAATGGCAAAGCACAAATAACAAGAGTGTTACAGGTCTCGACCGAGCTGAAAGAGTTTTCATTACTAACTTGATGACTAAGTCTGTGCGGTGATGCCTGAACACCACCAAATAACTGGAGGGAAAATCATTCAAGTTAACTTATTACTTGTTAAACTCTTAGGGTGCATCTACGCTGGCAATTTAGGTCGACTTAAGGACGCTTAAGTCAACCTACACAAAGCCACGTCCACACTGGGCTTTTATTAAGTTGACTTAAGCACTTCCTTAAGTTGACTTAATAACAGCTTAAGTTGATTTACACCACTTCTGAAGGTTGTCTTAAGCCTTAAGCCGACTTCTTAAGTCAATTTAAAGCCAGTGTGGACAGGGACTAGTGCTAAATCGACCTTATTAAGTTGACTTAAAGCCAGTGTGGGCAGCGATGTCTACTGTTAAGTTGACTTAACAAGGTTGACTTAAGTCGATGTAAAGTGTAGCCACTCTGTTAAGTCGACTTAACTTTACAAGTGTAGACATAGCCTTAGAGTGTGTTTAGCACAGTGAAGGACATGGAAGATACACTTCCTGCACTGAGGAGCTTCCACAATCCCATTAGATCGACATCACAAAGCATCCAAAGGTTCAATCACACGGCAGGGCTTTTTAAAAAAACAGCAATATATCTCTATATAAAAATATTTATATCAATTGAGAATGTGACCTTTGTTTTCACCACAAGCAGCAGAATCAGATAAGGCAACAGCACAGAGATATATAACTCTAACTATTACACAGATAATTGAAATGAAACAGGAAACTGCTGCTGAGCCAATTATAAAGGCATGAACTTAGAGCTGGAGCTTCTTTTTTCAAATGGGGAGCAAGCTTTCCCATTGAACTCTGGAGGAAATGGAGATACTACCAACTAAAGAAGATGATCACTAATTAGCATTGTAAAGCTCTAAAAATCTAACCAATAAGCCAGACCACTAGCTAGATCAGTAGTTCTCAATCTATTTACCATTGTGGGCCACATATGCAGCTCACTATGTGTTATGTGCGCTGCATCCACACAATACATATACTACTGTGTGGCCCTGAGGATGTCACATAGGCCGCAACTCTGTGCTGATTGGGCCGCAAGAGGCCCACTGACCGCAGGTTGAGAAATGCTGAGCTACAGAGTTACACTTTTAGTAATAAACAGTTGTGTTTCACTCCAAAGAAATATTTCCAAATACGTGGCTAAACAGAGGTCTGAAAAACGAACAAGGAGTCCCTGTAGCACTTTTAAAGACTAACACATTTATTTATCGCATGAACTTTCATGGGAGAAAATCCCACTTAGTCAGACGCTTTGAAGATGGGGAACTTACAGAATGGGAGGAAATTAAATGCAGGGAAATGTATGACACAGGGTCAGGTCAGGCTGTAAGAGCAAATCAAAGTAGATGTAGAGATTCAAACACTGCATATGCTGTTCCCCACTGTTTGAATCTCTACATCTATTTTGATTTCCTCTTACAGCCTGACCCGATCCTGTGCCCCAGGACTCCTTGTTTGTTTTGCTGACCTTGATTAACACGGCTACCCCTTTGGAAAAGGCCTGAAGTTACATCAGGTATTTTGAAACCTTTACTCTTCCTTCAAAGATGTTTCCTTACTTATCTGTTCCCAGCATTTCCTGAAATACCACCCGTATAAGCAGCATTTCCCACTTTGGATAACACACATTAATTTCATGCCTCAGTGCCTTTTCTAGAGCTTTCACTGTACAGGAAGTGTGTATTATCTCATTTGAGTTTCTGAGGGTTGGTCAGGTATTTTGATTGGTGGTTATTCAAGGTCATAAGGTATTTTTTTATTTTATTTTAGCTAGCTCACCCCAACACTTTTGGGATACAATGAATTTAGAACCAAATGCCTATTTCTTCCCCATGAGTATGTGCAAGGTTTCAAACAATAATTATGGATCTTTTCCCTGAAAGATGACTGCATTCTGGTGCATGTTAAACACCAAAAAGCATTTTAGCATTCCTCAAGGGGTTAGCACACTGGGTATGAATCATAACCTTTTCTTATACTGTAAGTCAACAGTATATTGCTGTTACAAAAAAGGAGGTATTCTGGGAGGTATTAAGAGGCATTTCATATTTCAGACTTGTAAGGTAATTGTTCTATTCTTCTCAGCACTGGTGACATCTGCTAGATTACTGTATCCAGTTTTAAGAAAGTTGTAAACATATAGGTCCAGAGAAGAGTAACAAAATGGCAACAAGTTTAAAAAGCTTGACCTATTAGTAAGGCTTAGGTTCCGTCATGGGCATTTTTTAGTAAAAGTCAGGGACAGGTCATGGGCAATAAACAAAAATTCATGGAAGTCTGCAACCTGTTCCTGATTTTTACTAAAAATGCCCTGGCAGGAGGACAAACAGAGTGCTGTTGGGGCTTGCCTCTGCTCCAGCCCCTTTGCTGCTTCTGCAGCGGGGGCTGACTGATGCTGCTCCAGCCCTGGGGGAGGGGAGGGCTGACCAAACCCCAGTGACTGCTCTGGTGGGCCTGGGACTGACCACTAGCCAGCTATTCTGTCAGACACTGCTCCAACCCTGTCTCAGAAGAAATCCCAAAAGGTCCTATCATATACATGACAGAATCATACCCTCATCTATTAAGAACGGTTGAAAGAATTTTGCATGTTGTTTAGAGAAGAGAAGGCTGCAGGGGACATGATAACAGTCTTCAAATATGTAAAAGATTGTTATAAAAAGGATGGTGATCGATTGTTCTCCATGCCTTGCAAGGGTAGGACAAAATGTCTGGCTCAGTTAGCTATAAGGGAGATCTAGGTTAGATTTTAGGAAAATCTTTCTGACTGTAAGAACAGTTAAGCGTTGGTTACCTAAGGAGGTTGTGGAATCCCAGACATAGGAGGTTTTGGAACAGATTAGACAAACATGTGTCAGGAATGGTCTAGGCACATTTGGTCCTATCTCAGTGTAGGGAATTAGTGGGGGATGGGAGGGGGTACACAAGATGACTTCTGGAGGCCCCTTCCAGCCTTACATTTCTATAAGTTTATTATGATGATGATATTATGGATGTTTTATTTAAAGTAACTGATATTTACATTTTGTTAAGGTTCTTGGTGACCCTTGGGTGAGAAATTAATAGTTACTCTGAATAAAATAATATACAGATCAGATAAATTGTATCAAAAAAGAGCAACACAAAGGTATGTGTCCGTAGTAGATTTTCCTTGCTTTCATCTCACAACTCATGTTTTTTTCTTCTGATTTGTCTCCCCTAAAACTAGCCCCAGTACAAATACACCACCAATTACTTTAATTCCACAGCATGTTTTACTACAGTATGCCAGAGCTATGTCAATATAGGCTACTGAGCCAGAAGCAGAACCTATCTCAGTATACTTTAAATCACACAACATTGCTCGCTCATCACAACAGTCTTGGGAGGCAAGCATTTGGAGTATGATAAAAAGCCACAGCTAGAATGAATGTGTACACAGTGATCCACTGTAGTTCAGAGCCAATGCACAACAGCTCTACATAGGAGAGAGAGAGAGAAAAGAGGGAGGGGGGAAATTATAACACTTACCCGTATAAGGAAGGTGAAGTGTAATTTTATCGATTTGGATTTTCTTCACACTAGGGATAATTTGTCTGTTAAGTGACCTTTTCGTTTGGTTCACTGAAACCAGTAAATTAACTGCTAATTACTTAGAGTATAAATTCCAGCTACCAATGCTGGGAAATGAACATTAGCCTCTTTAAAAGAACTAATCCTCAAAATCCTTCACTTATTAAGCCATCAAACTCCTTCCCTTCCTCCACAAGACAATTTATGAAATTCTGAAACATTCAGAGAGTTGTTACCAAAACCCTACTGATGTGCTTGGTTTGGAAATGAACAAAGAGTCTTTATACAGGTAGCAAAGATAAAGTACATAATTAGGGCTTGAGCGCTTGGAACCATTTAAACCCCAGAATAAGAGGGTTCAGAAAAAGTCCAAACTGGATCTGGTGAATTGATTTTACTTTTATGAGACTTAACAACCTGATTGTCAGTGTTATGGATCAGCCAGACACCCTACTGCAGCCAACAGCAGCTAGAGCGGGCCAATCCTTGGCCCGGTCAACATTTTTTCTGTCAAAAATCTGTTTTTTTTTTCAATGGGAAAAAATGGGTTTCTGCTTCAATGAAAATTTTCATAAAAAGTGTCCAGCTTCCATGGAAAATTTTGACTTTTCATTAAAAAAAAAAATGAAACCATTCCATTTTTTGATGGAAAGCTGAAATCGTCCATCGAGAGCAGACGCTTTCTGTGAACAATTTTCATGAAGCCCAAAGCCCATTTTTCCATTGAAAAACAGATTTTTGACAGAAAACTGCTTCTTGGCACTAGGGGTGGCCCTCTTTAGCTCTCTCTATTTCCATTTTCCAAGCAGCTCTAACGCAGCTTCTTTTAAAATGAATCCATCATTTTTTTTAAATGCCATGTCCTCAGCTAGACCATTTTCACATTAGAAAACTCAGTCCCTCCCCTCCTTCCCTCAAATAAGTCAGATTGAAAATTTGAGAGGAGGAGTAAGAATCCTAGAAACAGTAAGGCACAAAAGACCCACATCTCAAAATCTACAGCTATTCTGCTTGCTACAGGCAGGCAAGATTTATCACAAGTGGTGACAGGCTGCCAAAAATAATTTTAAAAGAGAGGAAGGGTGAAACGACAAGATAAAGGACTTAATAAACATATGGATAGGAGGGTGAAAATTTCTCAAGCGGTTCCTCATTTTTATTAATAAATGTTTATTCTTAACTGCATTCTTCACAGCACAACAAAAACATTCATAAATTGTTTTGCTTTTTTTTTAACTTGAAGATTAGTGATTTAATTGTTTTTGTTCAGATGGGGACTTGGGGCAGTAACAAGCAAATCCAAATTGCCTGCAAAGAGCCACTTCCTGTTAAGGAATGAGACTTCACCCTAACCGTAAGAAGAAAGGGCATAAAGTGAAGCATTCCAAGCTACTATCCTGATTCTATCGGACTGGAGACAACTATGACAAACAAACTCAGGAAGTGGCAGGGAGTCTGAAAATGAGAGGAAATCTATGGCACAGAGAGGAAAGTGAAGAGATTGCGCTGATCTACAAAAAGGTCACCTCCAAGTCAGAATGTGCCAAGCTTTTCAAAAAAGCTTTATTTGTACTATAATACAAAACTGGCACACACAGCTGGCGAGTGCTGCAGAGGCTATTCAAATGTTAACATTCTGAATGATAAACAGCCAAAAAAAGTTCTATGTAAGCAAATTGGAACAAACAACTAATCTAAATCTGGTTGCTAAGAGACAGAGGATTTCAGCCAAAATCAGATCTAAGCCTTAAGAATCCTTCATTCTTAATCAAAAAAGTACCTGTAGATAACTCCATGTTGGTGAAGAAACATGAGTGCTGATGTAACCTCTGCAGCATAGAAGCGGGATCGAGGCTCGTCAAATTTACGTGAGCGCTGAATTTGAAACATTAGATCTCCTCCATTTACATATTCCATGACGAAAAAGAGGCGGTCCTGAAATTAAATAAAACAATGCTATTTAGCTAATTTCTTTCAGCCACACAAAGAACTGCTTTAAACTGTACATTAGGCGACAGCAGGATTGGTGTCAAGAAACTGAAGAAACAAATACTACAATTCTGAACTAGGGAAAGCCAATAACCAAAAAAAAAAAGCAAAAAAGCAAAGCGAAGACTCGTTCAAGAAAGAATGAACAAAAGAGAAAGGAAAGAGAATTAAAATGTGATTAAAAGGCAATAAGGATTTTTAAAAAACTACAATCAGATTTGTATTATTAAGGAAATATTTACATACTGTTTAAAAAACATTTATAACTAAATACAACAAGCCAATATTGATTCTGTCAGCCATTGAAGGGCAGGACAATTTTGAAGGCTGCCTGCCCACCTGGCTCCCTCTTCCTACATATTAGCATCTACTCTATAAAATCCTTTTTCTTCCAAATTATAACATTGCAATACATATTATTATTATTAATTCCATATGGAAATCAGTTTTGCCAACAGTAAGTATTAAAAAATGAGTTAGGCCTTCTAAAAAACTATATATATATATATATATAAACCAATTTATTTAGGGTTCTTTGGGGTTCTTTTTAGTTGTCTTCTTGTTTTTGAATCTTTGGGGTTCATTTTTTAATACTTTTCTCCATAGCAATGAGAGATAGAAATCCTCTTTATTTTTCAATGGCAGCTGCCATTTTCACACCATCACCTCACTGGGCCTTTCAGAGCTGGGCCTTTTAGAAACACACCAAATATTGTAAGAGTCTTAATAAAACAGCAAGAGTTGGCAACGCTAAATATGCATGAGGCATTTTACAGATCCCTGACCCAAAGAGCTGAAAACGTAAAGAGACAAGGCTGATCAAACTTAGGCCAAGAATATGGTGTACACATACATTCTTATCATCTATGTCTCATTTTCTCTAAATGTTTCTTGCCCATCCTTAGAATTGTGCCTATTTCTATATCATTAGCCCTAAATCTCCCACCTCTTACATTTTTGTCTATACATACCTATTTCCAGATTTTCTGATGTTATTAAAAATATGTCCTTCTATGCACAAGGTCTAAAAACATATCACACAATTTTTACATTAGCACTTTTTAATGGACTGATATTATCTAATGTAGCTGATATAAAAACTCATATTAATTTACTGTCTAGGCCTAGATTAGTAAAGCATTTAAACATGTATGTAAATACCACTGGCAAATTAAATATGTGCTTAAGTGCTGTCCTGAATGGGAATACTTTCCTGAAGGATGCTTGAAATATATGGCTAGCCCTATAAAGGTCGCAGTTGGAGAATGCAGAGGAAGAAAATGCAAGCAAGCTCTTCCCCTACTGTACACATTGGAACACAGGAATTGACGCAATGAATCACACCCAAGATCCATCCAAAACAGCATCCTGTCTCTGAAGGTATGGCTACACTACAGCAGCACTGGGGATTCAGCAACAACTCTGGTCCCAGCAATAGCCAGGTAACGAGTGCCACATAACCTTCATACTTTCAATGGAAGGCAGCCCCGTATGGATTATAGCCCATATGGATTATATTATACATTCTCAAATGTACTTTTTTTGTAAAAAGGTATCAGACCCCTTGTGTACTGACCAATCAAGATTATGTCCTGCAACCTGATTGCTCACCTCCCCAGCAAGTGTACAAATTGGGTCTTGTATTAACTAGTTTAACAGCACTATGGATAAATTTATCCTACTGTGGTTCAACTTAGCTTTAAGTGTCTACAAAACTTGCCTCTAGATTACACTCTCTTACTACATACATGTACACTTCAAACAGCCTTCCTAGTTTTCCCAGGTGTGTATTACAGACAGTTGTACTGGAATTGGCAGCCAGAAATGTCTTTGAAAACCATGGTTTCCTTATGTCAAGAATTCAGCTGAGTATAAAGTTAATGTGTATAATCGACTGTAGTAAGATGGATCATGTCAACACTGCAACATTGGCACAGACAGTATCTTCCTCGAGAAGACAGGTGACATCCTGCTTTTGTAAGCCCATTGCTTGACGTTTTGTTACCTACACTCTTGAGCAGTGGCTCTTAACCCACAGCCCAATCAGCACACGTCTGAGGCCCATGTGACATCCTTGGAAGTAGTATGCATTGGGTGTATGCGCCCCACGTAATTCACAGAGAGCTGCATATGCAGCCAGTGGTGGTAAATACATTGAAAACCACTGCTCTAGAGAAAGGATCTGCCCAATTTTGCAAAAGGCATAAATCTGTACTAAAATAGGTGCACATGCGTAGGCATCTATATCAAATTCTACCTGAGAAAGCTATTTACCTAGTTATTTTTCTGGCTCCCATCACTACAGTATCTAGGGCTATGTCTACACTACAAAAAGTTAGGTCGACTTTGTTAAGTTGACCTAAAGTTGACCTTATTAGGTCAATTTAACAAAGTGCTTCCCCTGAACGGGGACTTAGTAAGTCAACCTAACTCCCGTTAGGTTGACCTAATAAAGGGGACTTAAGTGTCCACAGTGAGCTTAGGTCGACCTCAGGAGTCGACCTAAGGGTTAGGTCGACCTAACCGGTGGTTCTTATTAAGTCGACCTAAGCTTTCATTAAGTCGACTTAAGGAATTTCTTAAGTTGACTTAATGAAAGCCTGGTGTGGACAGGGACTAAGTTAGGTCGACTTAAGCCTCCTTAAGTCAACCTAACTTGGAAGTGTAGACATAGCTAAAAATATGAGAAAAAAATGTATGGCTATATTCCTCCATTAATTTGGGTTCCTAATGCTAAGTACAAAAATACACTTTTTTTTATCTCCTATTTTTTTCTCTCATTATACACACCAATTCAGGGCAAAATCCTGGACCTACTGAAGTCAATGGATAAATTCCCATTAACTTCAGTGCAACCAAGATTTCACTGTCATTCTACACTTTGTTGTACAGAAATTGAGGGACACCTGAGAACATATAATTCATTAGATGTGTGTTCAGGATTTATTCAAAATATTAAAACAGGGAAGGCAAGATGGACAAAACACAATATTGTACAGTATTGACAATTAAGTGCCTAAAGTAGTTAAATATTAGATATAATTTTATTAATTAATTTTGTTCCAAAACTGGTTTGGATTATATTTTGGATTCCATATCCATAACATTTGAGAAGAATGTTTTGATGAATAAAATAAATGTGAAACTGTCCTGGAAATTCCATAATTACATAAACTTAAACGAAAGAAAAGATCACAGACAAAGCCATTATAGGTTAATCCTCTCTTGGCATCTGTAATGCAAAACAAAAAAAAGGGAAGGACAATGAAAGAAGCAAGTATGGATTCTGAAGTAATTAAAGATTTTTTTAATGGTTTTTCATAGAATCATAGGGTTGGAAGGGACCTCATGAGGTCATCTAGTCCAACCCTCTGCTAAAAGCAGGACCACTCCCACTAAATTATCCCAGCAAGGGTTTTGTCTAACCGAGCCTTAAATGTTTCCAAAGATGGAGATTCCACCACCTCCCTAAGTAACCTATTCCAATGCTTCACCACCCTCCTAGTGAGAAAGTTTTTCCTAATATCAACCTCGACCGTCCCAGCTGCAACATCAAACCATTGCTCCTTGTTCTCTCCTCTGTTACTACTGAGAACAGCCTAGCTCCTCCTCTCTGGAGCACTCCTTCAAGTAGTTGAAGGTTGCTATCAAATCCCCCCTCAATCTTCTCTTCTGCAGACTAAATAAACCTAGTTCAGTCTCTCCTCGTAAGTCATGTGCCCCAGCCCTTCATCATTTTCGTTGCCCTCTTCTGGACTCTTCCTAATTTGTCAACATCCTTTCTATAGTGGGGAGCCCAAAACTGGACACAGTATTCCAGATGCGACCTCATCAGTGCTGAATAGAGGGGAATAATCACATCCCTCGATCTGCTGGCAACACTCTTACTGATGCAGCCCAATATGCCATTGGCCTTTTTGGCAACAAGAGCACACTGTTGACTCATACCCAGCTTCCCATCCACCATAACCCCCAGGTCCTTTTCTTCAGTGTTACTACTTAACCAATCGGTCCCCAGCCTGTAGCAGTACATGGGATTTTTCCATCCTAAGTGCAGGACTTTGTACTTGTCCATGTTGAACCTCAGGAGATTTCTTTTGGCCCAATGCTCTAATTTCTCTAGGTCTCCCTGAATCCTGTCCCTGCCCTCCAGCGGGTCTACCATTCCCTTCAGCTCGGTGTCATCCGCGAACTTACTGAGCGTGAAATTTATCCCATCATCCAGATCATTAATGAAGATGTTGAACAGAACCGGCCCCAGGACCGGCCCCTGGAGCAATCCACTCGTTACTGGTTGCCAACTAGACATTGAACCATTGATTCCTACTCGCTGAGCCCGATGATCTAGCCAGTTTTCTATCCACCTCATGGTCCATTCATCCAACCCATACCTCCTTAACTTGCCGACAAGAATGCTGTGGGAAACCATATCAAAAGCTTTGCTAAAGTTGAGGTATATCATGTCAACAGCTATTCCAGCATCCACAAATCCAGTCATCTCATCATAGAAGGCAATCAGGTTGATCAGACACAATTTGCCCTTGGTGAATCCATGCTGACTGTTCCTAATCACTCTATTTTCTTCCAAGTGTTTCAGAATGGATTCTTTGAGGACCTGCTCCATGATTTTTCCAGGGATTGAGGTGAGGCTGACTTGTCAGTAGTTCCCAGGATCCTCCTTTTTCCCTTTCTTAAAGATAGGTACTATATTTGCCTTTTTCCAATCATCCGGGACCTCCCCCATCTGCCACGAGTTTTCAAAGATAATGGACAGCGGCTCTGATATCACATCAGCCAACTCCCTCAGCACCCTCGGATGCAGTTCATCCGGCCCCATAGACTCGTACACATCCAACTTCTTTTCTCCCTTGGTCTAACCTTCTCTTCCTTGAACTCTAAGACCTTATCATTGAATGAAAAGACATAAAATAATAAATTAAAACAATCTAAACAGAGACCTTGGAGAAGAGTGTCTCATGACAAAAAGGCTTAGGGTTAAGCAGTCTAGAAGACTACAACAAGAAGTCTTTTGACTTTAATATGCATTACCACAGTACTATCAACTTTCTTGTCTTTGATTTCAACTACATCTCTTCTGGTAACTTGCAAATCTGCTTGCGCTGAGTTGTCTTCAGCTGCTCATCTTGGCCTGCTCACAATATAGCTTGCTTACTACCCCCCAAGCTTAATGTGGGCAAAACCAAATTCCTTAATATCCTTCTCAGTTACCCCCTTTCTTTGTAACTCTTTGCACTACAACCTTTCTCCCATCATGAAAGCCTGTCAGTTAAGGCTATATTTGATTCATCCTCACTCTTATCCCACTCATTCAAACTGTGTCCAAATCCTGTCTCTTCACTCTCTTCAATAATTTTAAAATCCATCTTTTATTTTCTATCTCCACAGCAAAAGCTTGCATCAAAGCAGTCATTATTACTTGTCCTTATTACCATCATCCCCTCCTCTCTACAGATATAAACACACACATTAGATTTTGGCATTTTTGTTAACTTAGCAATATATGTGCTCTGCTCATTCCTCCTACCCTCACTGTCTGTCCGTCTGTCTTTGGACTGCAAATTCTTTGGGGCACAGACTACGGCTTCTTTTCTGTTGGTAAAAGTGTGCACACCTTCAGAAATAAACAATAGTAATAATCTTTGAGGACCTAAACAGCCTATCCTAGATCATCTTTGAGGAGGTGTGATTGATGACCAACAACCTCCTCTTAGCAGAGCTCGATATTCTTGCCAGTCAGTTTTGTGTTGAGACACAACACCTATTTGTAGTTTACATGTGGAAAGTTAGCATCATTGAGGAACAAACTTCCATGTAAATCACAAACAAGAACTGAGACTGGGAATGATAGCTTTTAAAATATTGTTTACCATTGAGAAATTATCACTGCCTACCCCTTTTAAGAATTTATTATTATTATATCAGCCTTTACCCCAGCCTATTCTTTTGTTTGTTTTTCATTTAACATTTCATTAGATCACAATTTTAAAAAAAATGTACTGGTGAGGCACAAGAATAAGTGCAATGATTGCTGGCAAGCTCAAGAGGACAAACCTTTCCCCAAGTGAACCGTAGGAGCTGTGTGACCCAATATGGAGTTGAACCCAGCCCAATTAAGTGAAATATCACAAGGCAGAAATAAATCTTCCAATCTGTTTTCCAGTTTCATATCAAAGACATGTATCCGTGCTATATGCCAGGCAAGCAATCTTTTCACTAAGATGCCTAGACTATAGGTTCTGTCCCTTCAACATTTCAAAACACAAAAATCAGGAAAGGCATCAAACACATACTTCTGAACTAAAATTTACAGTTGATAAGACTTATCAGCATTCTCCAAGTACCATTTTTTCCTTTTTTATGTTTCTCATACAAATGGGTGTGAATAAATTCTTCCTGATTCTCCCTAAGTCCTTAAACTAAGTGCACTGTCTCAGTAGACTTTTCTAAAAAACAGTATCAGAAAGTTACATCTGAATCAGATTTTTGCAGAGACTACCAAAGAATATTTTCAATTAGGGAAATAAAACCACACTAAAAAAGTTAAGAATGTATGTTGACTGAGATTAAAATTAAAACATAATAGTAACTCATACACGGTTATATCTTCTGTTAAATGGTGGAGTGTGTTTTGCTATAAAAATACTAAACTTGTTATCAATACATAAGTCAACATAAATCTTTGTTTCACAAGAATCCATATATATAGGAATCACATCTTCAGTATGCTGTATAAAATGATATTTTATTCAAATCATGAGCATATGGAATTCTTTCCCAACTAGCATAAAACTGTGATTACTTAACTCTATTTAAACAGGATGCTTAAATGGTTTGTTTAAAATTACCTAAAACTGCAGCAACTGACCCACCCATTAGAACTTGAATAAACATTTCCTGCTTCTGATTGAAACTGCACAGATACACGGTACTTAGTACACAAAACTAAATGAGAGTCTTAAAGAGCCAGAGATAGGAATGAACCAGAATCCTAAATTCAAACATCTCCCCTTATCCCACTCTTGGGAAGGGCCATCTGCAAAATGTATAATTAAGTAAGATAAGAGATACAGAGAAATAAAACTTCATACTCATTTCAGTCCTTTTGAAGTTTACTCAAACATAATCCTTTGACAAAAAGGTTGTGATATGTAAAAGAGGGGTTAGGTTTATACTGATGATCATTTCCTATTTTTCAATGTCTATTTTCAAGCCAATTAGGGTTTATTAAAAAAAATTAAGGCATAAAAATAATTTTTCCATGGTGCTTCAAGTTTTGCTTCTCTGAATGATTGGAAGAAATGGCTTCCATTGTAGCTTCCTGTTTCTTGGGATGAACATCCAGAAATGATAGATGGCTAGAGCTCACAACCAAATTCAAACATTTCAAGATCTGCAAGTCTGGAGTATTTTCAACGTGCATTTTATAAAACCTCTTCTCACTCTCAATGTTGACTGACTCAGGTATAATATAGAACTAGAAATATATATAAACAAAATATACCCAATATAACAAAAGTATTTCTGACAATCCAGCTGCTTTGATTTCCTTCAGGTTGGTTGGAACTACCATTGTCATACACCTTATACAGTACTTAGTTTCATTCCTTCCTCCCTGATGATCAGTTTTTAAGAGCCTTCAGCCTTTGCCCTTTAGAGGGAGCATGGCATAGTGGTTAGACACTGGCCACCAAGTCAGGAGGGAGTCGCAATCTCTCTGTGCCTCAGTTCCTCATCTGTAAAATGGGGATAATAATCCTTTCTGATATCACAGGGTGATTGTAAGGAGATATCCATTATACTTCTGCGGTGTGACACTAGTGTGATGGAGGCCATATAAGATCCTAAATAAAAATACTGCTTAATTGCATTTTTATCTAATACTTTATAAATGGTTTGGGGGCTGGCTGGCCCAGATGGTAGTGAGATACGTTCCAAATATGAAACCCACACAGGTCAGCTGTAGCTGACATTTGAAGAAGACGGAGTATTATTTTTCTCTTACTATCCTGAACTGCTGTCCAATATCTACTTCTGCTATTAACCAGCTGCCACTTTCCTTCCCAGAACTGGCTGCATTTCAGCAGAGGGTGTAGCGATTCCTGTTTATAATAGAGGATTCTATAGTTCGTGAAGGCATTTGGGAGTCTGAGGTGAAAATTATTACCATCTATTAGTGCAGGGTGTTATCCATTTATTATTACTAGTACAAGTATCACCATTTGAAAGCAGCTAGGAGGTCTCCTCATTATTGAAAGGTCTCAAGGCCTAGAAGATAAGCATCATCTTTTGCTGGCAGCCTCAGTAATTAAAGGATTCAATGGACATGGAGACTAAGATGGCCCCTTACTCCTGGGGATGACTCCTCCAAGGTGTATTGAAGAATATCTGAGGGGAGTAGGCAGAACTGATATTGTTCATGCCGTACTTGGGGTATGTCTAAATAGAGCACATTTGTTTCCAGGCTGTTCCAGGAAAACCACTATTAAAATTCACTGGTTGGATGGAAAAAAAAAAAAAGAAATAAAAATAACTTGTGGTAGGCCAGTCTGATTGTATACAAACTTTTACCTAGAAATCAGAAGGGAAAAGCAGGATTAAGGCTGTTCCCTCTCTTCCCACACAATTTACCCACTTTGTATTCCTGGCCCTGGCCCATATTCAGCCCACACTATGAACTCAGTCAGCAGTGGTCCAGGCAGGTTATGGCAGGAATAGCAACTGGTCGTGCTGTGTGATACCTGTGCAATCCCGCTATTTGTTTAGGTGGACTGTGAAGTGCTGAAGGCTAAAGGGTGTTGTCAAAAACAATTACTTAACAGCACACTGCCACTAGAGCCAAGTAACAGGAAACATGAAGCTGTGGCGTGGTTAAGAAAGGCTGTCTCATGGATGGAAGGTTTTCAAATTCATGCTTTCAGAGCCTGTATAGAGCATCTCATAAGCTCTACAGGTTTTACCATTGATTTCCTGTTCTGTATCATGTTATTTTTAGAATTACAATAGGATTTGTTTTATGTAGCCTTTCAACCCAAAGTGCTTTCCAATGAGCCTGATTCTGCGGGTTTATAAGTGACTCTGTAAGCTAATGCAGGACTCATTATATGTTTAGTACTAGATCACAGACTTTTGGAAATTACAGCCTGTCATAACCAGGGAGTGTTATTAGTGTCTTCTTTGGTGGAATAATTAAACCAAGTTACCTTCTTACTTCCTCAGGTAGCTGTCCAGGGAGTGTTATGGAATGATAACATCTACCTGAACAGCTACCTGAGGAAGCAAGAAGGTAACATGGTTTAATTATTCCACCAAAGAAGACACTAATAATAACGTAACACCTTCCTACATCACCTGCCAGGGCTGGTTATAAGCCGCTTAGAAGGCATGGACAAAAGCCGTAACACCTGTCGCTCTCTCACTGGAAAAACTCCCACTGATTCCAATCCCGCTGTCTCTAGGATTGCAGCCTCATGCACCATGCATTTTAAATTGCTGTGCACTATGCATCTAAAATTAACACCTGTGTAATAAATCAAAACAGCTGACAAAGATTAAAGCTCTTTCATGGAGCTTTTCCTGCAGCTTGTGTAAGTTACAGATACTTTTGCATTTGTATACTGCCTTAAAAGTGCTTTTGCATGTAAGGACTGTACATAAAATTACTGCTTTCTCCTTAACTGCATACATTGGATTAGAGGATGCATCCAGTTTGTAATATGGCAAGTAAAAAAGGAAATGTGCTTCACAATAAATTAGTGTGTTTTAAAAGAATTTATAGTCAATGATAATGGTTTGGTGTCATTCAAGGTAGCACAGGGAATTAAAAATACACACCTCTGTATCAGCCTGAACCCAAGCATTTTCCAGTTATTTATTTTTTTACATTAGTTAATAAAGAGAGAAGGGAACAGCCTAGCTCTGTTGAAATCAACACAAAAACTCATGTTTACTTCAAAAGGCCACGATTTTACAAGGGTGCAAAATACTCTGGCCATCATTTTGATTGTAAGGTAGTTTTTTTTTATTTTCAATAAATATATTTTCTTACAGTTCTTCCTGATCATTTCTGGGGCTTCGACTACTTACCTATCTTAGAGTTTTCCATCGCACTCAGCACCATAAATATCTAATCCCATGACTCAAAGCCCGTGGAGTTTAATGGAAAGGCTCCCAGCCTACGGAATTATTGGGTTTTAGATAAGGATTAAGTGCTTAATATTGCAACAAACTGAATTAGTTAGGTCTGGTCATGTAACGCAGATTCAGAACAGCAGCAAGCTAATTGTCATGTTCATTAGTTTAACCCCTCTGCTTGTTCTCTTTCTAACTTTTGCAGCAAAGAGAAAATCCATCGCTCCAAAATAATATACTAACCCACTCATAAAAGCAGTCTGTGGCAACTGAATATTCTGGCAAATGTTTCAAATCTTTTAAGTCACTGGTCTAAGTTGGGGTGGCACAGAGCTGCATGCCATAGGATAGCTCAGAGAAGGACAGTTTCTTAGACAGCACTGCCTTCCTGACCCCTATAAAGTAATGTGAGTCCCACGGGGGCAGGATTCTGTCAGAGCTCTTTGTGCCCTTCTCCCCATTTACACCAGGGCCAGTCATAACCTGAATGCTGTGCAGAAACTGCCCATTTTATAGGAGGCGAGGCAAGTAGGATAACCTTTTCAGGCCATCTCTTTACTACTTCATTTCAAGAAAGATAAGCCATGAGAAGGGCTTTTTATGAAATTATTTTCTTTCACAGCTCTCTGGAAAGTAGAACAGTTCTGGTGTGATAAATCTAAAGACCTCTCTTTCAATGGTCTGATGAACATGGTAGAAAAATACACCAATCCCCAAGCTCTCCTTATATCAAGCCAGTAGAGTGTCATCATGAAGGAAATGTTAGGGTGTTTCAGTGGAGACTAATATTGATTTATTTTGATTTTGATAGGGAAAATATGAACACTGCCCCCTCGCCCCCTCCCCCCCAGTTAGAACAGCATAATTATTTCTAAATCATCTTATAATCAAAGACAGAAAAAAATCAACAACATTTAATCTGTTCATCTAAACCCTTTGTTGTTAGCTACCTGGAAAGATGACCACTCGGGCTTTTCACGTGCAAATTACATGCAGGGTCAAGACAAAATTGTTCCTCTTGCACAGTGGTCTGTAAGGTTCTCAAAGGAAAGCCAGGCTTCCAAGTAAAGCTACTCTCCTGTTTAATTATTCTACCAAAATTAAAGTAACACTGTTTACTGTACCTGACTATGTAGCATCTAGAAAGACAAGATGAATAAGGTAATATCTTTTATTGGAACAACTTACTTTGGTGAGAGACAAACTTTTGATTTGGTCCAATAAAAGATATTACTGCACCCACCTTGTCTAATATCTTAGGACTGACTTGGCTATAACACCACTGCATATATAGTATTTATGCATATAAACAATTTATACAGGTAAACCAAGTCAATATAAACTTTCACACATCTGTATCTGCATTATTTTATGGAAAAAAAACTACTTTCTGTGTGGAAATCAGATATATGCATACACAACCAGCCTTTTCAGCATACAAATATATGCATAAATACAGACATTTTTCATGTACAGCTATTTTCTGCAGTAACATAACAGCTTTTGAACATTTTACTTGGTCCACAATATATACACATATGTAATGCTCCATCATGCCTTGGGGTCTTCATAAATAATAATACTTATCTTACATAGAGCCATTTTACCCATAGGTCTCAAAATGCTTTACAGAAAGAAGGTTAACTATCATTAAGTATCATATTGTATACTTGGGAAACTGAGGCACAGAAGGGGGAAGTGACCTGGGGAAAGAAGAGAAAGAAGCTAAAACAGAACCACTTAGAGAAGATAATAAAAAGGACAGAACCACTAATATCTATTCTGTTTCTTCCTTTTCCACCAAGTCATTTCTTGGAAAGTGGCTTGGGTAGAAAGGGAAGCAGCTTCTGATAGGACATTTTGAAGAACTTGGAAGAGAGGAAGGTGATCAGGAACAGTCAGCATGGATTCATCAAGGGCAAGTCATACATGACCTACCTGATTGCAGTCTAGGATGAAATGACTAGCTCTGTGGATGTGGGGAAAGTGGTGGACATCATATATTTTGACTTATGAAAGCTTTTGATGGTCTCCCAGAGCATTCGTGCTAGCAAGTTAAAGGAGTACGGGTTGGATGAATGGACGAACAGGTGGATAGAAAGTTGGCTAGATCATTGGGTTCAATGGATAGTTATCAACAGCACGAGGTCTAGTTTGCATCTGGTAACAAGCAGAGTGCCCTGGGGTCAGTTTTTTTTTTAACATCTTCATTATTGATTTAGAGAATGGAGTGGATTGAACCCTCTGCAAATTCACAGACGACACTGACCTAGGAGGAACGGTAGATACACTAGCAGGCAGGGACAGAATGCAGAATGACCTAGACAAATTGGAGGATTGAGTCAAAAGAAATTCGATGAGGTTCAAAAAGGACAAATGCAGAATCCTGCACTTAGGATGGAAGAATCCCATGCATTGCTACAGACTGGCTAGGCAGCACTTCTCCAGGAAAGGATCTGGTGGTTGTAGTGGACAAGAAGCTGGATATGAGTCAACAGCGTTCCTTTATTGCTAAGAAGGCTAATGGCATATTGGGGTGCATTAGTAGAAGCATTGCTAGGAGATTGAGGGAAGTGATTATTCCTCTTCATTTCACACTGGAAAGGCCACACCAAGTGCTGTGTCCAGTTTTGTAACCCTCAATGCCCCCCCGTGCCACTACCTGGAGGACATGGACAAACTGGAAAGAGCTCAGCAGAGGGCAATAAAAATGATTAGGGGGCTGTGTGAAGGAGAGAAAGTGTACAATAACAAACATTTAAAAACTGGTTCACGCAATTCATTTAATGTATTGTAAATAAATTATTCACCTGGTTAATGTGAGCCTGACACAAACGCTAGTCTACTTGCCAAGAAAACAGAGATTAACAACTCACAAAAATCTTTTAATCTGTGCTTTAAAAATATTTTAAAAACGCACATCCAGGCTATATATGCACCTGGACAAATTAATCCCATTAGCATTATACATACTGTGAGTACACTTCATTTCTTGTGCAGTCTGCCCCAGAAATACTTTTGACCGCATTTTCTTTGTTGCTTATGTTCCCTGTGCCTTGGAAGGAGAGGGGGAATCATGGCTGTTGTTCTCTTTAGCTACCTTCCTTCTCAAGAGTAGTCACAAAGGGAAGATCAGCGAACATTTAATAAAGCATTCGGGCATTCACCAATTCCTCACTATGGGGCTGGTATTCTTTGAAGCTATCAGTCTTCTATAGGGCAATTATTTCCCCATCCATTAATTAACCATGCACATGTAGACCCCTGCTCCAGTGCAGAATATCCATCCTTACGTTATTTGTTCTTTCCTACTTTCTATTATTATTAGTAGTAGTACTACTCTAGCACCTGGAAGCCCTAATCTAAGCTAGTTTACTCTTAAAGCCTTGATAAGGAAAACTCCAAAATCACTCTTGACCAAACAGGAGACTGTGGGATCATGCCACCATAATGCACAACATTTCAGTGATTTTGTATAACATAGGGTGCGGATAGAGGGGTGGGGGGAGAGAGAAGTAGTACATTCAATCTCTGCTCTCATTTTAGGACCTGATTCTGCAAGCGTATGTCACTGATTCCAATGGGACCACTCACATGAGTAAGATCTACTTATATGACAAAGGGGCAAAGGAGCTGGTTCATACTTTAAGAAATTTTGGGGTGGAAGGGAAATCCTATGCAGCATTCAAAAGAGCTAACTGAATGAGATCTTTGCCAAAGTAAAGATATTCACTAGCAGAGAAATAGCTCTTCTGTACTATGTGAAGAGTTTCAATAATGTTCCCACGTACTTATAGACAAAGGTCAGCCAGTGACAACAGTTGGTTCTAGCTTAACAGCACAGAAAGACACTTTGTACTGCCCTGTGATCATCAGAATGGAAAATTTATAAAGGATACTGTCCTATCAGTTCACAAACTATGCCCTGGATGCCAGAAATAACTTATTCAGAAATAACTTTCAACCATTTATTTGAACTCAGTGTTCAGGGTAATATAAAATTATTACATTTCTGTACAGTCAGAGTTCCCTTGTGATGGGAAATGAACATACATTACATTTTTAGGTAACTGACTCTCTCTGTTTTAGTTAACATACAAACAAATACACTCCTCCCCAACTTTAGACTAATGGGATTACTTTATGGTCTTTACTGCCTAAGCTCTCTTCTGTGGGATCACAGCTGAGCCAAAACAAAATAAATATGACAGCAAAGAAAAAAGATCCGACATTGCTACAGAGGAAGTTTAGAAAGTTCCTCCTCTCCCTCTCTATCCTATACTGTTTGGGAATACGTCATCCTTCCACATCCACCTAAACACTCATTCACAGCAGTTCTCCAGGGAAGCAGCAAGGTTAACAATGGTAGGGACACCAATGAAGCAATGTCTTGTTTTCAGATGTCCACTGAATTTAATTTCCACAAATGCAAGTTCACTCCCACCCACACAAAATACACATCTGAATGAAAAGAAAAGGGGAAGTGGGTTAGGTTTCGAATGTGGATTTTATCATTAGAGAGACAAAATGGGTGAAGTAATATCTATTATTAGACTAATTTCTACTGGTGAAAGTGACCAGCTTTTGGGTTCCACAGAGTTCTTCTTCAACACTCCCAACAGCATTGGATTTTGCCAGTTAATTATTATTTGTATTGCAGCAGAACAGAGACACTTCCCCGCAACCACCAATCATCACCTGGGATCCCACTGCACTGGGCACTGTACAACACACAGAAAAAGACGGAGAATCTTACAACCTAAGAATAATAAACGAGACAACAGATGGCTACAACTAAGAGATGAGGGAGTATAAGGAAACAGTGAAAAGATGCTGCATCTGACAAAGTGGGTTGGAGCCCATGAAAGCTTATACCCTAAGAAATTTGTTAGTCTTTAAAGTGCCACAGGACTCTCGTTTTTTGCTGTATACAGACTAACACAGCTACCCCTCTGGAACAGTGAAAAGATAACGGCCAGCACATGATGAGTGTTAACTGCATGCTAGCCACCCAGACACTGTGAACTGAAGCCACAGCTTTTGGCCAGGGTTAATGTGGAGGCTCAAGAGCCATTCTACTACCTCCCCTAAAAGCCACCGTGTCTCCCTTTCAAAAGGTGCAGAGTCAGTTCCCCTCTAAGGCGAGCCGCCTTAGTTGGTCAGTACGTGGCAAGGAGAGGGGAACAGGCCCTAGCACCAGCATGGCCAACGCCTTGTGCATTCCTTGTGTTCAGGGAAGAGAATGCGAAGGCCACAACTGTGCCAGGCTTTTTGGGGAGGAGAACAGGAATAGCTCTTTGAAAACCCATCTCCCTGCGGCCCCAGGCAATGCAAAACACCAACTCAACTCACACTGCCCTTTACGCTGCCTTTTCTTTGTCTGAAACAACCCACGTCCAAGGTAAGCCATTTAATAAGACAGAGATGAAAATTAAAACCAGATGATTTCCCAAGAACTCTGCTGCCTTTTACTGGCATTCTCAGTAGGAGTCTGACAACATCACAATGTCTCATCACAGAGAAATGAAAGTTAGTATGAACAGTAACTGGGGGTGGAGGGTTGACAGAATGTCAATCTCTTCTCAAGGCTACTACTGGATTTGCTCAGAGCTTTTGTTTGTAACCTACCAGAAGGATCTGTTTTGTTGTCCTACCTGAGCAGTAGCCAATGGGGATTCTTTCTGACATTCTCTCTTGCTGGCACCACTACTAATTTACCCACAAATCTTCTGTCCAACTTTCACAGATTCTCATGTAACAAAACAACAGACGTGATTAAAAAAGCATCCCAAGCTACAAAGTGCAAAAACAGAATGAAAAACAAAATCCAATATCAATACATTTTAAATAAATTACTAAAACCCTCCTCTTATTAAGCCTCACAATTAATAAAAGTTCACTTTCAATAAATTTCACACTAATCTTAAACCACTTGAAATAGGGAAGAAAGCTTATAGTACACAGTAGGCCAATGCATTTACCCAACATATAGTGATGCTGAGAGAGGCAGATGTTGCCCCAGAACACCTCAGTAAGAATGTCAGGACGGGACTTGAATTCTAATCCCACCTTAGATACAGACTTCCTCTGCAGCCATGGCTCAGTCACTTAACTGATCTGCTTCCCCAAATTTGGCAATAAAAATAATAAAAATAATACTTATATCCCACACTAAATAAAATCAATGGGTTTCATTCATCACTGTTGATATAAATTTCACCCTTGGAAGAATGTGATCAGTGGTTGCCCTGATGCTCTCCCCAAGATCTTTGGGTCAGGTAGGCAATCTGCAACCTGTGGTTGGGCTCAGCTAGTACAGCAATAGGGGCTGTCCTGGGGACATGCTAATGTGTCCCCCAGCCATGCCCTTTCCTCAGACCCCAATGCCCACCTCCCAGTACAACAGAGGTGGCAAGTGCTTTACGGTCTATCCACCAGTGTTGCACTTCTATCCTGGATTGAGTTGGAATGCACTCACGCTAGGTGAATCAAACCCAGTATCTGTAATTGGCTCCAAAGATGTAACATACTAGATAAATGCACGGTAATGAATAATTTATTCTTGACCTTTACATCAAGATAAAGTAATGACATTATCCTATGTTAGCAGTAGCTTGTCATTGGCTAGGGGCATATGGCACGTTTCTCTTTTCTATATGAGGAACAAAACAATTAGGCCAAATGTGCGAAAGTGCGTGAGCAGAGGGAATGCATCTTGGCATGAGCCTAACGCCAGAATGGCATACACTAGTTGAAGTTTTGCATACCCAGATCCTCTTCTTGAACATACACATTGGAACTTCAAAAAGACGAGGTGGATGAGGACCAACTTATGTTGGTGAGAGACACTAACTTAAATAGAGCTCTTCTTCAGGTTGGAACATCAATCACATCCCAAACTGTGCACAATTTTGAAACAATAGTTCTGTGTATGCCCGTGTAGATGTGCACATGCTTTGAATAGATATGTTTTCTTCATAGTCAGGATGTCCCTATACTGCAGTGTCTCAGCAGCTGTTCTGTTTAGCCATCAGTCTGTCAGTAACGTTCCATCATTCTGGACCAGGAAAGAGGGCTTTAATAAACAGTAAATGCCAACTTCAGCTTATCTAAAGCAGTTCATATTCTCTTCAAAACCTTCACAAAATCTGCCTCTTTGATTTGTACTGTTGCTAGTTAAAGGATAAAAATTTACAACACACAGCATCTATTGCAACATCAATGATGATTACAGAATAGTCTGGTAGTTTACTTATTCACTGGGGAATGCCCATAAAAAAAAAAAAGATGCATGCAACAGGAATTTGCAGAATGTTTTCACTTTAAGATAAACTGACAAAGGAATGTACACATGCACAGATACAGTAAGCTTTTTGACACATATAGACATAGCTTAAATGATGTAGTGTTTTCAAACCCTAGAAAAGGAGATGTTTTCCTAAATATTTAAGGAGACGATGGACTGAGCCAGTTCAGAAAAATTCGAAGCTAGTGTGAATATTGTTCTAGAAAGTATAATACAACTCAAAACTCAAAAGACAATTTGGGAAGTGGAAATAGCCAGGTTAGCCTAGGTAGCTAACTTAGGTAACCTGACATATGTATTGTCTTTTCAGCTATTTGATGACATCACAACAAGATAGCACTATCAAATAGATGGATAAATAACTTCAGAAATGAAGTCTGTGGCTTAGAATTTTGGTAAATGGTCCTTACATGATAATTTACATAAATGTTTGCATTGTAAAAAAAACCCCCAAAGCTAATTTTCATCTATCTATCTATCTATCTATCTATCTATCTATCTATAATCCAGCTAATTTCAGCCATGGCACAAGGCTCCTGCAATGGGAAGTTCACTCAGAAAAGGTTTCTGGTTGTGTAAGAGACCTGTGCCTCCTCATTGCAAAATGGGTGCCTATAATTTACCACTGGACGACTAAAACTGGGCCATATTCGCTATCAAGGGGGCATGGCTGGTGGATGTTTTGTTTCAGCATAACTCCTGAGAAGTCTCTGCTGGTGAAACTCCTCTTGTGCCCCAACAGTAACTTAAAGCAAGAGAATCCCTGAGAAGAATGAGTAGTGAAACAAGAATGGTCAACTGTCTTAAACCAGGGCTGAATCCACACTGGGAAGCAGGGTCCTTCTAATGATCCAGAGTGGTTCTGCTGGGTGACCATAGGCAAATCACTTCATTTTTCTGAGCCTGATTTTCCCATCTATAAAATAGGGTAATAATCTTCTATGGGGTAAATCCAAAAAATGTTTGTGAAGTGGCTCAGATGACAGTCTGATGCACAACGCAGAAAAACAAATTAACTAAGAGAAATTTCTATATGAGAAAGGGCCAGTCTCAGGGATGTACAAATTGTAGGAACCTCTGAAGCTTTAGTTTGATGTCTGTAACCAAGGACATCCGAGCAAAATCTTCTGAATACCACTGCAAAATGACTTGGGGACCCACTCGTGGAGAGGGAAGTTCGGGTGAACTAACTGATAACATATCAAAGAGACATGGGGAATGAGGGGGTGGGGAAGGAAATGGTGCAGGGGGAGCATAACTGGTATTTTTGTTGGTGAACAATTCCTAGGCAGCAGGAGAACTATAACAGGAGAAAACATATTTGAAGAGTGACGCTGGCATTAGTGGTTTTTTGAAAAATAATCCCTGGGGAGATATTATTGGGTGCGCAGGGGTGCTAGGGTAAGGAATGAAATCATGGCTGTATTACTATTAATGGAGAGTGGAAGTATAAAATATGACACTCCTGTTTATTTCCATGCTGTTTTGGAGAAGAGATTTGATTCACTTTATTTCAAGTGCATAGAAAATGAATCATATTTAACACCACGAGAGTTATTCACTTACAAATCATGAACCAACATTAGAGAGTGAACACATTTAAAATAAACTTTTTAGGAAAGAACAAGAATGCACAGGATCAAATACTTTGGGTATTTAAAGACCTTCAACTCTGAAGGAGTGTTTCAAAGCTTTTCCCTGCTGCATATATCAATAAACTGTGACATTTGCACACAATGCAGTTACTCAAATCAAATGTAAAAAAACAATACAAATTCCATTCACCAACCACAAGTAAAGATTCATTAAAACCCTGAACTTTCTACAATGCAGCTAGGAATATGAACTCATTCACATTCAGGAAATTAAATGACGCGCATTTGTCCACAATTCTACCATAAGATCCACACAGGCAGAACCTTGCAGTGGCCGTGTAGTTCATTGAATGTTTTGTACGGAGGGAACTCTCCATCCAAGCAGATCTCATGGCAGGATCAGAATCTAATTTGTTACTGGATCTTTTGCATGTTGGCATATTCCTATCAGTTTAGAGTATCAGAAATAAAGCCAAGAATTCAGACTGATTTAAAGTAACTGATTTCAATCAATACGAAGAAGATTAAAGGCCATATTTTGTTCCCAGTCTTTGTATAGAACTGACACTGGTGTAAATGGGAATTCTATGCAGACTCAGGACACTATATAAACATAACTATTGGTTACAGTCAGGCCATTTATTTTATTTAGACCCCATACAAGATAATGCAATTCCTTGGGCATTTCAGCTGGAGTGAGACAGCACTGTTAAGAGAGCTCTTGAAAACCCACTTAGAAGAAGACCAACAATCCAAAGTAGCTTCACAATATCTACAAATCTCCTCTGTGTCTGAAATCACTTTTAGAAATGAATGTAGTTCATATTTGTGTCCTGGGAGCATTTTTTGTTTCACTTGTCACACACAGGAAAAAAATAAACTTGAAACTGATTCACACAACCTCAAGCATGCCTCCCAGTCCCCCGTCAGGTGGACTTTCCACAGCAAAGCCAATGAAAACATGTTTCTATGACTATACTGAATGGGAATAAAACAATAAAAATTATTTCAGCTGCTGCAGTTCAGGAAGTAAAACAAAAACTCTAAGTAGGAGCAAGGAAAAAAAAATTCCTGGCTTTGAGTCTCCTTGTTCTCTCTCTAGCCTTATTGTCCTGCCGCTAAAATAAGTAGCTCCATTGGAAAGAAAGCTTCACAACCATTTTAATAAAAAGGTTTGTGTTTTGAAGATGTTTTCTAAATTACAAAAAGTATTTTCTGATCATCTCTTTGGGAAAAAGTACCAGCAAAAACACCAAAGTGAAATATTTTGTATTAACAGTGGGAAGTTAACCTGTGAAAAAGCACACGAACAGCCCATGGCATTGTGCATTCACTGAGAGTACGTGCAGTGGCTGCAAGTTGAAATCCTGTTGCTGAGATCTTGCAGAATACAAATAAGGTCTCAGAGTACTTAAGAGCACAGTAGCAGGGAAAAATGCCAAGTCAAATTCTGCTCTTCGGTGTACACACAGTGGTATTCTGCACCAGGGGCCGCCTTGAGATCAAAGGAGTTGCCAGGAGTCAATTGGCCTACTGTGTCTTATTTAGAGCACATTTTCTATATAAAGCCAAGCTAGTTTTCTGCCACCACAAACAAAATGTTACTTCTGTGGGATCATTTCAGTCCTTTCTCCCGCCCCTCAAGCCTACCATACCCAGGATATCTTTTTGGTTTTGGTGTTCGGAGAACCTGTTGAAACCCATGTAGTATTTGGATGGGATCCCACTCCCACGTTAGCACAGGGCAGAACCACTACATTCCTTGGGTCACCTCACATTCCCACTGCGCCATGACCATACCCAGGCACTTCAACAATGGGAAAAGACAATGGTGTCCCAGGAACGGCTTACGTTTAATGGATTCATTTAAGGTGAAAATATTTAAGTTCCACATCAACAGTTAATTCTATAAAAATACTTTTTGCAAAATAATTCAAGTTGACCCAGTTTTAAAACTATAATGCTCCACAGCCAAGAGAAAGTAAGCGCTCTCCCCTACCGCCACCCCTCGGGGAAAAAAAAAGCCTGGGTAAAATACATAGGTTGTCCAATGTGCCCCAAAGGCAATCTGGCAATAATGACTAAGGGCCCAACCATTATTTGTGGATGGAAGGAATGCATTATACTCCAGCCATTCCTCATGCGATAAATAAATCTGTTAGTCTTTAGAAGTGCCACAGAACTCTGTTTGTTTCTCCTTACCCAAGATACTTCTACATGGATGGCCAGGAGGAAGAGCCAGCAGGGGAGTGCTCAGCATTGTGGGAAACCCCCATCAGAGGAGATATGGAGTCTCAACTGTCTGTGTGCTCCGTGAGTGGCACGAAGCGAGCACAGTGGAGATTAAATCTGCCCCTGTGATTTTTAAGAGGAATTCCAAAATACTGTAAAAAATAAAATGATTTTTAAAAGGTACTATTCAGACCCACTCTTATTAAACATCAGTTCTAAATGTCACTTTATGATCAATTTGAAATTATACTGGATAATAAGAAAGATTTTTAAATCACTGTAATAGGGTGAGTAGAGAGACACAAGGTGAGTAAGGGCATATCTTTTATTAGACCAATTTATGATGATGAAAAAGAATAACTTTCGAGTTTACATAGAGCTTTCCTTCAGATCTGGCCTGAAGACCACCTGAAGGAGTCCTCTAATCTTGAAAGCTTCTCCGTCTGACCAACAGAAGTGAGTCCAGTAAAAGATATTACTTCACACATCTTGTCTCTCTAACATCCTGGGACCAACACAGCTACAACACTGCATGTAATAGTGTAGTTTGGATCCAGTTAGAATTCCGGCTGCAGCATTTTGCGCCTTTTGCAATCTCTGGACGATATATTCACTGACTGATGCGTCCACCCAAATTTGGAGCCTTATCTCTGACTAATTTTGTGTGTGTGTGTGGTTTAAAAGTTAGACCTCTGACATTATTTAAATGTAGTTTTGTTTGATTGCATAAATATTTAACATCCAGGACAATGAACTTGTTCCTTCCAAATGTTTCTTTCCCTCCTGACACAATGAATTAATGGATCTCTGCCAGGCTTATCCTGGTTTATGAAGGGACAAGATGCTTATTCTCCAGAAGAGGGGGCCACTGGAGTGTCCTGAGTTGCACTCTACCCTGTTTTGCAGTCTGCGCTATGTTTAATATTGGTATATTTGTCATATTGGCATAGGAGTCATATTTAAATAAGATGAGTCTCTCGAGCTCATCAAACCACTATAAACTGTTGCCACACAATATCAAAAATCTTGAGACACTTTTAATGATAAATTCATTTTTGAAACGGGGCCAAATTCACCAGTAGTGTAAAGTAGAACACAACCCATTTGACATCATTGGAGTTGTGCCTATTTATGCCAGCCATTAATTTGGCCCATCTTGTTTAATTTACTTACAAATGAATCATTGCAGTATTACTACTTGGTAGTACTGTGTATGCACAAGCCACTGACGAACAACGCATCCTCTCTGGAGCTCACAAACTGATGAGGACACAACCACCACCCAAACCAGACCGTTACCAGTTCCACAAATCAAAGCTCTTCTGAAGCTCCCGAAGTTTCCATGATCTCTTCCTGGTTTTGGTTTTCATGAACATCTGCCCTTTTTAGTTCTGACTGGGATTAGAAACAGATTGACTCAATAGCATAAGAAAGGTTGTTCTTGTACTTTTTTCTAGCCCAGTTAGAGACTGGTTTTGACAAGATTCACAGTCCAGTATTGCAGAGCAAAGAGGGTTTTTTAGTATAGGTTTAAATAACAAAATATTCCTCATTTAAAACCTTGCAAAGCTCTGAAAGCTCTCACCTCCCACGGAACTCAATGGAATAAGAAAACTTGTGCTACGCACATGCATGGTTAAAAATCCTCAAATTAATTGAAATATTTAGACCCTGAGGAGACCACAAAAAGCAGTCTTAAGTAAGTACTTTTGCTGGCCTATGAAGATAAACTACACTTCTAGGACAGCTGCTGCTGTTCAGCAGAAGGGCGATAACACCTAAACTGAATACAGACACTATCCTTACTTGGTCTGACTACACAAATCCCATTCATGCCAACAGCAAATGTACAAAGAAGGGTCATCTGACTGTGAGTGCAATATTCAGGCCTTGTCATGAACTCTGTTAGTAGCTATAGACACAGTTCTACGTTCCATATACATCCTTCCATCTCCCTTTGAGCCATGAGCTGAAGACTGCCTTGAGGAGATGGATCAGCATTAATGTCTGCAGGGAAAGTCCCCCACGCTGTATGTTTGCCTGAGTGGAAGGTGCGGGGAGGGAACAGATGATACGAAGGCCACCTATTTTGTCCCTAACCCCTTTTTGAATGTAAAGGTCCCAAACCACACTGACTTGAGATAGAGGCATTTCTCAGTTGGTTTCCACAGGGTTTAAAGTTCTCCTTCATTCATGGGACTGAAGAGGAATTTCTGGTTCAAATTGAAATTAGTAGTTTTCCAGCAGCTGCCAAACAATAATAAATATAATCATACACTTATATTTACAAAGAGCTGTCAATCATTTTGTGCCATTAACAATATTTTCCAGGGGTTGCTTTGGAAGTATTTTGGGGAAAGAGATGTACTTTTTATTTCTGAATTTCCTTCATATGATTGTCAGTTTTTGTAATAATAATAGTACACTTAATACAATTTATCTGGTCATATTTTTTCCTTTCTATTTATGACTACTAAGCCACAAGAAACTAGTCATCTGTTAAAGGAGCTCCATGGAATTCCATGTATGCAGATATGAAATGTGAATTTTGTTAAACATTTGCTTATAGCCCTATCCCTCTTCCTTCCCTGGGTTTCTGGGGCCACATTCTATGTTTCTCTGTTTTGTTATGAGTTCAACAGGAAATCTTATGTATCACATATTTAGAATGAGAGTTTATAGTAGACAATAATGTTATTTTTATCGAGAGTTGACAAACAAAAAACAAGTACTTTCACTGGTTAACTGTGTGTAACTTTGGATTTCCTGAATGCGTTCCTTCTCCTTTCTATTAGAATGGGAAAGAAGTGAAAAACTCTAACAATCTCTCATATTCATATTTGGCATAACAGTGATTTTGTAAGTACCAGTTAGTATTGATGGATTTGTTGCTTAGAACGTGCAGTCCCTATGTGGAATACAAGAGACTACTTCGTCTGCTAAGACATTCTCCAGCAGACAAAGAAAAACAACTGATTATTTTAAAATGATCAGAACCAGCAAGCAACCTTGTTTCTGAAACTGGATTCAGATACAAGGGCCTGAAAGGGTTCTGCTGTGGCACTCAGATCTTTAGATATGTAAATTAGATATGTATATTAGATATTTAGATACGATGGGCAATCGTTTTTGAAAGTCTTAGCCAAAGTTTACATCAGATTTCTGGATTTTAGACCTTGAAATGAATTGAACCTACCATTCCATGGATGCCCTGGAGTAACCTGCTGTTCATGAAATATCAATGCTGCAAAATAGGTTCTAAAGGAGAAGAAATTAAAATGAATAGTGAATTACACTTCACAATACAGTGACTAATTACAACGTAGTTACATTGCAACTACAGTGTAATTACACTATAACTCTATTCTAAAACTAATAATTACTAATTAACAGTAACATCTCTATTAGAAAAGAATGGTAACAATTCCCTTTCCTCATGTTCTTAATACTCCTTCCTCTGCAGCTTATAGTCTGCTCACGATAGGTATGAGCCATGAGATGCCTAATCTCCATGCAGTGCAAGCATGGTTCCTACTTCATGAAAAAAGTCAGAGATATTTATAAAGATACCTTCAATCTCCTTCACTGTTGTGGATGTGTCGCAGAATCATAGAAGATTAGGGTTGGGAGGGTCAGTGAACAATTCTACACAGTGTAACTGACAGCCATGGCATCCAAGCATGGGGGAGAGAGGGGCAAACAAAATGAAATAGAAGTCTAGCAGAAGCACATGGTCTCTTCAGTGTTTCCATGGAAAGAGTCAGAGGCAATAACAGTGAGTACAAAGAGAGTCACTGAAATGTAATCACCTTCCCCTTGTCTGTGCCTGTTAAAGGTGAAAGTTGTTCTAAGACCTCAGATAAAACCTTGAGATGCTACTAATGAGAGAAAAGTGGTCCTTGTCGTAGGTCCTTAAAAGAGATTCTACTGCTAAAATGGTGTCATCAGATGCAGATAAGCTGCAAAAGGAAGATCAGAACTGTAAGCAGTGCTCTCAAAGGCTATGTCTACACTAGAAAAGTTAAGTCGACTTTGTTAACAAAGTTAACTTAACTTTTCTAATGTAGACATATTCCCTTGTCAACCTTACTAAGTCGACTTAATGCTTTAAGTCGACTTAATAAGGTCAATTTAGGCGCTAATCCCCGTCCACACTGGCTTAAATCGACCTAATAAGGTTGACTTGAGCGTTAAATCGACCTAAAACGAGGTGTTAAGTTGATTTAACCTTTCCTTAAGTCTGCTTAAGGAAAGCACAGTGTGGACACGGCTTTGTTTAGGTCGACTTAAGCCTCCTTAAGTCAACCTAACTTGTAAGTGTAGACGCACCCCTGGATAGGCACAAGATGACTGCAGCAATCATCTCTCAAAATAAGTTTCCCACGCTAGATGGTAAAATTAGCTGATCTCAAAACTAGCATTTACAGTGGAGTTCACTGAGATATGCACACTCACAAAAGACACTTAATGTATCCATTCCCACACTGAGGAAAAAACCAGAAGGCTGGAAAAAGTCAGGAGAAAGATCTTAATTTTATCATTAAGGTTCTCCTGATTCTGAATTGATGCAGTGATGCGTAAACTGGTCTACCAAATGTAATCATTTTAAGGGGAGGGATAAGTCTCCTTAAAAAACATGAAATGTTTACCAGCAACATGAATGACAAAACTGAGATTAGGTCCATGGGACCATTAGGTCCCAGGTCCATTAGGTCTCTGTGCCTCAGTTTTATACTAATGTACTTCCACTGATCTTAGTGGAATTGCATAGACCAGAGTGAGATCAGAATCAGTCACATAATCCTAAATCACTGGGAGGGGGGAGGGGCTATGGGTACACACTTTTTAAAAGAATCACATTACAAAAATGTGATCATTGCAAAGTCAAACACTCCAAAGTTATGAAATGCAATCTTACGTGCTCTCCTTTGCGTGTGTGCATTACGACACAATCCTTAATGATTGTATTTTGATTGTATTCTGCCTCATTCAGGGCCCAGGATGGATGATTCTCTGGACATAAATCAAGATTGTGTAATGAAGGAGACTTGTCTATAGCAGTGACTCTCAACCTTTCCAGACTACTGTACCCTTTCAGGAATCTGATTCGTCTTGTGTAACCCAAATTTCACCTCACTTACAAACTACTTGCTTACAAAATCAGACACAAAGACAAAAGCACACTGTTTCTGATAAATTGCCCATTTTCTCATTCTTACCATATAATTGTAAAATAAATGGACAGGAACATAAATACTGTACTTGCATTTCAGTGTACAGTATACAGTACTTTAACCAAGTCACTGTCTGTATAAAATTTTAGTTTGTACGGATTTCACTAGTGTTTTTTATGTAGCCTGTTGTAAAAGAAGGCAAATATCTAGACGTTGATGTACCCCCTGGACAACCTCTGCGAACCCCTGGTTCAGAACCACTGGTATATAGGATCCTTGTCTCATTTGCTGCAAAAATTAAGAGGCATGTAATAAATGAGGTAGGAACAGCATGAAGAGAGTCGATGGTACTAAGATTCATAAGTTGAATTCCACTCTGGAGAACTGGATTCTATCCATGTCTACCCGCAGAGTTCCTACTGGATCTTAGACAAGCCACTTGAACCAAAAGGTTCACAGCTGGCCTTTAATTATATGTTCTTTATTTTCCGGGTCTGTCTTGCAAAAGCGCTGAACGCTCTTTGGCAAAGCACCCCCTCAGTCTTGCCAGATAACGACTGTCTCTTTTGGTGGGCCAGCCCTGGGGTAAATCGGCCTTCCCCTGGATAATTCCTTTGCTTTTCTTCTCAACACCTCTGTGTTAGGGTGTTCAGGCTGGGCCTTGCTTTGGGCCTGTGGAATGTCCCACCACCCCACTGGAGGAAGGAGGGTGTGATTCATTCAGTCTATATCACCCGGGCTCCAGGGAAGTACCTTTCTCTGGCTCCATTGGTGGGGCCAGAGAAAGGTGGTGCCACCCTAGGGTCAGAGCCATATCAGCCCTTCCCCCTCAAGCTGGTACCTGGGTTTTTCCTTTGCTGCTTCCTGTTTGGGAAGAAGCATATTTCCTAAATTGGGAAAGTCGCTCCTCCTACTGCCACAAACCTCCTGACAGTTTCTCTTTCTCCCCACCCTCTCTAGCAGAGGTGAGATTTTAGGAAGCCTGGAGTAGCCTTTAATTGGGTGCAGGTGCCTCTAACTGACATGCAGTAACCTCCCCCTACTTGCAGGGAACAGGGCCTTTAACATTCTAGGGCGAACAAACGTGCCCTTGAATACCCTTTTGCAGCCATCCAGCCTGACCTTACCACAACTCTCAACTGCAACCAAAGTTGATCAAAGCTGGGCTTTGAACATAGAAAGTGCTATATTGTTACGCTGCTCTCCTTCCCTCCTGCCAAGCACTCTGAAAAATCAGGCCCTTGGTGTCTCAAATTGGCACCCAAAGTTAGCAGATATTTTGGACAATCTTGTTCTTAAGTCTCTCTGTGCCTCAGTTCCCCAGCTGTAGAATGGGAGTAACGTCACCTAATTGCACAGGGCACTATGAATATAAATTCATGCATGTTTGTAAAACACTCAAATGCCACAGAAATATCCATGAGGAAATTAATAACTTTGTATTCAGGCAGAATTTGGATGGTGTCTGTTACATTAGATCTGAGGCTACACGATGAATGAGTCCCCTAGGGAGAAACAGCATGTGATTATGTAACTAAGGATGTATCATAAATGTGTATACACTGGGATGACATTAAGATTGCCTGGGCAACCATAAGCCTGGCATTTCCTAAATTTTGAATGCTTGGCTTTGCAATCTTAATGTCCCTTTAACTTTTTTTGTCATGTAGTTTCATACAGAAGGCATGGAGGTTTTTGTTTTGTTTGGGGTTTTTTTTGGGGGGAGGCTGTTTTTTTAAGCTAAGTAATTTAAAGGTTTGCCAGGGAGAAGACAATTAACTTACACTTTACAGACCAATTCCCATGGGACATGAGCCAGAGTGCACTGTGCGGTGAATGGAATTAGGGTAGGTAACATGTAAACTCTTATATGCCCCATCCAACAAAGTAAGAAATTCTTCAGAGCACCTTAAGAAGAGGCCAGGGGGAGTGAGAGTTCAAACGTTCACTTCCTTAAGGCTAAAGCAAAAGAGGGTAAGACTAACTGGATGAAAAGTCAGGTAAGTGTAAGAAAATGGAAATGATCCTCATTAAAAAAATCTGTGGATAAAATCCCGGATCTAGTGAAGTCAATGGCAAGGCTCCCGTTGACTCCAATGGGGCCAGGATTTCACCCTTTTGCTACACTTAGGAATAGGGAAGATACTCTAAAGGAAGAGAAAATTGTCAGGGCTGCTGACTAACATTAAGTTAACTTTAGAAGCAGTTTTCTGTATTTTCTTTTTGTCTTGTCAGTACATTACTTTTATATCTGTGGTATGGCTCTGATCTTATATCCTTAAAGGCATGGCCCACAGTATCTAAGGAAACATTATGGGGGGTGCTGATGGAGAGGGACATGTTTAACCTTGGCAGGAGGGAAGGAGAGGAGCTTAACAATAAGCATTTTTCTTTTTGAAAGCAGCTGGCTTCTTAAACTTCACTTAAGCAGAGGAAGTAACATCCAGCTGGGCTATTGGTATAACAAAGGCTTGGCCTAGTACAGAAGAGAGGTCGAGTAAAAAGAGAAGAAGTCTGACATCTAAAATAAGATACTTTGCAAGCCAGTGTAGTTAACTGGCCCAAAGACCTGGGGAGCTGAATTCTTCTCTGCTCAGCTGAACTTCAGAAGAAGTTTTGGGTTTGAACAGTTTAGAGTCCATTGCAGATGAGGTTTCAAAGGCATAAGAAAAAGAACGCCCCCACTGCCCCCCACCAAGCTGAGTTGCATTGTCTCACTGAAAGGGGGAGTACTTAGATATTAGAATACTATGGTGCTGAGGGTGATTTACATAGGCAGAGAAGAGATGTTTTCTTTTTTCTCCTAGGTCTCTCAAGTATCTCAGCCAGATTTAAAATCCTCTCTTTTTTTAGCGTGCCTAACTAAGTAGGAAATTTCAGATAAGGAGAGCTCTGCAGTGCTTCTTTGAAAGCTCTGAACTTGCGCAGTCCACTCTAGGTGGAGCAGAGTAAGGCTGGGAGTCTCAAGCTTCCCTGAATAGGCTCTCCAAAATTCTGCAGTGTCAAGTGTCACTTGCACCTGTTCCAGAGGGATACAAGTGGAAACCCAACAGGTTAGAGATTGCCCTTATCCACTCAGAGAAAACTCTGATGTAAGGAAACAAGACCAGTCTCAGCCTCTGCATGTAACATTTCCTAAATTTGTAACATCTAATAAAAACAACCTGGGTGGAACCTGGAACCAGACTCCCAACTGTCTCCCAGCCCAAGTACTAAGTGAAACCTTTACAAATCCATCCCAAAGGAGTTCACAAACTACACACGGGTTTTACTATTGGAATTCAGCCACTGTGCAGGTGGATGACAGCTGTAGCAGAAAAGGTGTACAGCATGTTGCACAACAAGAAGGAGGCTACATTTTTGGCCAAGAAGGCCTAGGACAAAACCCTATTCTTGTCAGAAGAATCAGGGAAACTTTACTGTCCATGCAGGGTAGACAGAACTTTTATTCATATTAGTCTCCTCTGAAAAATCTAAATCACAATTCTGTCCATGGTTACAGGGAGTGTAACTAGTGCTACAGAAGACCACAATCACCATTCACGTTTTTATAGCTCTAAAAGAGGGGAAATAAAACAATGAGCTGCTGTACCACTCTGATCTTCAAATAAACTCTGACGTGGCAGCCACCAAAGCCAAGGAGTTACACAAGCAGGTTCCCACATATCAAGATGAAAATGCACAGTACCCCTTAACATGCCTGGAATACTCTTGTCTATAATTCAGCGACTTCAAAGACAAAACAAACAAGAACTGGAAGTCAGGACGTCTGGTAAAAAAAAAACCCCACAAAAACAAAAACAAACATACCTTTTTTGACAAGATGTTGGTATGTGCCCTGGAGTTTTCTGTGGCGTCTATAATAGATGTGGAGTTCATGTAATGGGACTCAGAAGTTCTAGGAGCCATGGTGACATAGCCGCAGATCAGCTGTAGCTTTATGAACAGCAAGTTTATCATTCAGATCTCTTGAGTTTGGCCAACTTGTCAAAATCTGGTCTGCTATTGGGTTAGACACATCCGTTTGCATCCTTCCAGATGGAAGCAAGTGTCATGAGAATAGCTGAGGAATTACTCAGTAACATTCTCCTTTTCGCTACCTCATTAAAATACTGCAGGGTGCAGGAGTACTTCTCAGGTATAGGTAATGCCTCTAACCTAAAGAGATTCAGCAAAAGAATAGGATGCAGAGGTACAAAGAGGGCAATTTCTTCACTGTTTAAACAATTTAGATTATTCTTAAGGATTGGCCCCCAGTTCTCCTCTGCCATACTTGCCACATCTTCCAACCACTCTGAGACCCCAGACACCAATCAAAATGCTTGGAGCAAAAATCCTTTTCTCATGTTGAACTGCTATTCTGTGTTTTCACCTTCTAAATTCTGTAAGAAGAAAGATTACAGGCTGCCTCCATCAGATTCTGAGCTTTCCTAAAGGCAAAAATTGAACACAAATGCCGACTCCTTAGCTACTATTCCATGATGGGAATGAGACAGTAGGCCTCAAAGAGGACCTAAGTGGGGAGGAGGAGGGAAAAAAATATAAAAGGGCCAGCTTTTGGTAAGCCCCTGTGCAGGGGTCAGTTCACAAAAAAAGCTGCCTTCTCTTTCCCTATAGTCTCTGAAGAGCTGGAGTCCATGATTTCCACTCTTACCTATATCTCTTGTTTCTTATTATGCCCCAGCTCATGTCTTTTTTTCTGGCCATTCCTTTAATTTCCTTCTCTCCCTCCTGTCTCCTTGCCTTCATCCAAGTCAACAATCTTCTCTCTCTCTACCCCAGAACAGCAGGCTCCCACTTTCCCTTCCTTTAACAAATTCTGGAAAACCAAGTTCACTCTTGAAGCTTTCACACTCACACCCAAGAGAATATACAGCTATTTCCATTCCCCTTTTTTTAAACAAGCAAAGAAAAACCCTGTAAACTGTTGTTCTCATCTGGAGATTGCTATACTTTCTTATCTGTCCTACACTGCTTGGGCCAGATGTGGTGCAGACAATGTCAGCACTTACATAAACAAATAAATGCATACATATATACATACTTGGAGAGATATTGTGTTATCTTGTATGAAAAGCTTCTAGTTTTTCCCAACAACATAAGGCTATTTAAATCAGGGACATCAAGAAAGGCAGATTACTTATAATGTTCTAAGCCAGTAGTTCCCAACCTGTGGCCCAGGGGCTTTCAAAGTGGCCTTTGACTCCTCTCCTGTTTGCTGCACAAGGAAGCTGCTGCCTAAGGACTCAAGCACAAGGTCCTCGCTGTAGCCAAGAGAATAGTAGATCAGCGCTCCCCTGCCTCTGGCCATAACAGAGAGCACAGCAAAGAGCTCCTCCTGGCTCCATAGGTGCTGGGATCCTTGCTGGAGCCAAAAGGAGGGGAGCACTGATCTTCCATCCCCTCAGCTGCAGAAGGGAGCCACTGACTAGGGACCCAGGTGGAGCGCACACAATTACAGGACATGTGTGGTTTCCCTGCTGTAGCCAGGGAAATGGAAGATCAGCGAGGGGGCAGCCTCCTCCCTGAACTCCTTCAGTCTCACTGCAATGGAGGAGGAGGGGGGCCCTGCTGGTGGAGACTGGTGACCCTTCAGGGTTGTAAAAATGATATCTGTGGCCCTCAAGATAAGAAGGTTGGGAACCACTGGCCTAACCTATAGTCTATGAAATTGTATCCAGACCCTCAGCTCAGGAAATATAGCATTTACAGATGGGTGGAGAGAAAACAATAGAAGATGAATAAAAAAAACACCAAGTACTTTACAAGTCCACTGAAAATCAGCCACCCCTCTGACACAAGTGTAAAGAAATGAGCTGAGTTTCTTAGAAAATTTGGTACAAGCACAAAAGAAAATGTACAGCTTTTAAATAGAACAAGATATTTTTAAGGACTCTGGCTAAACATTAGGATATTTACTTTGAACTACTGCCCATTAAGCACCAGCGCACATTACTAGGTAACAATCGAATGTTTGTTAATTACACTTTAGTACCAGTCCTGTAACCCTTACCCAGGCAACGCTTCTATCCATGTCAGGATTTCTGCCCAAGTAAGGCTTCAGGACTGAGACCAACATTTATTGGGAAGAAAAACATTGGAAGGGATTGGGCAGGCTTATGGAGAGGAAGAGGACGAGGAAGGAATAAGCTCAGAGGCATGCAGAAGAATTAAAAGTTTGAACACTTTCGGAGAGGCACATTCCCCATTGCCCTGGAGGAGCTGATTCTGTCCCTGTAGGGGCCAGAGGAGCTGGCTAACTTCCCTCTCCCCCTTCAGCCCTGGAGAAGCTCAGTCTCCCCACCATGGTCCTTGGCAGATGGAGGAGCTGTCAGCTTCTGCCCCAGGGCCAAAGGAGATCTCTCTTCCCACCCCAGCCCCGGAAGAGTTGTGTGCCCCTGCCCAATTATTGAGGGAGAAGGCATGCTCCTTCTTGCTCTCTTCCCTCCCCTCCCACCCCCAGTGTACATACCCTTGAATAAGCTTGAGAAGAAACCAGTATGAAAATCACCTTTTCAGGTAAAACAAAGGCACAGTGCTAACACTTGTTTGGTTGAAGGCATGAGAGGGGGTGAAGTTTGGATATACCAGGGATCATATGACCAGAGCAATTTTCATTCCATGGGAGGAGATGACCTCAATTTCAATAAATATTCAATAAATAATGAAAGACTGACTGCAAGTTAATGGTGTTTGCATATTTATTTATTAAATCATAAGAGTTTGCATCAATTCAGTATTAAGGGGGGGGATCAAACCCTAAAAAACCCTGGAACATTTCAAAAGTTAAAATGGAATGTTTAGCTTGACTCTATCCCTTTATACTTATGTCTTGGGATACATAATAGATTGTATAACAATTTGTATCTGCAGTCCTAAAACTAGCAGTGATGTGTATGATAATATAATTCCTTTCTTCTTTTAGCAAAAATGACAAACAAGGAAATATTTTAAAAACACTTTTCACAGGGAAATGTAGACAAACCTCACTACAGCAGAAAGCAAAAGACTATCAGGATTTTAGCTCTGCACTTCACTTGAACAACTTGTTTGTGTACAGCACACGCCTATTTCCCTAACTGCTTTTGTCTGCACATAGAAATAACAGCCTTCGTTTTTCTAAATTAGAATATGGTTTTATTTGTTGCTGTTGCTCTGACAGAATTTAGTTTTTATAGGGGGAGAACAGAAAGATTACAAATCTTGTTGTTTAGACAAAATTTAAATTTACACAAAGCTAGGGTCTGAATTTTTTAGCCTGTGTTTCTCTGGGATGTCATATGGAACAGTCCTCTAGGGTTAGATTATTCAAAATGTATTTTTATCAGTTGTGCATTTCTAGAAATGTCATTTTCAAATCAGAGCCTAATCATTGCATGTATGACTTTCTCCCTGTGCCACTGGTAGATTGCACAATGTTTTTCTTGCCATATAAGCAGGGTCTATAAGAAGCCCAAACAAGTTCAGAAAGAGTTATATAGCATATTTTGCATTTTTGGGGGCTATAATTAGAGCTATAAGATTATGGCACAGATCCTAGAACAGATTAAGGATAGAATACTATGATGAATGAAAGTTTGGGTCATTAGAAGTGCAGACCTAAAAGTTTCTTTTGATTTGTTTGTTTTTAAAGAACACACAGTTAAACATCCAGGACAATAAAATCTTGCATTACCATGCACCTTTAATGAAAGTCATTAAGAGTACTAGTGCATAAGTCAAAAAACCACAAAACAAAGCAATCTGCTACCAGCAAGTCATGCTCAAAAACTGTGTATTGCACCCACTGAAAGCAATTGAATAAAGGGGCACATCTTGTCCTCATGCATAAGGAAAAGAATTAAAAGACTGCTGGTGGAGAGAAATAATTTGGGTGGACAGAAGAGTCAATATCCTACTGGAAATCAGATAGTAGCTCTCATGCAATTACGTAAGAGCATTAACTTTTAAGTCATCAAATCTCATGATTCTGAAAGAGTCCATTTTATTGAATGAAGGCAAATGATTTTCAGAGGGCAGGGAGTAAGTCTGCACCTGAACTGTTAGAAAACAAAAAGCTAAAATTTTGTGCTCTGAAAATTGAAATAAATTTCTAAAGATGGATAGCTGATAAAAATACACTGAATAATTTAATCCTAAAAGGACTGTTCCATACAACATCCTGGAGAAACTTAGGCTAAAAAATTCAAAGCCTAGATTTGTGTAAATTTAAATTGGCTATCCATGCATTTACCACTGTCTGGTACCTTCAGCAGTGATAGGATTGATTTAGAACAAAAACCTACTGATAATCTTCCACTCTTACTTTGTAAAGCCAGATGTGTCTAACTCATCAGTTTATCACATTAAGGTGTTCTCTCTCTATCGACAGCTTCCCTGTGTTAGAGATGTGGCTCTCATGGAAAGCAAGGCATTGAACAATCTGATTCTTGGGGCCAATCCATTGGTTTATGTTCAGTGCCATCCCCCATCATGAAGGAGGAGCATCAGGCTACATTTCCAGTAGCCATCTGTGACCCTCCCTCCTCTCAGATACATTCTAAGGGCCCTCAGATACATGGAAGCTAAACATACATTGAAATCCAGTGGAACTAAGATGAAGTATTTCTCACAGAAAGAAATCCTTTTACTTGGACTTAGAACCATCTTTCAGCATTTGGATCTTTAGAGACCTCCCAAAATTAAATACATTAATTTAGACAGGACCTGTGCTTAATATCACTTCAGCAAGCAAGGTTTTGATCTCCAATGTGGATGGGACCTTAGTCGTAAAGATCATGTAAAGAAAAACTCAAGTCATGCAAAGAAAGAAGGCAAAATATTTTGGAGAATGAAGACTAAACTAAAAAGGCAAAAATTTGTAACACCACTAAAAGTTTGTAAGTGTAGCAGACTGGTATTAAAGAAAAGGTTAAGAAAATAAGCTTATGCTCAGGAGAAACAGGGCAAAAACTGAACGAACAGTAATGTAGCATAAGAAAAGCACACATACAGACATATATGTATACATTTGTATGTACGTCGAAGAACGGACACTCTGGTCAGAGAAATATGGTGGATTAACTTTTTCTATTCCCAGAAATAAGCTACCGCCTTTCTCTTCTCTGACAAAGGACAGGAAGAGAAATTCTTCCTCATAGAGTGCTAGTACAGAACTTGGCAAACAGGCAAAACTGCAAGCAAGAATAATGACTTGAACAGAGTGTCCAGTACAGAGTCAACCCCTCTAAGTGGGCCACCTAAACCATCATAAATGGAAATGGAAAAAATCATCTGTGCACCCGTTTCATCTCATTTCTCCTATGGCTTTTACATTTTTCCCACTCCAGATCATAAACTGATAGGTCACTATCAGTCACACTTAAATATATGTAGCCAGCAGGTCAAAACTTGCTGTATCTTACTAATGATCCATGTCTTGTTTGAATGCAGAATGTCAAGATTGCAGTCCTCAAACAGCAATGCACTTTGTCATTAAACAGAACAATCTTTGGGGGAGCAGCCTCATCATGTCCAGAGAATTTTTACTTTGGCCGGAGTGAAGAATGTCGAAAGCAATACCCTGTGGATGGGATGTTTCTGAGCAGCATAGTCAGAAAGAAACCACCACAAAAAGGGAAGCGTACAATGGTATGTAATAGCCCCCATGATTTCATGCCTATCTCTGAAAGTTCAGCTGTGGGAGCTAGCACTGGTCTGCAAGCCTGCAGAGATGCTCTCTGCATAGTCACTAACCAGCATGTAAATCAATGCACTGCAGTGCAATTAACCCATATCTTGCTATAAAACAATAGCAAAGATGTGAAATCATCTGGCTTTTACCATAGCATAGATCTGAATTTCAAACTCTAGTTAGGATCCTAGTTAAATGCTATGAAGCTCTTATCCACTCTATGAAAAACTGCCACGCTGTAGAACTTAAACACTTAGACAAATGTAATAATTGTATCTGTAATTAGTTTAATTAGGGTTTCTCTATATGTAACACAGGAATTTTTTTTTAAACCTTTGTCATTTGCTACATTTAAAACAACGTTGATTACATATTTTGTTTGCTTCTTTATTTTACCAAAAAGGTCAGTTTACGGAATAGATGTCTCAGTGTGTTTTATAAAATACACATTTATGCAGCAGTGATTATAAACCTAAATACTAACGGACTGCTCTAGCTCCTTCTGAAACCAATGGGAATTTTGCCATCACCTTCAAAGGATCAGGATTGGCCAAGGAATCAAGTCCCTGATCTATACACTGGCAGTGAAGTTTGACATACTGCTTCTTACCTTGACCTTCTGCAGTCTGTCTCTCCACTGTCAGAGCAGAAATTTTTTTTTAAATGGAGCTGTTATTCAACCTGCTAACACCACCCCTGTGTAGACAAGACCCTACTTCACTTACTCACGGGAAAGCCCACTGGACACAAATAAAGCTACTCATCTGAGTATGGATAGAGGATAAAGCCAAATCAGACAAAACTCACAGCCATTAGACTAATGCAGCACAAGTGGAATATGGACGTCTGTGTGCGCTCGCAGGCACACAGCTTGTTTGTGCGGTTGTTTTTAGTTTGTGTGGTAGATTTTTGTGTTTGCTTGTTTTTAAGAAAAAAGTATATTGGCTAGGGAATCAGCGTTTTGTGTGCAAGAACAAAATGGCTTTCTGTTCAAATAGACCCAATTAATATTTATTTTGCAATTTTTTTCTCTACAACAGTTAATTTCAAGTTAAATATATCTCATTCACTACTTCACTCAGAAAGCCTACACATTATGCAATATTTTGGAGTAATCCTTTATTATATTTTTGTTTCAAAGATGAGTTGCAATATTTTTCATACCTTTTCTGTTAACCATCTCTTTTGATGACAGATTGTTACAGTAAAATATTATGTATCATTGCTAAAAATGTGTCAATGTACAACACTCCCACATGATGTCTTGTTCTAATCATTATGGACCTGATTCTTATTGACCTTAATGGGTTTTGGATTAAGCCTCAAATATTTTTCCATCTTTAATTAATTACGCCACACAAATAGCAAGGGTAAGAACAAGAAGTTTATGTTATCAGATACAGATTTCAAGCCAGCTCTTTCATTACCCTTTTTTCTTCTTCAATACAGTTATCAAGTTTGACTAAAAAGATAGTCATCTAAATGGTTGGAAACATGCAACAATATTAGCTACAGATGTTGATTAATAATAAGTGAAATACAATATGTTTAGACACATTCAGGGATATATTTTACAGATCAAAAATCCCATCCCACTTGTAGAATAATTAAACCAGATTTTTAAATGTAGTTTCAATTTAAACTAATCTATTATTGATTAGGTGAATAAACATGAACAATCAGTTCCTAACTTTGGTAAGGGCACAAATAACAGATGGGGATGTGCCAAAGATATTTGGCAAGGGCATAGTGATACAGAAAATTACAACAGTACTGGAGGATGCACTAAGTTCCTTTTAAAATTGCCTAACTCCATATAGTTTTAGCATATTTTGAAAAGATAATTAATCTTCTCACATAAATATGTTTAAAATGACACTCTCCTTGGTTATGGCTGTAACCATATTGACTGAAGACCAAACAAAAAGAAGGACAGAATATTTTGTTGAATTTCTGTTTTTTGATGACAGATGTATCTGTGACAAGTGGAAGAGACTGAGCTGGAACCCCTTTTTTAAATGAGTGGGAGTTGTCAGTGGGACTCTCATTCACTATCTGGTTTAAAATAGACAAAATTGACTGTCATGCAGCATGCTGCAAGATCCATCTCTTTTCTCAAGATGTGAGGTGAGTTTTGGTTTGTCTATTATGGAGGAAAGTGAGGTATTGTCCCCTTTCCCATCCCCAACATCATTAGTTGTCTAGATATATATTTCATGTGTTTGTGGGGAAGATGCTGGGGAAATTGATATTGGGTTTGTCATTTCAGGTATTATAAACATGATCCTACATGGTGCTGAGAACACTCTGGCCCTGATCCAACAATGCTCTCTCAAACACACACATAATTTTAAAACCATGGTAATCTTCCTGTCTATGCTCTTAGTGATCAGCATTTGCAAGATCAAGCCTTAAATGAATTGTACATTTTAAATTAATGTCAAAGATTCAGATTAGGCATGCTTTGGTGCAAAGAAATTAAACGTAAATGATCTCCATATATGTTCATTTTTATGCAGTAACAATTGTTGAAATAATTCTTTGAGTATACAAAGAAGCCTCATTAAGACTGGGTTGGAAATATGGACCTTGAGCTCTATTTCTCTTTGTTTGTGAGATATCAGCTACTAAATTCATGCCACAATTAAACTGGGGGAGAAATAAAGCAAGAAAATAATCACAATAATCTTTCTGGCAAGAGGAAGAAAGAAATTCCATATACCAATGGAAAGTTGAGGATGGCCATTTCCCATAGGCATATACTTCTACCTCTGATGGTTCAAGGGACATAAGACTTGGTTCTGTGATCATTCTTTGAACTATATAAAACCCTATTCCAGGAATATGCATGTCCCAAACCTTGGACCAGTGTAATTTTCAGTCTTTGAAATAAGTGTATATGAACCTCTTATACATTCTCTAAAAGATTCCTGGACTTTAGAACCGAAAGAGTACTGGTTACTATTTGCATGGAATTTTGTTTGGTTGGTTTTTTTGTTCATGTTAAATTTCCACCAACAGACCCAGAGCTTCCCACTTCAGGCTGTATGTTCAAATGAATGGAGACTCCCAAAGCAAAACTGAGCGGAAACTACCAAGTTTCCCACGGGTTAGAGTCCAGGTGAGGTAGGGGGGAGAGGTTTGAAATTCATCCAAAGTTCATCCAGAAGGTTCATGATTTTGGTCCAGTTTTAAGTTTGTGAGCCAAGTTTTGTACAAGATTATAAGTCTCTGTCCCAAACCCAACAACTGCTCCTGGTAAAGATGAACAAATATCTATACTAATAGGGAGAGAGTTTAAATTCTCATAAATAATTTACATCATCTTGCGTTCCCCTAAATAGGCTATTTAAATCCTCAAACTTCAGTTCATCTGTAGTTCATACATCTCTTTGTAACCAACAGTAGTTTGAACTTTTAGCACAAGAGATATCGGACCATTTGTAAGCAAACATGTGGCTGGGACAAATAGTTTTTATACAGCCCTTCGTTGTACCATGATAAGATCTGGGGAGATTTTTTTTTCCTGTCTTAGTTTAGATTTCTTTATTCTAATATAACATAGAGAAAATTCTCCACCCAGTCTGCCAAGACACAATGTTCTCTCTTCTGTCTGGGAAACAGCTTGACTAATGTGATGTACCATTCAAGATGATTTTTAAAAAAATGGTAAACTTATGTATCCTTCTGCCTCTTCAAGCAATCACTTCCACATTTGACAAAAAAATGTAAACAAGTTTAAAAACAGCATACTACTAATGGATAAAACATTCGCTTTCCCTGGAGCAGGTCAATAACTACACCTAGCTGCTTTCACTTCTGTTCTGCAGGCTGATGCTAACTGTGTAATTATGCAATGCTTGAAATTCTCCACACTAAACAAAGGTTAGTGAAAAGGGGACTGAATTTCAGCAATATCTGCATAGTGTATTCAGTTCATGTCTCTTGTTGACCAGCATCTTACAGAAGAACCAGGACATGGTATGATTTGGAAGCTCTCCTATACTTCTTAAATCTGACTTATCAGCCTAAATGAAGTTAAAAAGGCAAGTAAAACAATACTCAGATATCGTGTTACACAGTTGACTGCATTCACATGTTAACCTAAGAGATATCAGAACTACACCACAGTGTTCTATGTAACAATACAACATTAAACTCAGCTATGGAGAGCAAATAATCTCTCTAGGTATGTCACCCAGCAACAATGGATCTTAACTTTTCTTTCTTAACTTAACTTCTTTTCTTTCTTAACTTTTCCCAGATTGCTAATTCATGTTAGGCAGACCTACAAAAGTTCAGATGTTGGGTTTGATAAAGCTCCTCAAAGTACAGATTCCTATGTAAAGCCCTCTCGTACCTTTTTGATCCAGAATTTTTACTATTTCTTCATCTCCCTGTCTCTGTTTAAGCCAGAAATGCTACACATGGTGCCTTTCCTATGGTCTTAGAGTACAGCTGTTGCCATTAAAGGACTTGTTCTTACACTGCACAGACATGGAGTAGACAGTGGCTATGTTAAGGGCTGTTATAAAAAGGTCGGTGATCAAATGTTCTCAATGCCCACAGTAGGTAGGATAAGAAGTTTAATTTGGGCTTAATCTGCAGCAAGGGAGCTTTACAGTAGATACGAGAAAAACTTTTCTAGTTGCGAGGATAGTTGAGATCTGGAATAGGCTTCCAAGGGAGGTTGTGGAATCCCATCACTGGAGGATTTTAAAAATAGGCTGGACAAACACCTGTCTGGGCGGGTCTCGGTTTACATGGTCCTGCCACAGCTCAGGGGGCTGGAAGTGGTGACCTATCCAGTCTCTTTCAGCCCTCTTTTTCTGTGGTAGAGAAGAGAGGGAACCCCATCCTGCATTAATCAGAGCACTCTATCTGTTCACCAAGTTATTCATGGCTGAGTGAGGCCCAAGAGAGGTACTAGAGCTAAATCATTCTGAAGCCTGTATTTCCTCAGAAAAGCACAATTTCTGGTCACATCCTACCCTTTTTTCTATAGTCCCTTGAAAAACATCCCACTTGGGTCTCCTCACATGCCTACGGAATGTCATTTTATTTATCTTTCAGAACTTTTGCTCCTTACTGAAGCACTGTGGGTCCATAAACCAATAAATGGATTACACTTCTTAATACATTCCAGGTACTTCGTTTCAACCACAAAAGAGAACACAGACAATTCATTTAATAAGTAATCCTAGTATAATTAAAAAAATAAGTTGCTGAAATAAATTTTTAAAATATTCTCCAAATTATTTCTGCTTCATAATTTCAATGGGAGAACACCACAGATTGAAATTTATTTAGACAAAATCTAAATGGGGACTGACATTGCTTTGTGGCATGCTTCTCAATGCAATCTAATGCATTATGCATGATGCCCTTTTGGCTATGGCATGACATTGCCAGCTGTGGCTTCCTATTTACACCTCTGATGGGAAAGCACAAAATGCTGCAAGTCTGACATCTTCCTTTTGGAACCTAATCTCTTAATGACATAATCTGAGGGATGTTCTAGCATAGGAGGTACACGTCATTTACCCTTATTACAATATGTAAAAAATTTTGGTACATGCTATCCCTGATGATCTATCATAGAATTGAATGTCAGACTATCCATTGGGAATCCTGATCTTTTTGCAGAAGCATGACTGTACTTTAAATAATGTTATTTCCAGTTGCTCAGATAGATTCTACATTACCTCTTTAGAATATGGGAAAAGAGAGAATGCAGGCACAATCACTGGAAGATTCCTGATGCTAAAGGCAACATCTGAAAAAATAATGTGCAAGGAATCACCTAGGAACACTGCATTAGTATTTATACTGTAGTATGGGAATTCTTGTTTGCAGATGTGATTTTAGGAGCTTTTCTTCCCTTCAAATTATGAAATGTCCAATCCCAGTATGATCCAGATTTCTACACATTTTTGTTTCTATACAGTTTATACCCTACACATTTCCCCTATAGAATATGACCCATTCTTTCCTTCATGTAATCAACCTGGCATTACTTTTTCTCTTGTACTTTGCACTAACCTCTTTTAAGCTCTTTTGGCAAAATCAAGTCAGGCAAAAAAGTTTCAGACATGTATGCACAACGAAGAAATGACACAGGCATGAAAAGAAACAGTGAAAATGAATAATGCATGTGAAATCCATAGTCTACAAACAATGTTTCTAGTTCAGTACTTTTTCATAATCCTTCCCAAAAGTGCAGATATTCATAAAAATATCCAGTAAATTGGTAAATACCACATGCTGATTTATTTTACTCAGACAGTAAACATTAATTACACTGAGGCGTGTTTTCTCTATGCCTATTCAAAGAGATTATCCATCCCGCTCTTTACCAACTGGACATTTCTAGTTCTATAAATGCAACTGTGACCTTTAAAGGCATTAATTATATCTACTTTATTTTCCATACTTTCCTGTTTCCAGTACATGATTAATTCTTGGCAAAGCATATGGTTCTCACAGCTGAAAACACTGGCAATTCACCACTGTGAATTACTCAGACAACAGGAGACAGTGGACCAAAGCTTGCTATCAGTGAGAGCCACGCAAACCCACTGAAGTCAAACCCACTAAGTTAATATGGGTTACAACTGAGGGAACAATCTGCTCCTTTTTTGTATTCAGTATTGCAGGGCACAATTAGGACCGAATTAAGGTGCCTGGGGGACCCCCCCAACTCCCACCCCACCATGGCAGCAGCCAAGAGATGGCCAGCTGCAGACGGCCCAACCAATGCTGAGGGGGGAGGGGCTGGGGCCCTCAGGCCAGAGAAGCTGGGGCCTGCGATGCTCCTTCTCCATCCCCGGGCTGGCTGCTCTGCCCCCGCAAGTCCTGGACAACCTGCTGGTGGTCTGGGGCAGACTGGCCAGCTGCCAGCATAGCACTCCAGGAAGTGGAGACTCCCTCACCCCACAGTGAGTTCTGTTGGGCCAGCATGGGGGCGGGGCAACAATCAGCAGGGAAGGGAAGGGAAGGGGGCAGGATGGGGCAGAACAGCTGGCATTGCAGCTTGCAGCGGACGGCAGCAGCACTCTGCATGGAGGCAGGGCAGGAAGACCAGGGGGCAGCCAGCAGCAAGCAGAGAGGTGCTGGCAGCACTCAGGGCAGGATTTTTGCGGGGTATGCCCCCCACACCCTTTAGCCTGGGGCCCAGGGCTGCAACCTCTAAAGCCCCTGTCTCAATCTGGCTCTGGGCACAATTAAGGGTGAGAATTTTGTCTATAGCTAATTTAATGTAGTTATTACTGAGGAAAGAAAACACAAGACAAAAGTGCGTCAAGATCTTTGATTCCAAAAGGGTAGCCGTGTTAGTCTATTGTAGAAAGACAACAGAGTCTTGTGGCACTTTTAAAGACTAACAGATTTATTAATCGCATGAGCTTTCGTGGGAGAAAATCCCACTTCGTCAGACGCTTTGAAGATCTTTGATGAAATTAGTAACCTGTTGAAATATTTGAATTCAACAGACTGCATCACTTTGAAGGGATTTCTTCCCCAGCACTGTTTCATGGAAACTTACAGCCTGGACCTCTTCTGCCTTTTTTCCTGTTGTACCAAGTTTCAGTGTCTACTAGAACAATTTCTCAATCCGCTCAATGGCATTTTTAGAGCATAATCAAATACAAGTACTGTCTAGTTCTACTGTTGGAAAGCCAGAGGGCTCCAGGGATTAGTAGTAATGCCACAAGGAACATTTAACCCCTGCTGCTGGTCATCAGCTCTAATCAAAGGGTGGTCATTATCTGACATCTATCTGGACGCCTGTGTGAAGATACTGGGAGGTGTTAGTCTGGTTCCTAATAGAAAGACGTCTACATCCTCAAAAATCAATACTATTCTAGCTACCCTTGGTTTCTGGTCTCAGAAGAATTAAAGGACAAAATGAGAACAGCGCATGATGTACTCTCTCATTCTCCAGGTCAGGTTTGGACATGCTGAAAAACTAGTGTGGGAAAATTTGCACAGCCACTGTTTTGGCTCTACCTGTTCTATGTATAAAAGAGGGCTTCACTTTGCAGGGTTATCATCACAGTGCCTTCCACAAGTTCACTTAAATAGATCTTTTTAAAATGTAGAGTCATTTTCTTACAATTGCTGATGTTATTTATTGCAATCATATAAAACAGTATGGTTCGATTTTGCTCAATAATCACATACCCCAAAGGACTCTACTGAGCTGATATACTGTGAAGTTAAAAAATTACATGAAAGAAAGCTACTGTGCCTGGAAAAAAAAGACCCATGTGTACTGAATACACAGTGCAATGCAGGAAGAAATGGATTAGCACACATGACGCAGGAGAAATGGAATATTTATGCTACTGTGTGTAGGAGGAGAAAGACTGCAAGCAAATTAAATGGAGAATTTCTCTTTCTTTGGGAAATAATTATAGCAGTTTTGTAAGCTATAACGGACTAGCAAAACTCATGGGATATTTTCTGAGACAATAATAAAGTTCTCTCCATGTTTAAATAATAACATTATGTTCTTAGGACTCCACAGAACATTAATGAAGCTTTACAAGCTTCCCTTTTTAAGCCCCTCCCCCCAGTTATAATTCACCATTTTGAGAAGTTAAATGATTCATCAAAAGCCACACAGCGAGTGAGTTCAGGATCCAAGAGTAGAATCCAGAACCCCTGACTCTCAATCTTGAGTTCTAGCCATGATACAACACTACTTATGTTCGTAAAATCAGTCCAAGTGGGGTGCAGGATCAGGCTTTAGAAGGAGCTCCTAAAGGAAACATCACATTATGGAACTGGGTTTGTTCAGCTCCTAATGATTCCTTTTTATTTACTTATTTTGCAGTTTCCCAGAAGCAGAGACCAGGAAGCATAAACCTTTTCCCATATTTTATATGCAGAAGATGTGGTATCCCCACAGCCCTGTGAACATTAATGTTTACCCTATCACACTGTTAGTACAAACTATATTATCTGTACATACAGCATCTGTGTATAATCGTAGGGTTGCATTCTAAGCAATGCATAACAAGCAGGATACCACAGGGATTGGTTTGGGGTCCAGTTTTGTTCAGTATTTTCATCAACGATTTAGATGATGGCATAGAGAGTACACTTATAAATTTTGTGGGTGATACCACACTGGGAGGAGGTGCAAATGCTTTGGAGGATAGGATCACTATTCAAAATGATTTGGACAAACTTGTGAAATGATCTAAGGTAAGAAGGATGAAAATCAATAAAGACAAATGCAAAGTACCCCACTAAGGAAAGAACAATCCATTTGCACACATACAACATGGGCAATGACTGCCTAGGAAGGAGTACTGAGGAAAGGAATCTGGGTGTCATAGTGGACCACAAGCTAAACATGAGTCAACAATTGCAAAAAAAGCAAACACTATTATGGGATGTGTTAACAGGAGTATTGTAAGTAAGACATGAAAAGTAATTCTTCAATTCTACTCCATGCTGATTACGCCTCAACTGGAGTACTGTGTCCAGTTCTGGGTGTCTCATTTCAGGAAAGATGTGGAGAAATTGGAGAAAGTACAGAGAAGAGCAACAAGAATGATTAAAGATCTGGAACACTTGACTTACGAGGGAGGACTGAAAGAGGTGGGTTTGTTTAGTCTGGAAAAGAGGAGCCGAAGGTGACATGATAACAGTTTTCAAGTACCTAAAAGGTTATTACGAGGAGGAAGGAGAAAAATTATTCTCCTTAACCAGTGACCATAGAACAAGAAGCAATGGGCTTAAATTACAGCAAGGGAGGTTTAGGACATTAGGAAAAAATCCCTAACTATCAGGGTGATTACCCACTGGAATAAGTTGTCTAGAGAGGTTGTAGAATCTCCATCATTGGAAATTTTTAGGAGCAGGTTAAACAAACACCTGTGAGGGATGGTTCAAGAAGGTACTTGGTCCTGCCATGAGTGCAGGGGACTGGACTCGATGACCTCTCACGGTCCCTTCCAGTTTCTATGATTCTAAGACTAGTGTATGGTAAAGTATCCCCAATTGAATTTGGCCCATAGTATATAACACACAGAGTACAGAAAACTCTCTTTTAAACCAAAATTATTCCTTCTGACCCATGGAAACATGTGAAATGTGAGATAAACCTAAAACTAGAATTATCACTTGGTGAGAGACTTAAAAAAACCCAAACAAACAAACAAACAACCGGCGTACTGAAGGTTTGAAGAAGATGCAAAAATGAATGTTTCGCCGATTCAACTTTTTTTCCCATGATGAAATACTCTGGTGTATAATTAATCATTTATTGAGCTTGCTGCTGTTAAAAAAAAAAGAAGCAATAAAGTGCTCAGACTAATTCTAAAGAGTATCATTTCCTGCTTTTGGAAAGAAGCTGCAAAAGACTCAGATTTTGATGTTGTTTCCTTTTTTTCTGAGTCTTCCTACAGGGTGATATCATTGTTTATTTGTAAGAGCAGCAGCTAACAAATACTGTGTAAAATGTTCTCTTGCAATCACTTGAGTAAAAGAATCAATAAGGCATAAATGGTAACCTGACAGATACCTAGGTCAGCATCAGCTATTTTAATGGGCTTTGCTGTTACAGATACATTTCATTCAGAGCCAGTCAATGGCCATATGTGGGTACACATGAGCAAGAAACAGGCACAAAGGCAATGTCTACACTTACAACTTAGGTCGACTTACTTACACTTAAGTCGACGTACACAAAGCCGCGCCCACACCGGGCGCTTAAGTCGTCTTAAACACTTCCTTCAGTCAACTTAATAACTACCACTCTTTAGGTCGATTTAATGCCTAAGTCGATTTGTTAAGCCGACTTAAAGCTGGTGTGGATGCCCTAAGTAGACCTAATTGGTCTCCAGGCTGGGGGGTGGGCTGGAGAGAAGGGAGCGCGGCTTGGGAGTGATGGGGCTTAGGGGAAGGGAGAGCTGCGGCTGGGGAGATGGGTTGCCAGCTCCCTCGCGGCAGAGGAGCCCCGGCTGTTGGGGAACCCCCGCGGCTCCCACTGTGGGCTAACCCCCGCCGCACTTGTCGATTTAACAGAGGCAATTTAGCTTAACAAGTGTAGACATAGCCAAAGAGACCTCCAGCCACAATCTGGATTTTACACGTTCTGCATGGGAGAATTGAGGGAATGCTACTGTTGCTACACTTGCTCCTAACAGGTAGGAGTGCCATGCAGCTTCCATGGTGGGAGGAGTGCATGCTTCATCTCTCATAGATTTTAAGACCAGATGGGACCATCATGATCATCTCGTCTGAACTCCTACACATTGCAAGCCACAGAACCTCACCTACCCACTCCTGTGATAGATCCCTAACCTCTGGCTGAATTACTGAAATCCTCAAATCATGATTTAAGGACTACAAGTTACAAAGAAGTCACCATTTACTAGTTTACCTGCGTGTGACCCATGTTCCGTGCTACAAAGAAAGGTGAAAAACTGCAAAGTCCCTGCCAATCTGAGCGAGGGGAAAATTCCTTCCCAACCCCCAATATGGCAGTCAGATGGACCTTGAGCATTTTGGCAACACACACCAGCCAGACTCCAGGGAAAGAATTCTCTTTAGTAACTCAGAGCCCTCCCCATCTAGTGTCCCATCACCAGCTGCTAGGGTTATTTGCTTCTATGCAACTTTCCACTGCACACAGGGATCTTCTACTTAATTACATGCTTACCTTGCAGAAGGCATCCAATGACAGACACTAGTATAATAGCCAACAGTATCCTGTAGCCTTGGGTGTGTCTAGCAAAGACTCAACTACCCCCAAAATAATGCTCCTGTGACGAGAAAAACTCACTCTTAAAAGAGAGAGATTGGGGTCACCACCACAATCACATCATCCTTCCCACTGAATGGAGGTTGGAAGCTAAGGAGTCTTCATACAAAGAGGTGGGAGAGGAAGAGGAATGTCAGCCCTTGGCTGCAGTACTCCCTGCTTCTCTGACCTCCCCTTGTTGATGTATTAGTGGAGGGGTTCTTTGTCCCCAGGAACTCCACATCCCAGCCATCCAGACTTGGGACAAAACAGAGTTGACCAGAACTCTTGCAGAGGCTCCTGCTACAACATAAACTATCTTCATCCTTCTCTCAGCCCCACCCCAATATGTATTCAATAGCTCAAAAGCCACAATCTGCCCCTAAGCGCTGGATATATTTAAACCAGCATTGTTAAATTATTCCTCCTGCTTGAGAACCAAGGCACCACTCGTACAAACAGGACAATTTCAAAACACCCATGAGGAATAAACAAAAGTGTCATGCTGCTGCAGCGAAGGCACCACTCCGCAGTTAGTAAGCGGCTGTGGATTCTGCACCCGACATGTATATTCAAGATCCACTCTCCCTACAAACCTCGCTATCACCTTTGCCCGTTTTTGTAAGAGGGCACCCTTGTCTCCTATGAGTCCTGCCAAAGCAGGGTGTACAAGTCACACACTGCCAGGAAAGAAGTTGGTAGAGCTTATTATTGAGAGTCTGAAACTGCATCTCTACTGAGACGTGCCTCAACAGGACAGATGTTCCTCAACAGGGAAAATGTGCACAGTTCTACGATCTGCACAGAGAAAGGAGGTAGGTGCCCATACCTTTAGCACTTCCTGTTACATTAATGAACTGTTGTCTGCACTCAGTCATTTCTTGAACAAAAGAGAAGCAGGACGCTGTATCTTAGGCCTGGCTACCTGGTATAGCAGCAATTGGTATGGCTACACCAGTGCTGACTCCTAAATGCAGACAAAGGTAAACCAAGATTCGGGGTGAACCCTAATTAGCACAAGTCAATACAGAATCTAGACTGCCCTTGTCTATACCAGTGCAGCTACAGTTAAAGGTGGCCATCATTGGCTGAATCAGGGCTATTCCTGAGTAGAGACACGCCCCAATAGGTTGCACCAGAGCAATTTGAGGAACTGGAGCTGCAAAGCTCATTTCTACATATGAACACTAGAAGCAAGTAATGTATTTAGATTTGAAAGGGTCCTGTTCAGTTTGGCTGCTGTACCAAAACTTACACAATAAACATGTTTACTGTCTCAAAGAGAGAAGCTTTTACCTACTTTGGCTGATGCCTTCTCTAAATTACACGGGAAAATATTGACATGGGCCCTGGGTGAGTTTGACTGTTCTTATATCCTGCACTTGAAGTGTAAAACTAACAAGGCTAATGGGAACAATGGATCTTCAGTGAGCTAACCAGGCTTCAATAATCTTTCAAGAACAGCTAGCAACAAATAAGCAGCATAACAGCAAGTTTTCCAAAATCAGGTCACCAGCTGGACACAGGGAGCTTGTGTGTTTGAGAGACAATAAGTACAGTATTTACTCATCAATTTTACCATCCCAACTATTCTCAGTCACAATATGCACTTTTAAACAATGCACTGATTAGTAAACAATCATAATGTGTTACTCTCTCTGGGTTAGCTAAATTAAACCCACAGTCCGGAGCAATTCCTTAAGTGTTGTATGCATCACAACATTATTACCGGGTACATCAGATTGTCAAAGTTTTTCTCTACTGTACGATGCATAAATCATCACTAAACATCAATCTTTGTGCTTCATGAAATATTTTTAATTTTGTTTGCAGTTGTTTGGATTTGAATATGCCTGCTGGAACCTATTAATAAAACAATTTTTGCTGGAACCTATTAATAATAGAACAATATTAAAACAGCAACATCTTTTGTATATTGTATGTTTAGCATTATATTCAACCCTTTCACACAGTTCACACTTCTGGTGGAAAAGTGCTCAATGTACTAACACACCCAATGTATTAAGAAACTTTATGCTAAAGTATATTAGCTTTGATTAATCTAAAAATTACTGGGGCTAACCCAGTGCTCTGTTACACAGCCACAAGCATAACAGAATTGAGCTATTAAAAAAAAATTCTAATCTGACACTAACCAGTAATATAGAGCAGTGAAAACTTGTCCTACACAGATTACATCCATATAGCAACAACTGCATAATGAGTTTAGCTGCTTAGCAACCAAAGCACACAAATACCAGGTAAAATGGATTAGAAACCTCTGATTTGTGCCAGATAAATGTAAGTGACCAGCCACGGAGGGTAATTTGCACTGTAGATCTCAAATGACACCACCCTGAGCTATTAACACACAAGACATTTACTAGCCTGCTAAATAAACATAAAGGGAAAAATCCTGCTTTAACATGATGACCCAATTGTTTTCCCCACTTACAAACATCTTACTTCTTAAAGGAATACTGTCAGGCTAAAAATTATATATTAAAACAAAAAATATTACACCCTTACATTTGTTACTTTTACCACTTGAAACTACAAAAAAAAAGAGAGAGAAAGAGCGTTTAAAATCTTATTTACTTTTCACCATTTACATTGTTCAGCTTCGAGTACTTCATTTTTAGGAATAAAAATAGACCAATTCATTTTACTTCCTGGTTCTCATGTGATCATAATGCCGCAATGTGTGAGTTGTGAAAACTGCATGGGTAAATTGAAAAACAAAGAAAAACCTGTTTTCATTGTCATTTAAAAAAACCATACATATAATTTCCATTAGTGTTAAGCTCTGTACATTTATTTTCAGTAAAACCTAATTTTTGGATGCAAATTTCCTGATAGCATAGACATAATCAGCAGTCAAGAAACTAATGCATAGATTCTAATTACTTATTATTTCTGGTACCAGGGCTTCATTGTACCAGGTGTTGTACATACGCATAGTAAGATACCACCCTTGCCACAAAGAGCATTATTATTCCTGTTTTACAGATGGGGAACTGAGGCAGAGGATTAGGCGATTTGCCCGGGTCACAGGAAATTTGTGACAGAGCTGGGAATTGAAACTGAATCTCCTCGATTCTATTCAATGCGTTAAATACAAGAACTTCCTTCCTGCAACAACAATCTGCTAGGATCTGTACCAACGCAAGAGAAGGAACGGTTCCTATACCAAAGAGCTCGGGGTATGTCTATGCTATAACAGCAAGGCAGTGGTACCACAACTGTGCTGTGCCCCTGTAGCGTAGACACGTCCTACATCAACCAAAGGGGTTCTTGCATCAATGGAGGTAATTCACCTCCCCAAGATGTAGACAGAAGAATTCTTCCATCAACCTAGCTGTGCCTACAATGAGGATTAGGTGATCTAACTCTGTTTCACAGGTTATGAAATTTTTCATAGCCCTGGGCACTGTAGCTAGATCAACCTAAATTTTAGGCATAGATCAGGCTCAAGGCAAACAAGCAGTATGGGAATGGTGTAACAGACAAGTGAATTGATAAGGTAATCTTGGTAATGAAGTGTAGATGAGGTAACTTAAAAAAAAAAAAAAAAAAGCTACACAGTCTATCCTCATGGGATGTCTCTCAATTCACCCACTATTAATTGGCTAATTTCTAGTACTTGGTACAACAGAGTGGATCTTCAAGAGGGATTTGAATGCGAAAGATGAAAGGCCTTACAGACTAGCTCAGGAACTGTGAATCATGCATGGGATAGATTTCTGTTAGCACTTAACCACTATTGGAAAAGCCCATTCTCATCTTGGGGTAGAAAATTTTTTAGAGTCCATCTTAATAACCTTCCTGGTTTTCTCTGAGCTTAATTTATTTATGCAACTAGTTACTCTTCCAAGAGAAGCTACTGCGATGCTAATTGTGAATCATCCATAAGATGTGAATTGTGGAGGAATTCTGAGTATCAATCAATAGGGAGACTGTTCTGCTAAAAATAATGCCTTAATGCCAACTGGGGGGTGTCTATATAAAATGCAATTTGGTGAAAGGAAAAATTTCTGTGACGAGACCATTGATATTTTGAAAGCAACATTATAGTAACAGCCTGAAAGATTTAATGAGCACAAAGTTGATCTAAAGAACAAATAAGAAAGTTCTTTTTTTAAAAAAAAACAAATAATAAACCATGCAGATAGATTTTTGTGAGAAAATTATTTTAAATTATGTTTACCCCCATATATAGACTCTGCGTTTCAAGTTGAAGCCCCCTGAGTTACATTTTGATCCAGAGTTTCTGTTAGAGCTAGCCTTCTAGATGTATTTATATGTCCATGTGGTATAGTCACAGTCTAAAATGTAAAAACGTAAGCTTTCATTTAAAAAAAACAGTTTCTAACTCTCCTAATTCCTAAGATTCCAACAAATATAACTCATGTAGTGTTGACTTCCTGAGTCCTCAGAATGACTGAAACCATAAGTGTGAGAGGAACAAACTCCCTGATCCTAGCGTTATAATATTAACACGCTAAAGCCAAATGATGACACATTAATGTAAGCATTAACTATTTCAGTGCTGATCATTTTATCAGATAGCATAAAAGTGGGACACAAGAGTTGTTGTACAGTAGGAAATGCTGAGAATAGAACAGAGAGAACCCAAAAGGAAGCAGAGAGAAGATGGAGGGAGGTAAAGACAAAGGAGAGTGGGGTAAAAAAGAAACAAAGGTCAGAAATAGCAATCGTCCTGAAAAAAAGATTGAGTTCTCATTGAGTGATGCTGAATGGAACAAGCAGATTCTTAAGAGATAACGATGATGACAACAAAATGGCTGTACCCTATCACAGATCTTTGTGCAAGCTTCCTATTGCTGTAACTGTACATAGAAGGTAGTATGTTCTCCTCAATTTTGGAAACTGTCCCCAGGATGATAACTAAAATTAGAATTTGGCCTTCTGCACAGAATGAATTGACATTCCTGCTTAGCATACTTTGATAGGGTGAAGAATGGAATTTCTTCTATTATATATGAGCACTAAACAATATTACCTGTTTGTCTTGGGGTTTTATAATGTCACGCTCATCCCAAAAGCAGAATGCCTCTCACATAACAATTGACATCAAAAGCAACGTTCCTAGTTCATGTTGTCTTAGGCTCTTCTCCCTTTTGGGGGGTAAAAACTCTCCTAAGGCCAAGGTTTGGGGTTTTATTTTTTATATTTAATTAATTACCTTTTTTCTGATACTAATGCCCTTCTTCTGGTAACAGAGTTCCCCCTTCTTGCTTCTGACATCAGTTTTCCCCCATCGAATGGTGGTAGAATTCTGGAGTCTTGCAGGCTGGCTTTCCAGTGGAGGAGAAATCAGTGGTGCAGAGTCTGGGAATACTCTAAGTTTAGCTTGTCTCATTTACACATATAGACACACCTGTCCTGGAACAGAGGCAGTAAAAAACAGCATGCAAGAAATCTCCTCTTCTAGAAATCTCAGCCCATACATGGGACCCTTGAAGCTACTCTGCCCCAAGAATTGCCTCCAGAATGTAGAGAAGAACTCAGAAAACCACCTCCCTGCTATCTACCACAGATTCTCTTGAAAAAAAAACTGTATAACAAAATCACCAGCAATATAGCATTTCTGCAAAGACTAAAATCTAACTCATACGCTAAGAAAAAAATAACTTGTAAGACTGTGTAAATGTGCCAATGGCGACTCATGTCTCAGCCATATGATCTTGGATCTTTCCTGACAATCCTACCATTAAACATGGACAAAACAATATTAACCAATAACTTTTTCTCTACACACTCCATTAGCAGAAGAGGCATGAAGTCTGAAGAAAGGATTGGGAGCCAGAAATCTCTGAGTTCTAATTCGGACTCACTATGGTAGTGACTCTTTTTCTCACATTAGGTGAAGTCACTGCGGCCAAAAGTGGCCAATAATTTTGAATGCCCAACTTTAGCCACCTCTGAAAACCAGACTCAGAGTCCCAAGTTGTGTATTTAATATTTGAGAAAGCCAAAATTAACAGTCACTTTTGACCTTAACCTCTGCCATTGTACAATGGGGGTAACAATGTCTACTTATTATAACTCCATGACTGGGCTGGTCTGAAGATTAACGTATATTCATAAAGAAGAATAGAAGATGAAATACATACATTGTTTAAATTACTGAAATTTCTCTTTCCAAAATCTGGTTTGTAAAATAAATACAGAGCACCAATGAACAGGATAAATCTGTATTAAATGATTCACATCATGATCTACAAATGGTATTAAATAGCAGATATCATTAAAGTTCAAATTGGCCAGTTTATTTATCTTTCCACTTAACAACTCGTATCATTTAATGAAATTTTTATGATAGCTAATGCCATCTGTAATGAGTACATAGTAGTCTACACTCCCTCCGGCTTTCTAGTAGCTCTTTATTTCTTTTTATTACTGCTGCATGACCAAAGTACAAGCTAATGATTTTTAAAACAAAACCTATCAAATCTAGGTTTCTTAACCAGAAACATGATACACGTACTGACACATATGAAGACACACACATTACACAATTATATTAGAATTTAGGACTATTTTCTAACAGTGTCGGAAATGTTTTAAATGGTTCAAGTTTTTCTTTAGAAACAACACACACGTTCTTTCCTTGGAGAAGAACAGGAGCACAGAAGAGAGAAAAGGTAATCTTGTGGTTAAGGCACTGAACTGCGATTCAGGAGATCTGTGTTCCATTCTTAGCTCTGCCACAGACTTCCTCTGTAACATCTCTTTGTGCCTCAGTACCCCATTTATAAAATGGGGACAATGTTTACTAATGTCACTGGGGGATGGGAAAATAAATACACACGTTCATGAGAAAGAAAAATTTCCAATACAAATGCACCAGAAAACTAACTTAAAACATTCATAACTCCTTTTGTTAAAATTAATTCTCTTCAACATTGTCGATGTTAACAAGTCAGTACAATTCATAGATTATGTGGTCAAAAGGGCCATTATGACCATCTACTCTGACGATCTGTCTATAAAACAAACCACATTGAAAGCATCTACTGTCCTTCATTCTTCAAATTATTCAAGTACAACATTTCTAACTAAAGTGTATATTGGAAGCATATTTTATTCCATGTTCAAGTAACATAAAAACACTGAGCTGATTCTGATCAATCTTTCAGAAAAATTTACCTTTGGTTTGAAAAACAAAACATGAAAAAACTCAGCACCAAAAGGAAGTTAGAAGCTACTCCTTTCATTATATTCTCTGCACTAAATTATTCAACACCTACCTCTGCATTATTTGTTCAGTTTATAAAACTGGGTGAACACATGAGAATTTCACAAAAGTTTTCAAATAAAATCTTTAAATTTTCTGCTAGTCTCACAGTTCAGCAAAACACATGCTTGAATTCATCACCATTTACCAAGTACTTCAACACATGGTTGGCTTTGATGTCAATAGGATTCAAGCACTGGTTCAAAATAAAACACATGCTTAATGTGATTTTCCTAGTTGAGACCCTTGTACAAGTTTATGGTTCCAATCCTGAAAGCAAGGGGACTATTCACATGATTAAAGTTAAGTATGTGTGTAAATGTCTGCAGGCTATGGACTCTATGTTTGCTTCTGACTTGCTTCTAATCTGTGTAGGGAGGTTTTACGACATCGCTGCCGGTCAAAACTGAGAAGTATTATTAAAGCAATATTAAGACTAATTGTATACTCATATTAACATCCACATGACATAGCTCCTGAATTGGGCCCAAAGCTTTCCAAAGTAATTTAAAATACTTTTCATCGTGTATCAGTGATGATTATAAGATAATTTAGAAAACCACTGAAATGAAAACAATATCTGAACAGAATCAAATGTCCACCTTATGAAGAGACAAGGTGGGTTTGATAATATCTTTGATTGGACCAACTTCCACTGGTGAAAGACAAGCTATTAAGTTTACACAGAGTTCTTCTTCAAGTCTGCTTTGTATAAGCTTGAACGCTTACCTCTTTCACCAATGGAAGATGGTCCAATTAAAGATATTACCGAACCCACCTTGTCTCTCTACCATCATGGGACCAATACAGCTACATCACTACATTGTGAAGGCAAACAACACTACAATATGTCTAGACATGTAATCTGTTCTGAGCAACTTCTCTGCACTGTCCTCAGTTTTAATTACACTAAACAGCATGTAAGGAAAAACACACTTTTTAAAAGTGTTATTTTTCTTTTTGGGTAGGGGACAATAAAAGATAAAATGAAGTTATACACAGAAAACAAACATGAAGTACTTTGGCAAGAAATACAGTGCCAGTCTTCCCCAGTATGAGCAATAAGATATAGCTGAACTTTAAAATTTATTTTCAACAGAATCATTATTGTAGGGTCCCATTCTCTGGAATGTTAGTACCATGATCTCCTACTACAGGCAATTTTAGTCTAAATAATTAATCTGACACATACATTTAAAACATTTTTGGCTCTACTGTGCCATACATATCCTTTGTCTCAGCACAGTCTCTTACTGTAGACCATACTTTTTAAGGACTGTTTTCCTACCTGCTGGGTTTTTTATTGGAACTGAGCAAGTAATTCACTGAACAACATATTTGACTGCCTCCTCACCCCCCACCATGCACAGTTTACCATTTTTGCAGATGTATTAATTATGTTTATTTACAATTTCTACAAAGAGTTCTTTATAGATTGTTCACAAGCAGGTCTTTGAAAATATTTCTTTATTGAGCTAATGCTGCTTGGTCTCAAGTCCCATGGTATTTTTTTCTGTTGCTTGAGAGGATGAGCTTAATTCTTAAAGACTCAGGTTTCCTGTGAGAATTAGATGCTCAAATTTTGTTCTCTGCTAACATAACAAGGTGAGTGAAATCAACCCCTGTACTGAATGCCAGCACAGCTCTACCTATGACTAAAGTTGCACATAAACCAATGATGGTGGTGGTGAGGGAGGGGGGTGTCCCACCATTTGCCAAAAGAAATGTGTCAAAGTCTAATATACCTCACTGTGTAGTGAAACATACACTTGTTAGGTGTCTAAACTAGTATTTACAATCCTGTTGGTTAACTCAATTTACTTAGTGATCAGTTCACTCAAGTTAAAATAGGATCACAAATGCCATTCGTTATTCTCCTTGAGAAAGGGGAAGGATTGAATAGTCACTTCTCTGGTGGAAAGATGGTCTGAGTAGAAGAAAAGAGAAGGAGAGCAGAGAATGGAAAGGATGCCAGTGGGGAGCTGTAGACAAATTTGTGAATCTCTTACAGTAGGAGATGGCTTGGAGAGTGGGAAGGATGTGATTCAGATGTGTCGCAGGGAAGATGGCATGGGTGGGGAATACAAAGGGAGGGAACCCACCAGTACAAGTGGGAGGGAATAGCGGATCCTGGTAGCAAAATTCACCTTATGCAAAGCTGGGCTTTACTGACATCAACATTCCTCAGTCACATGACTTGTACCAGCAGGACAGCATAGTTATTTACATTTCAGGAGGTCTGGTCTCCCATAGTCATGAAAATCTCTCTCTGTTGATGAAATCTCTTTCCTCCAAATACCTCATCTATTATTTTAAGAATAGTATGTTCAAACATTCTGAAACCCAAGTAGAATTCAAATTAGAATGGTCTTCAGATCTTTGAAGTATCTCTGATAGAAATATTTTATTTATATTTTTTCATCTATGCTCCTAACACATTCTTTGTGTTAGTGTCAGAAGATGTGAAAGACTGAAAAAACCCACTACGTTAAATACTATGAAATTATACCAATAATCTGCTAGTGGAAAATTTGAAAACTGTGTTCTGGATACTAATGACAGTTTTCCTATTACACACTAAACCGATTTCTTGTCTTCTTAATAAATTGTACAGCTAAATGGTTTTTCCTTACACTTTCATTCAAAAACCTTTCAGGCACAGATATTCGATAAGTATAGGCATCTAATTACTGCAATTGCATATACACCCATAGAAACTCACATATAAGTCATGTAAACATCTAATTACATTTATGCATGTACATTTTTGGTTCTACTGTGTAACTGGACAATAAGACGTTTCTTATGCCCACTGTTGGTTTAATGACTTTTAATTAGATAAAATGGGCTAATTTCTCCCTGGTATTACTTCAGTTATTTTAATAAACTTACAACAAAGATGACTTTGTCCCAACAATTCAAATGTTATCCTTTGCTAAAAAAGAAACAGAATCTTTAACTCAGGACTTGGCTGGTAAGTAATACAACTGATTTTCAAGTATCTTATTTTAAATATATACATTTATTTGTTTACACATTTAAGTCTAAATATTGTGTATTCTCTAAGGACAAAATCCTGGTCTCAAAGTTAAAAGCACAATTTACATAGGGCTAGTGATTTGGAATATTAAATATTTTAAAAGCCCTTTTTAAAGTTACAGATATTTTAAAGGTTTTAACGTGATACAATAATTGATATTCTATCAACAAAACTGCCTAGTCACAAAGTAGTATTTATTCTTAGGCCAAACTCCCACTTAAATCAACCAGGTGACACAAAAACCTGTATCTACCAGGTGAAAAACAGACATCATTGTCTGCTCTGCTGGATGACAGAGAGAAATAAAGGGGTGTGGAGATGTAGTATGGAAATGAGTTTCAAACATGCTGATTAGCAGTTTCAGAGAGCATACTCTAGACAGTTCAGAGCTTCACCATCCAAACAGGGTTTCTGGCATTACAGTCCTTAAATTTTGCAGCAATCCCCAATCTGCAGAGGGATTCCATATCAGAAATCATTAACAGTGAACATGCAGTGGAGAAGGGAATAGTTTAGGGAATAAGGATCCCATTATCAGATCTTGCTGTCCTCCTACCTCATGGAGAACATTAGTTTTACAGGAGCTGATTTGAAGGGCAACTGCCTCCTCTTCTTTTTGAACTCTTAAAAACCATCAGCTTCATTTTATAGCATAAGAAACTGAAATTATGAGCAGCAGGAGGGTTTGCCTGTAATCTTATTTCTGTCAGAGTTAACAAAAACAGAGGTTTAATGAACAATTTGGGTATCTTTTTCTCTGCTTACGGGACACTAACAACATTTTTATCTCAGTTATGTAAGTGGCTGATACATATCCTATTACTTGATACAGAAAACCCAGGAAATAACTGAGTAACCGATTTTTGCTTCTCTACTGCCATCTTCTGCATGTTCAAGACAACACAGTATATCTATGCTGATTAATAATGATACTGTATTTGCTATGAAGATTCTGTTTGGGCAAGCTAGATACTATTTTTCTTTGATTTCTTGGCAACATGCAAGTTAAAAATGAAGCCCATTCATATTTCATGCTACTGAAACATCAATGAAATCCTCTAAGAAATATTTCAGAAACACTGTGTATTGGTACCTTTTATGCAGCTTTATTTTGAACTGCAAAATACTTAAAGTTCTTGTACAGCTCTCTTCGTGTAAGTTAACCAACTGGCTTATTTAGCATACCTTTGTCTGGAAGCAGCAGTAAAGTTGTGTTAAGTAGGGGTGTTTCCGTGCTAAGGCCAGAATTCTCTTTTCTGTCATTGTACAGTCTACATCATCATCTTGAAGGATGACATCTTTCTTTAAGACTTTCACTGCATATACTTCATCTTTACCTTTTAATTCAGCTAGCATGACCTAGGACAAATAGAAATCTTTGCTTATATACAGCACAGATCATTACACAAAGCTATTTAACTACAGTAGAAAAAATGTGTACAGATTTGAAAATTATACCAGAAATGAAAGCACTCATCACTCTCAAGTTGCCCATTTTATGTAGCAAAGTAGATGAAGAATTTTTTTTAAAAAAAGGGCACTTTTAATAGAGCTTTGAGTATCATTTAGTTTAGTTGAGAATGCAGGCAGTTAAACTGCTCTTATCCAGCACCGTACAACTTGCTCCCTATGTCCTGATCTTGAAAACAGGAAAGAGGGGCACACCTGGAGAACAAAGCAGGTTTAGTTCCCTTTTTGGAAAGCATTTCAACAGGTTTTTTCATTATACAGAATGATGGACATCACTGTGACAGCCTGAAAGGTATTGGTTTTGGCTGCTGTTATTATTGGAGGGGAAAGTCCTGTCCCAAGGAAGCCTGAGTTTGGCTCATGGGCTTGGTACATTATGGAGATTGACTGGTGAATTGAAGCATAAGGACATAAAATGCTGCTCCTGAACTGTTACTGCAGGGGCCCATGTATAGGCAGAGATCCCTTTATTATGGAAGAATCAAGAGCGGATCTGTGTTGCAGCAGATTATCATGTTCTACTATCTATCATTTAATCACCACGGAGCATAGTACAGTGAAAAGAAATTACTATAGATTTGCATCACTCCAACTCCACACATTCCCCTCCCACCCTCACTCACTCTCAAGAGTATGTCTACATTGTGATAATAGACATGGGGCATGGTTGCAGCTAGCCTGAGTCAGCTGATTTGGATCTGCAAGCTCAGTTTGCGGGGCTATGAAATTACCCTTTAACAGGTCTCAAAGCCTGGGCTCTAGCTCCAGTACAAAAGTCCACATGGCAACTCCACAATCCCTCAGCCTCAGCCCCATGAGCCTGAGTCAGCTGAGCAGGGCTTTGAGGCTCAGTGCTGTGGGTTTTTATCACAGTGTAAACCTCTTTGCAGTGGTACAGAGTAAACCCGAGAATTAAAGCTCTGAAGCATGAATGGTGTTTTCAGCCCTTCTACCGGTTCCCTGCTTCCTCCCCATACTGCCTCAGAGTGGAACTGCACCAGTTCTGCTGCCTAAGGGAGAAAATTTGCCAATCTCAAAATAATTACTTGTTCTCACATGCTATCATTATCTTTTTATGCTACCTCTGATCTCTAGATACATTCTTGAAAGATACTCTCAGTGAGGAAGATCCGACCTGACAGCCAGTAAATTATTAATCCTTATTTTTAATTCCATTAATTATTTCCCCTTTCCTCCCTCCCAAGAAGTATGCTAAGATATTAAGGGTTTAATTAGTGTGCATGTAAATCTGCATAGACAAATACCTGCATTCTCATTTTTAAAGCACTAACACCTGTGTAGGCATGTGATGGAATTTATACAAGCTAATCACACATGCCAAACCCATTTGGATAACTCAATGCCAAACTCAGCCAAAAGCACAGAGCTTTGCAAAGTTTTCATCAAGCCATTAACTGGCCCACGTTTTCTCAAAATATACCCAAGCTCATTGAAAGATTCAGAACACTAAGTGAATCTTGTCTGGGTTTCAGGTCAATGATGAAAGCCAAAGTCAAGTGAGGTTTGCCTGGCTTTGGGAGGTTGTTATATAACCTTAGAACAGCTCCAGCCTTCGAGTAATTTCTGCTTCCTTTATTGAGAAAACCATGATTTTACTATTGCTATTGTTGAGGGACTACAGTGCAACTATCTCAGGCCTTGTACACACTACAAAGTTATTGCGCGATAAAGCCCTTTAATGCGCAATAACAAACAGAGCGTACACACACAACTTACAGTTATTCCGCGTTAAGTCCCTTCTTTTTGCGCAAAATGTAAACCACCTAAACGAGCGTGGTTGCTGCTAACGCGGAATAGTTGTTGCGCGATGGCCAGTGTGTGTACGCTTATCGCGCAATGTGAATATAACGGAAATGGCCCACAATTCAAATTCCATCCCTTCTGCACTTCCGCCTGTACTCTATCGTCGTGACGTCATTTTTCCCGACCTCCTCTTCTGTCCCGCGAATTTTTGAATTCACCACTCTCCCTTCTGCCTCGCTGTTCGGTGCTGCTGCCTCTGTGTGCTTCGCTCGCAATGTCGTCGCGCCGCAGCAAACGAGCTCCAGCCTGGACAGCAGCAGAGGTGATGGACTTGATCGGCATCTGGGGAGAGTCCGCCGTGCAGTCACAGTTACGTGGCAGCCGGAGGAATTTTGACATTTTCGGTCAAATATCCAAAGCCATGACCGAAAAGGGGTACGAGCGAGACACCCTGCAGTGCCGGGCAAAGGTGAAGGAGCTGCGGATAACATTTCACAGAGCCAGAGAGGCTAACCGGCGCTCTGGCTCCGCGCCAGCAACGTGCAAGTACTATAAGGAGCTGGAGGCGATCCTGGGCGGCGATCCCACAACCACCCCGAACTGCACGGTAGACACCTCGGAGACTGCACCCCAAACAGAGAAGGAAGCAGAAGGCGACGAGGCAATTGTGGACGAGGAATCAGAAGAAGAAGACTACGAGGACGGAGAGAACGGAGCCACTGACCCGGGGAGCCAGGAGTTATTTTCCACCCAGCCAGAAACAAGCTCCACTGATTCCTTCTCCACGCCTACCCAGGAATCATCAGAAGGCAGCTCTGGTAAGTCCCGTTCGCAATGTCCTCTATTCTAGGTGCTACAGCTCAGCGTAGACATGGTTTTTTTGCAAGGGGTTTTTGTTTTCGGTGTCCTCAGTTCTGTTCCTTACAGAACTGTAAAGGTGTTACTAGCATTACTTAAAAAGGTCATCGATGTATGCCTCGATTTCCAAGTAGTCGTTCCCTTTCAACTCACTGAACGCGTCATCCAAATATTTCCAGAGTCTTCTCTTGAGATTACATGGTAGAGCATTCCTTTGCACTCCACCATTCAGGGACACTCTTCCTTTCAGACTCACAAGCACTCCTGCGGGCAACATTGCTGCGCACAGTCCTGCAGCGTAAGGTCCCGGCTTGAAGTCGGCAACATGAAGGAGATGCATTCTCGCTTGCAGAGGCACTCTAAGCAGTGTGAGATCTGCCTCTATTTCAGCCATCTCGGGCACGGGATCAGAACTTGGTGTGGCAATAGTCAACTCTCCGTTGTACTAGCTCTGCAACCCGTACCAAGCTTTGGGAAATCTGTTACCGCCCCCCCATAGGTCCCCTCTTGTGTATTGAAGGAATGTGTGGGGAGAACAACATCATTTGCTCCTGACCGTGGCGAGAACAATAGCGGCATTCTACATTTTTCATATCTGAACAGGAATGACCTTCGGTGGACAGTCTACAGCTGCAGCTGAGCGTCTGAGGAGGATAAGGCGGAGGCCTCGCAGGAGCAAGGAAGACGTCTTCCAGGAGCTCATGCAGTTCCATGAGGCTTCTGCGAGGGAGACAAGGCAATGGAGGAGGCAGTGCAGGCAGGACAGGAGACAGAGCAGTGCGAGGAGAGAGCAGCAGAAGGATGCCCTGATAGGCATCATGCAGGAGCAGACCAACCTCCTCAAGACCATGGTCGGTCTGCTACAGGCTCGCACCCCCCATCATCAGCCTCATATGCCTTTCAGTGCATCCACGCCACATTCCCCCCCCAGACAGTTTTTAGACCACCATGGACATCCATGGTGTAACCCTAACAGAACCCCTCCCCCAACATATGTAGTTGAGTCCCGCACCTACACCCACCTTTAGTCCCTACTCCCCTCAAACCCGAGTTTTGATCAATGTTAATTAAATAAAGTTGAATCCTTGTTAAACTTAATCATACTTTCTTTATTTGTTTCATTAATTTAACATTAACGGTTTTTGATTCAATGAATGTTTACAGGGGAAAAACACAAAATTTCTAAAGCTTAATTTTTAACAGGTGAAACATATAGGAAATGGTTAGTAACTATATTCAAAGGTACAATTTTAACCAACAGTACTAAAATGGGTTTTTAACGCATCCCTTATGCGAACTGCCCTTAGCTGCGCCCCCCGGATACCCCTCGTGTCTGGTTGCTGGTAGGCATTTTCCAGACGTTGTGCCTCAGTGGTCCAAGAGTTCCTGAATCTCTCCCCCCGGCTTTCACATATATTGTGAAGAACACAGCAAGCCGAAATAACTAATGGGATCCTGTCCTCGTGGAGATCTAGCCTGCCATACAGCGCTCTCCAGCGCGCTTTTAAACGGCCAAAGGCACACTCCACAACCATTCTGCATCTACTTAACCGGTAATTGAAACGCTCCTTGTCAGGATCCAACTTCCCGGTGTACGGCTTCATGAGCCATGGCATCAGTGGGTAGGCGGGGTCCCCAAGTATCACCACTGGCATCTCTACACCGCCCACAATTATTTTCTCGTCTGGAAAAAATGTGCCAGCATGTAGCCTTCTGAATAGTCCAGAGTTTCTAAAGATGCGTGCATCGTGCACCTTTCCAGACCAGCCAGCATTAATGTCCATAAAGCGACCACGGTGGTCCACCAGTGCCTGTAGAACCATCGAAAAGTATCCTTTCCTGTTGATGTATTCAGAGGCAAGGTGGTCGGGAGCGAGAATAGGGATGTGAGTCCCATCTATTGCACCCCCACAGTTCGGGAAGCCCAACTCATTAAATCCTGCGATGATCTCCCTCACGTTTCCCGGGGTCACCATCCTCCTGAGCAGAATACGGTTGATGGCTCTGCATACTTGTGACAGTGCCACTCCAACGGTCGAGCGTCCAACCCCAAACTGGTTTGCGACCGAGCGGTAGCAGTCTGGAGTCGCCAGTTTCCAAAGTGCGATAGCCACACGCTTCTCCACGGTCATGGCGGGTCTCATCCTCGTGTCCTTGCATCGAAGGGCAGGGGCAAGCTCCTGGCATAGCTCCATAAATGTGGCTTTCCGCATTCTAAAGTTCTGTTGCCACTGATCATCATCCCACAGCTGAAGGACGATTCGTTCCCACCAGTCTGTGCTCGTCTGCCGGGACCAAACACGGCGGTTCAGGCTGTGTTGCTGGTCCGCGAAACTGATCAGAATGTCCGTTTGGTTTTCAATGCTGTCATCATCCGAGACCGAGTCATCCGTGTCATGCTCCGAATCATAGCCAAAGGCAAACCGCAACAGAATCTGGGCTGTGTTCACAATGCTGAAGGCAGCATTCAAGATCACAGCTGAATCCATGTCGATTCTGAAAAGGCAGTGCCGAGAAGAAGGTTGCTTCAATTTGAAATTCGCGCTCGTTGCTATTGGCAACCGCTGGGTAGCGTCAGTAGCGGAATGCACCACGGGAGATGATACTGGGGACTCTGGGATACGTACCCACAATCCCCTTCGCTTTCCTGGAGGACTGCGCTCAGAAGGGGGGGGGCTTTGTTCCGTTAGAGCAAGCATAGTGTGTACGCGATCTCGCGCAACAACAGCCACGGGAGAATTAATGCGGAAGAGGATTATTGCGCGTTAAAAATGGTAGTGTGTACATAGCCTCAGAGTGAACTGGATTATATCTTGGTCTCCTCCATCGTTAATAAAACAATACGGCTGCTGCTACCAAGCTAGAGAAGGGATGTGGACCAAACACAACTTAATTTTCACTTGGGATGTGGAATTTACAGGGCTGGCAGTTGGATAAAAACAACAACCCATCATTTGACTTGCAAAATGAGCAAACTTAAAATGGAACTCATCTGGAGAGAGAATAAACATAGAATCTCATAAAGTTATTTCTCTTCTCCTGTTTCTACATTTAGTTAATATGATTTCAACAGCAAAATCTAGTTCAAAGCTCCTTTCCCTTGGTTTTATACTGATTTAAATAACAGAATAACTCTAGCTAATCAGCAGGATACAGAATCATGAAAATGACTATTTTGAAAGATGGCTATCCCAATAAGTAAGACAAGAAAGAAACCTCAGCGTTAGGAGCACTTTAGGCAATATTAACATTAGTAATGTGTACATTCAAACGGCAGAGTCAAAAATAATCCATCAAATTAGAGAAAGCCACCTACCTTGCCAAAGCTGCCTTTCCCTAATACTTTAATGAAGTTGAACTCTTCAAGGCCCATTCGCTTGGTCTGGACTTGTTTGACTTCCCCATTTTCACCGTTCTCCCCAGGTTTATTAAGCTGGTTGTCTGTTGACGCTGTTGCTGTTGCCCTGTGTTCTTCTCCTCGATTGTCAAATGACAAAGCTTTCCTAATGTTGTTTTCAAGCTCTTTGATTTCTGTAAAAAGATGGGAACAATAGATTGACTTTTCTACAAACCCAGTCCAGTCCCATGCTACTGCAAGCAATTCTGTTCCTATTCTCACTATAAGATATATACTGCTGAATCTCTTGGGTAAAGCTATTTAGTTATCTAAGGGCTTAGCTAGTGAAATTCACAAATTTTTAAGGGTGACCACTACACTTTAGTACTTACATAAATAATGTGATGCAGGGCACACAATCTAAATAAATAAATAATGCTGGCACTTTTCATTTCCATGTGCCATAGGCCCCATTCTGCTTCATAAAGAATGCACAGTAACTCCTCTGAAGTTTCAGGGTTCACGTGAACTTTCTCTTGTGGCATTACAGGTTCCTGAATTTCACTTTGAGCCAATGGAATATACTGATGTAAAGGATGGGAGAACTGGGTTCTTCCAAAGGTTTCTTTTAAACAAAAACAGAACGCATCCCCCCCCCCCCCTTAAACTGAAAAATTCCCTATCAGATCCCCAGATCCCTAAAGCAAACAAGAAATCCTGTGGCACTTTTAAAGACTAACAAATTTATTTATCACATGAACTTTTGTGGGAGAAAATCCCACTTCGTCTGACCACGGAAGCTCATGCGATAAATAAATATGTTAGTCTTCAAAAGTGCCACAGGACTCCTTGTTTGCTTTGCTGAACTAGACTAACACAGCTACCCCTTTGGAACCAGATCCCTAAAGGTGACTTTTTGTGGCTTAATTTGAATCAGATTGTCTATCAATGCCCGGGTCTTCTGTAATAGTACTATTATTGCTCACAGAGACTGACGTTCAAGCAATATTTATTGGCATGGAAGCAAAACAGGTATCTAACCCTGATCACATGGAGAGGTTGGTGCTGACTTCGACCTATCTTCTTCTGATGGTGTGGTTCCAGGAGCTGGCTGCTGAGACTCTGCACCTGCAATTAGCTAAGAACATTCCCACAAAAGAATATTCAGCAGTGAAATCCTCTAACATAAAGAGATCAAAAGAAGCAACTTCAAAAACAAAAGAAATTTCACATGGGAAGAAACAAAAGGGAACTGAGCATACTTCATCCTCACTAAATTATCTTCTCACTGGCTGTCAAAAGTTAGATTCCCAACACATGCAGTAGAGGCTTTCGCTTAAAGACAACTGCAACGCTCATCAAATGCACAGAAAGAAGCCTATGTAAGATTCCAGATCAGTAACACGAATAAAACAAAGGCAAGCAAATATATTTGGAAACAAACCAGTCAACAAAGATTAGTTCCTCATTAGGGTCCAATCCTGGAGGTGCTAAATGTCCTCAGAGGCAGATGTCATTAATGTCAAAGGGAGATCAGGCTGCTCAGTGATTTACATGATCCAGCCCTTACTTACCCCAAGACCAGAGTTCTCACTGCTGCCTTAACCCTGTAATAGCAGCAGGGGCATGTGTGAGGGAGGGGGGAAGTAGGGGCACAGGGCCACCCAACTGGCAGCGGCACAGAACTGCTCCAGTGCCATGGGGGGAGAGCCAGCTCTTCTGGCTGCTGTCGGAGACTGAGCTTCACTGGCCCCAGGGCCATGGGGGGGGAGGGAGGAGAGAGAGAAACAACTCTTCCAGCCACCGGAGGCACACAAAGTGCCCTTCCGAAAGCAACCAAATGTTTCTCCCTGTGCATGGCCCCTGAATAGCAATAACAATCCAGAGATCTGCTCTGTATTCTTAGGCTATGTCTACACTTCCAGTGGCGCTGCCAATAGTGCAGGATCAATTTTTCGCATTTGATACAGCATCAGTAAAGACTCACTCAATCGAACCCGGAAGTCACCAGAATTTGGCACATTAAAACCACCCCCACAAGTGTCATGACACCACATCAATGGGAATGCATTTCCCGTTGGCACGGCGCAGTGAAGACACCGTGTAGAAGAGGAGTTACAAAATCAATGGGAATTACTCAAGCTACTCTGCTTGCGTAATCCCCGTTGACTGCCAGTAAATTTCTTGGTAAGTGTAGACCAGGCTTGAGTGATGCTATGAAAGATTTATGACTCTTCATGCTGGATTTGGCTCGTAAAATGTCTTCCAGATCACAACTAAAACACACTAATTTGTGAAACAAAAAAGGAGTCTTGTGGCACTTTTAAAGATTAACAAATGTATTTATTCCCTGAGCTTTAGCACATGCGATAAATACATTTGTTAGTCTTTAAAAGTGCCACAGGACTCCCTGTTTGTTTTGCTGAACTAGACTAACATGGCTGCCCCTTTGGAACTTGTCAACATACTAATTTGTAGATTTTATAAGTCTATGTTTTCTGTTCATGATATGGGATTCACAGCCAGCTTTAAAAATCTATTTCTTACAAAAGCACAAACATAAATCTTCAAAGCCTCTGTTCTCTCACTTGTACGTTTGTTGCTGAACTGCCCCATTTACAAGTTATTACTGACATAATTAGGTGTTTTCTCTGAAAAACTGTTTTATCACTGAAAGAAAAGAGCCACTGGATGGGCAGAAGGCTTTCTCTTCAAACAGTAGTGTTAGTGTTACTGTAAGTACTGAAACAAATGACCTGGGTAAAATCTGATATGCACAAGGATATGATCTCTTCAGTCCCCATTTCAATTATTTCCTCAGGTGCTCAAAAAGTTGCAGTTTACTATTGGACCCTGTAGTGAGATACAAGACAGAGTTTCCATTGAAGAGCACCTTGAGTACGCAGAGCACATCTTGTTAGAAATTAAACTGTTCCCCTGTTAAAAGCAGGAAGGACCTGCTCCTGCAAACCTTACTCTATATGTAGTGATTACTGATGTAATAGACCCCCGGATGGGCAACAAGGGATACATTGACCTTAATGGGGCTACTCATAAAGAGTGTTTATGTGAGTACAGATTGCACGACTGGGGCTTAGAATAGCTCATCAGTTGAAAATTTGCCCTACCCCCTTGGTGAAACATCACACGTTTATTGCAGAGAACACTGAAGTTGCATGGCACACACCACCACTTCTGAGATGCGTCAAGCCAATGGGACAACCACAGGGCATATCACCGCTCTCCCTGTTGCTAGTAGAGTTCACAAAAGACCCAATCTTGCAAGGTGCTGAGTGCCACTGCAAACCAGTGGAAACTTCCTTACACATAAATGGTTTGAATAACTATCTTTTTAGGGGAAGACGTACTACTTGCATGCCGGTATTTAGGAAGCTGGCACTATATTCTATAGGGGAGCAATGTTATAATGTCCACGTGTTAATAAATCATGGCATTCACTGAAATGCTGCACGTAGCAATATAGGGCCACATTTGTAAAGGTACTTAAGCACCTAAAGATACAGACAGGTGCACAGTGGGATTTTCAAAAATTCTCAAACTCCAACTGATTTTAATTAATCAAAGTGATTTAGTTGCACAGATATTTCAAGGGGAAAATAGACAAACTAGAAACAAATCTTCCGTAGCTGAGTTTTTTCCACTGGAAAACCTGAGAATATTTTCTACCTGAACAATGTTCTATAGCAACATTCTTCACATTGGACCCCTGCACCCATAATAAATTCAAAAGACAATGGCCTAATGGAACTTAATATTTAGAAGAAACCCAGTTAGACAAAACACTAAGAAGGTAGATGCAATCTATTAAACTATTTGGCTGAATGTTGCTAAAACATAGTACACTGCTATAATGTAACTGCAATGTTAAAAATGAAATGTGGTCCAGGGAATAGAGGTGTCGGACTTAAACCTAGGAGACTCGGTTCTTTTCCTATCCCTGCCATTGATGGCTGCGCAAGCTTGAAGAAGTTACCTTCCCTCTTTGTACCTCTGTTTCCCCTCTGACCTTTAATCTATTTAGACTAAGCACCATCTCTTAGCACCTATTTGCACAGCACTGGGCATGATGGGGCCCTGATTTTGGTGGAGCTCTCTACATGCTCCCATAATAATACAAGTGTGGTTATACAATATTTTTTTTTAAAAAACAAACAAACTGGGAGTCCTGTGGCACTTTTAAAGACTAACAAATTTATTTATCGCATTAGCTTTCATGGGAGAAAATTCCACTTCATCAGACGCTTTGAAGATGGGGAGCTTACAGAATGGGAACATCTGACGAAGTGGGATTTTCTCTCATGAAAGCGCATGCGATAAATACATTTGTTAGTCTTTAAAAGTGCCCCAGGACTCTGTTTGTTTTGCTGAACTAGACTAACACAGCTACCTCTTTGGAACTTGTCATAATGTTTTAAATCATGCTTCAATAAATTACTTTAACAAAATGACCATTAAGGATGTAATTTTCAAAAGATTCCAAGACAACTCAGAAGCAGAAGGCCCACTGAAAAAGCTAGATACTTTTGAAAATCCCACCCTAAGATGCTTTCTGTAACAATTGTAAATCAAGAACAGAGCAGTTGTATAGTTTTATCAATAGCAATGCTATCAAATATTAGCAAGCATTGCACATTAATTTTCTGCAATTACAGTACACCAGTTTTTCTTTATTTTCCTAAGATTTATAGTCTTAGATTTATAGATTTATAGTCTTATAATCTATAGTTCCTATAGATTTATAGTTCTTAAGGTTTATAGTTCTTTATTTTCCTAAGATTTATAGTTCAATTAATTTGTTTCACTTTTAAACATTTTCGTAATATTTTAGGGCAAGTGTGTAGGAAATCAAGAAAACAAAATTATGCCTAAAGCTGTGAAGGGATTAACAATTGGCATAAAAACTGAATGTAACAGGGCTCAACAAACCCCAGACACCAGGCTGCCATGGTGCCCAGAGTTTGTAGCGTGGCACCTAGCTCTACCACAGAACTGCAGTGGCAGAGCAGCCTTGGTGCCTAAAAATAGAGCCATCGGCACTTGCAGTGGTACTCAGTGGATTCGGCGGCGGAGGGATCCGTGCCACTGTCAAAAGTGACAGCAGCGGTTTTTCAGCGGTGGGTGGCTTTCCAGCTAGGCATCTAGCTCGGCAGCAATTTTGTCGAGCCCTGGATTATAAAAATAATTAATTTCAACAGGTGAGAGACTGCCACCACCCCTGTGCAAATGCAGATAGATATGGGGCCACATTCTCATCAGGGTCACTTATGCAAATCCAAATCAATACAGTGGATTTCAAGGTACATATTAGGTGGCCCATGATTTTTGTCCGAAGAAGAAGCAGGTTAGTTTCCAACAAATTGTTTTGGAAATATCAATTCACAGCCAACTTCTTTTTATAAGAGAATATTACCTCAGTTCATTTATCATCATTACAACAATACCAGAAGGTAGAGTCTAGCCTCTGGCAATCAAATGATCTCATGCTAGTCTTCAACCAGATAACCATATTTATAGAGTCATGTGTCTCAGCAAGAGAACATCAAAGTAGCTAGTTCAGCTTCTGACAAGTCCAGTTCTTTGTGCCAATCAAAAATAAAATCCATCTTGGCTTTTTAAGTTAACTTCAGGTGTGCAAAACTGTAACATATCAGAACAGATTCCTAAAAGAGCTTTACCAGAGATGATACACATTGAAAATCTACAGCCAAATCATTTCAGCCTTGCTCACATGAATAGGCATATTGACACCAATGGTTTCGTGAGTGAGTCAATAGGAGTCAGTCCCAGCTGTTAATACTGATGTACATTCATTAATTTAATGCTACTTTTATGTGAGATTTTATCTTTGGTTACCTTTTTCCTTCGTTGCCCACTATTAGTGATCTTATCTGGAGTGACTCCAAGATCTGCAAGTACTTTAGCTATTCCTCTAGCATCCACGCCACAATTTGGTGCCACATTTGTTTCACAGCGTCTATGTACATTCATCTTGCAAACTGCAATGAAATGTGTGGTGGAAAAAAAGGTTTCACAGTAAATTAAATAGGCACTTATTAATAAACATCTGTTTTATCTGATTTCAATCAGATCTTCCAGGATCTAACATTTCTTTTCAAATATAATTCTATTTCAGTAGGAGAGATTGAAGGTGAATTTGCAATGACACTTAAAACATTAACAGAAAAGTATGAGTCCACTTCATTATTCCTAAGAATATAACAACAAAAATATGAAATTTAACAGAAAAATGAAAATAATAGTTTTAGACATGCAGCCTCAAGATTCACACTTTTGGAAACACACCGATCAGTTACTCTGGTGGCAGCATATAGGCTGAGCATGTAGATAGATACGGGACCAGTGGTAAAGTGACTGCGCCAATCACTACTTTCAGGTACACATGCATGTTTAATCCAGAGTCACTCCTTTTACCTTCGGTATAGTTACTCTGGAATCACACTGGAATTTACACTGGTGTGATAGAGTAGTTTGGTCCATTTCTCTCTTCTAGTTATATACTGAGTTTTATTCACTGCCTCTGAATACTTCAGCACACCCAACAGGGTTTTTAACCACCATTTCAGCCTGAGAGGTGCTTTTGAACATGTTGCCCAGTGTCTCTCCGTACCTAGCACAGTGGGGTCCTGAACCAGAACTAGGACTCCTAGGCATTACAGTGATACATACAATGAACATTATGTTATTATTATGAAGCTTTATGGAATATGCTGAATTCATCATGGGTCTGTGATCAGTGCGACTCCTCAGGGCCGTTCTCGTGCTCCCACTGAAGTCAACGGGAGCTGTGTCAGGTCCTAGGAGAGTGACAAAGCAGCCTTTACAACAACGAGAGAGAAAACTAATAACCCAGTACATCTTAGACGCACTTTCCAACCAGAAGAACTTTGACCTCCACTTAATCCTCTGCTCCCATTGAGTTCAGCGAGAGCAGGATTAGGACTTAATCTAGTTCTTTCTAATAAACATGTCTCTTCATCTGCTTTACTCAAGACTGCCGTAATCCAGCACCACACTGACAAGCCATGTTTTAATGTACCTAGTTTTAATTTTTCTATGAGGCCAGTCACACAATAAAATTCTCTCTGCCTCTGGATAATCATCTACTAAACAAAATGCTCTATTTCCCTCCCCTTCACACCCTCCCACTATTGTCTTTGTAACTAGCATGTTAGCATGCCAAGGAGGTCATGCAGTTTCTTGGTTACTCAGAAAGAAATAAAACAGTAAAGTATGTGGACTTAATTAAAAATACAGTGGACCAGATTCTTTTGGGTGCCCCCAACATGCCTGAATAATTTAACCTACAGCACCCTCTAGTGGAACAAAACGCTGAGCATGCAGAATTACAAGGGGCGATGGAAAATGTTCCTCACTTTAAAATTCAGTTCACTGGTCAAATTCCTCCCTGGGTCAACTGAGTTATACAAGCTATGAATTAAGCGCAGTTTCCCACACTATAGTCCTATTAAGATTGTAACCAATATCTAATCCAATGCTAATTACATCACACAACAATCCTGCAGAAAAAAATTCAGGTTCTCTTTGCAGGTATGAACAGTTATGTGCCCTGGGTAGTTAGCAGAAATCCTGAGCACTTCAGAAAGAAGGTATTTGAAGTTCCAGTACATTGCCTGCTCACAAGAATGGAGCAGAAAGGCTTGTGTGCCTGTGATTCCAAATACAGTTTGGTTGGTCAGACATTTGGCCTCAGAGCCTTAACAATGTGCCTTTAAGAGCCAAACAAGCTGAAATAAAACAAAGCAGAAAAGTGAAGTTATCCATGATGGCAATTCCTGTTATCCTATGTTGCCCCTTGCTTTTTACTGTTCACTGTACCTGCTTGAAAAAACAGAATGATTTGGCAAATGTAACTTATTCTGCTGTTATGACAGGCAAGCACTTCCCAAACCACTGCACTGGCTAAGAAACATAGAGAGTCTCCAAAGTGGGCAGCTCTCCTTACCTTTGCATTGTAAACCTTGTCTCAAAAGACCCCAGAGCAATGAACCACAGTGGTCACAGAAGGTGGGCACTTTGTAATTGTGAATGCTGAACTTGTGAGGCATGTTGACACTGAAGCGCTGGGAGCCCACTTGCTGAAAAAAGCAAAGCAAAGCATATTGAAATCCTCTTTGTTTCTAATTATTCACTTTTATAGTTAATGTGAAGTAGGGCCCTGCTATAATTTGAGAACTACACAGATGAAACAAGTTGGAATAGGTACATGTTGGTGTAATCATCCTTTTCAGTCAGTTTATTTCCTCCCAGACTGTCCCAACTCTTTTTTTGTTCTTGTTATTCAAACATCACAGATAATGGATGGTGCAAAGACCGCAGTCTCCTCCCTAGCATTCCTGGAAATGACAACTACACAGCTATCAGCAGAGATCTCTCAGTGTGCAAGGCAAGGAAGTCACTCCCAATTGTTTCGAAGGGAGAGGGGGAGGTGCTAATGCAGGAGAAAATGAAAGAAATCACAATCTACTTGTTTTTATGTATTCCCACTGGCCTTTAGATTGGTAAAAAGAAGAAAAAAGGTACTGAGTACAGGAAGGCACTGTATCATTAGCAACTGATTGAAGAACATCACTGAAAAGTTAAGGGTGCCCACTGCATAACACCAGATTTATTTCTGTGCTCTTTTCCTCCCCTTCCCATTACTGCTGGCTTTTTTCCAATGGTTTAGCACCGCTTTAAACAACGAGAGCATCACATCAACAGTGCATCAAAGCTTTCACTAGCCTGGAGCCTGGGAACGTAAATCTACGCAGGAATTCATATCTCCTTGTGGATCCAGCTCAAAACCATCATTAGCCAAAACACTGGCACAGCAGGCTGCATTATAAGAGAGATCATGTTTGGAGTAAAAGCACGTTTGCTTCCCAGATCAGGGGACCCAGATACACTACAGACGCTAAAGTACAGTTTTAATCTAAAACATCATGGTAAAAATGGCACTGGGAAATGCCAATGTTAATGTCTCAGTGAAAATTCACTTAGCATACAAGTAAAAAAAGGGGGGGGCAGGAGAGAAGGGGCGTGTTTCCCCATCTATTAGTGCCAGCCCCCAAAAATCAGCCATTGACAGACACTATACTTTAAAGTATCTTTTATGCTGCTCCAATTTATTTGTGGAGAGCAGGGCCGGATTATTAAAGGTGCTTTCGGGGCTTAAGCCCCAGGCCCAGGCTCCAGCCCTAGACCGCTATGATGATCCACAGACCATCACCCTGCTCAGCACTGGCAGGGCAGGAGCCTGGGCTGCTTAATCCGGTCCTGGTGGGTAGGGAGCAAATTTGGCTGAGTTGGCCCATACTTGCAGAAGCAAAAAGGTGACTTTAAAACCATCTCTACACACCCTGTCTGTTCCCCCTACTACAGGCTTATGTCCTCACTGACAAAAATGGTTTGGGTTCCCACGAAATAACCGAAGCACATTAGCTGTCCTCTGTAAAAACAGAATGGAGACACGGCTCTGCAGTTTTACTGTGAGATAAACTAGTCCAGGTTAACCACAGGCAAGGTTTACAGTGCTGATTTCACCTGACTGCCTCACATGAAGGCTTCAAGGCCGTTGGCTCCACTAAGGTTTGTACAGCGAGATAACTAAAGTACCACAGATTAGCTGTCTCATTGTAAACACACACCTGTTTGTTAGTGCGGACAAAACCTTACTGCATACTTGTTGGTCATAGCAGAGGATCAGGGTTCAGGTTTGGAATGAGCTTTTGGTCTTCTTTGAGGTGGGGGTCTTGTGTTCCTTTATGTTTAGAGCAGTGCTGAGTGCTTTCAGTAGATATATATATAATAATAATACAATCATCTCCACACTTAATAAAACAGTTTATTTCATGATCAGCAATCATCATTTGCTTAAACCTCTGGTAACGTTCACACTATAAATACATAACCCCTTCTATATACCACGCAACATTTCTCCATGGCTGTGATATAACTTAGAAAAGCTGTGAGCTACAGAGGAACTGGCATAAGCTCTACTGTGTTGTTATAACTCTAGGCCGGATGCAATGCATAATATTACATGTTCTGCTTTCGTTCCACACTTGGAAATTCTGCAAGCGGTCTTTGTTAGAGCAAGCCCCCTGTAAATAATTTATGACACATCGGGCCAGTCTTTTGTATTAACATCTGATATACAAGCAGAGCATTCATACTCCTGACAGCTAACAAATCACTCGTTCTAAATGCACGTGAGAGGAAAAGGGTCTGATTCTGCTCCCACTGCATTCAGTGGTAAGACTTCCATTAACTTCAAAGAGAGCAGGATGGAAACAAAAGAGACCTTTAGAGATGTCAACAGGGCATTTTGATTTTGACTAACACTTGCTCGCTCAGCATGTGTATATATACCTAACATACTACAGATTTCATTTCATGCATCTGAGGAAGTAGAATTATGCCCATGAAAGCTTATGTGTTAAATAAATTTGCTAGTCTTTAAAAGTGCCACAGGACTCCTTGTTTGTTTTGCTGAAACAGACTAACACAGCTACCGCCTGGAATTAGCCAGGCAGAGACTGCTTTATAATAATTCCCAAGTAAATGGAGCGGTGGTGGTCATTTGTCATTCAAGAGTAAATGAGTAAGGAGTAAATGTACTACATGGAAACCAGAAGGGTGCAAACAAACTCTCTAACTTTTTGTTGATGAAATTGTGGAGGCGGTAGTGACATGAATAGAGAAAAAGATTTCTTTTTTATCTAGAACATTTATTTGATAAATATTTACCTCGTCATGAGTTTCCTGTTTCTTTAAACCAGCACACTTAGTTATTATAAGCTCATGGCATCTCTTGTGGACTACACAAGTGCAAACTGTAAACAAAAGAGGGGATGAAAGGATGAGTTTTCATGACAACAGTTTTGAAACGAAAAGCTTGAAGTCAAGAAGCTAAAACACTAGATCCCTTTCCCGGGGATAAGACATATGCCAAAAGGCCCAGAGACTCAAATTGCCGCTGGCAGCACTGCTACAGCCATGTTGGTTCCAGTATTTGAGAGACGCAAGCTGGATGAAGTAATTGCACTGACCTGCAAGCGTCAAGCTTTTAAGCTACACAGAGCTCTTCTCTAGATCAAGGCTGACCTGAAAAAGAGCTCTGCATAGGTCGAATGCTTGTCTCTTTCATCCACAGCACTTGGTCCAACAAAAAGGTATTACCTCCCAGGCTTTGTCTCTCCAGATCCTGAACAGTATTCAGGCTTCCATCAATATCAGTTAGGAGCCTAAATATCTTTGTGGATCTGGACAAAGTGACTTGGGTGTACAATTTAAACACCTTCAAGGGTCCCGATTTTCAGAAGGTGTATTCTCAGCACCTTCTGACAATCAAACCCTGTTAAGGAACATCAAGGTCGGCAACCAAAAATGTAAGGCATCCAAAATTACAAACCGTCTTCGAAACTCTCAGCCATAGCTTATTTCTGTCGCTGGATAGCAACTTATATAATACGCATCATTATTTGTTTAGCACAATCAATGGCATTAGCACCATACCAGATATGGAAATAAAGACAACCCCTGCCTGAAGAACTTTCAGGCTAACACACACAAAGGCACATAAGATTCACCGTAAAATCAGATAAAGGAATAATTGAAGTTGTTTATATATTACTACTTAATAATAATAATAATAATAATAATAATAATAATAATAATAATAATGAAGCTTTCCCACTCTTTCTTTCAGCAGACAAAAGTTCCTTGTCAATATCCAGTATCAGTTACATTGGGCAGGGGGAGGGAACATGGACACAGCACACGCCTATCTGCAGATACAACAGATGGGGTACCAATTACAAGGCTATCAATCCATTGGATTCAAGGTAATGAAAATACTGCCCTCTCTGATGACAGAGTGGCTACTCTAACACTGACTACTTTTGAAAACAAGACTTTGAACAACATGGACTACTGTTATATTGCATTATAGCAATTCTTATTTTCTTATGTAAAAGTGCACTAAAACTTTTGTTATGAGAAGAACTCTATTTTTCAACTCTTTCATAACTGAAAAATAACAATGCATCGTGTGCAAACTTTCCAAAAACATAATCTTTGAGAGAGACCAAAATAGGAAAAATTTCATCCCCCCAAGGTGACTCTTTTAAACAGTTAGAAGCATAGGAAATAAGAGGTAAAAATGGAAACACTCAATCTTAGCTACAACATTTGCTACTGGTAACCTCTATAATTATCTAATCTAATTAATTACAGTATTTTGCCATTAGCACCTCCCATCCATGGTTCACGAAATGTTTCACAAAGTGGGGATAAAGCTTCCCCTTTTTCAAGATCAGAAAAATGAGAAACAGAGGCCAATATTTTCGTTTTCAGAGGACATTTTCAGAAGTGTCCACAATATGGGAAATCTGTTCACGTAGAGCTTTTGAATTCTGCTTGAACTCTCTCTGTATATCTCTGTCAGACTGGCATCTCCATTTTGAATTTGGGGTTCACCATTTCTGGTGTCTTTTGCCTCAACGCTGAGCTAAAAGCCACCAAAGTTGACAGGAGAAATTCATGCACCTGGCACAAAGCTAACAATGGAAGTCATTAAACCTTGATGATTGTCCATTCAAACAGGGGCACTTTTGGAGAAAGAGAGGACAACCATCTATGGCAAACCAATTTTTTAAGTCTGAACTCCACAGAGGAGATAAGGAATGGATCACCTGATAAGGCTGATCTGGGATCACCTGACAAAATGGACTGGAAGTTACCAAAGAAAGAGTCTCCCACCAGCCATTTTAGAGACAGAAAGAGAAACTCCATATTCCAGAGGAGAAACCACATGCAGGGGAAGAGAGACCAAAGAAAAAGATGGTGGGTGGACCCTGCTCAGAATCAGGGCAGCTTAGAAGCACACAGGTCCAGTGTGTGGGACCCAAGCACTGCAGTTTGCTCTATGTCTAAAAAGGAGAGCTTTACCAGGGCTGTGAAATCCACTAATTTTGGATGCCCAGCCTGAGAGGTCTGACTTTTGGAGATGCTAAGTGTGCACTGCTCCTTCTCACTTCAACTGAAGTACCTTAGCTAATGAACACTTTTGAAAATCTGATTATGTGACTTGCTCTCAGTCACAAGTTAGTAACTGACTCTGTGCTAAAAACCACATATTCTGATTCATAGTCTTGGGCTCCAGCTTTACTCTTGTATATATACAATGTCTGATGAGACGTGCATAACCCTTCTTACTTATACATAACAACCAGAATAATATGTTAGCATCTATTCTAGTTTCTTTCTGTAGATTCTCTCTTACCTTGACACTGGTATCCCTGTTTTCCTATTACACCCCTGTAGATAAGAACATACAAAGAAAATGTAAAATTTAGAAAATGTAAAATACATAGACCATAAATAAATAAATAAATAAATAAATAGTCACACTATAACTCTTTTCTTCTTCTATTGGCCAAGTTCATGATTCAGTCAAACAATTTACTGTAACCCACAGCTGGCATACTGCATCACTGAACTCATTTCCACATCATCATCATCTTAATATGGGAGAAAGGTATGTCATATGACTGCAGGGTGAATGCACCATGTGGATCATGTACTTTATGCATTCCTACGTACTCCTGGACAGTTCTCAGGTCTACTAAATGGATGGAGTTTTAATGAGCTGAAACGTTCTTTTGCTTCTATTTCTCTTAAGTTTTTGAAATGTTACTCATTTAGAATTTCTCTTTCCAGGCCCAATATTGACAGTGAATACACAATTTACATATTGCTCCTGAAGCCTCTTTTATAATGTTGTATTTATCCTGCAATTGATTTTTTACAAGTGCAAGTAGCATACAAGGCAGATACACTGTGAGCGAGTATGCCATCAGCCAAGTTACCATCTTCGTTGTTTAGCATGCTTTGTGATGTTACATGTTTTTGGCATAACTAGTCTTAGCTAAAACCTAGCCCCAGAATCTGTATAGGGTGAAAACAAGACACCTCAGGATATCAGAATGTGGGGGGCCTTTTGTGCACCTTTTCCGTGTTCTAATTTCTCCCTGAATCATGTCAAATCTTCGCTAGCCTGGCACCCATCCCTGCTGTCCTTTCTTACATGAGTCCAGATTACTTGAATGTATGTGACCATATAGCACTGCAGGATTTGGCCTCTACATTCTAAGCTCTTTAGAATAGGGATTTTGAACCAAATTCTGCTGCTAGCTACTCTGGGATAAATCTAGCATAGCTCTATCGAAGTCAGTGGAATTACTCAAATTTACACCACAGTAGCTGAAAGCCAAATGTGTCCCCATGCTTTTCTTTGTAAAGGAACACACACCTGTCCATACCTGTAATTCATAAAATAAATCATTTTTCAAGTGGAGCCCTTTATTTAGTGTTATGTTACATTATGAGCTTTGTTAATTCAGCCGCGCATTTTAGACTGAAAAGGACATTTACAAACATGGATGCCTAACGTAACCGAAATAAAAATGGCCTGTTCCTCAAAGGTCCTGTGCACCTGCATTAACTTCATTGGGATGTGTGAGCATTCACTGCTTCTGAAAACAGGGCCATTTTTGTTTATATAGGAATTTAGAAGCTAAACTTTAGGCATCCTAGCCAAAATTTATATGGCTAATATTAGTCTGATAAGCATAAGTGTAGTTTGACTGTGGTATCTGGGGTGGGGGCAAAGCACATGCACACACATGAACGCACACGTGCACACTGAAGCCAGTTCTCTTGGCTCACTGGCTGCTGAAGTTACCTCCCTGCTGGGGCTGCTGCTGATGCCACGGGGATGTCACATGTTGGGTTCCTGCTTCCATCACTCTTTCCTGTATCCTTCTCTTCCTCATCTCTTTCTCCTTCCACTCCTCAATGGCCCCTACCCCATCCCATCCTTCTTCCTCTCCCCATTGTTCCCTGGCCCATCCCCCTCCTCCTTCTCTTCCCCCTAACCTAACCCACCCTGCTTCCCTCAGCCCCACCTTACCCTGCCTCCCATGGGCTCTAGGACCCACGACACAGTGTTCAACTGCCAAAGCAGTGATGTAGAGCAGAGGAGAACAGCTGCTCTGGCCTGCCCCCTCTACTTCCTGTGAGTCAAATGTGTGGGGAGGTGAAGCATGTGGGCCAAGCAAAGCAAAACCTGCAGGGAAATCTGGCACTCACAGAAATTGGGCTGGGGGAGTGGTGAAGGAAAATTGCAGATGACCCCGCGATACTTCCCTCATGACCACACCTCTCCAAACAATGCCCATGCTCATAACACTGTCAGGCACCTACATAGAAGTGGCCTGATTTTCAAAAGCCCTTAATAAATGTCATTGAAGTCAATGGGAGCTGCATTACTCAGCATCTTTGAAAATCAAGCCTCTTTGATTTAGGTGTCTAAATATGTATTTCAGAGCCTAACATTAGGCACTCATTTTAAAATAAAACGAGGCCCTTGTTTGACAATTCTGGCCAATTTCTTCACCCCAATGGAGTTGGGAAAATCTTAGCTGATCTACTAACAATATACTCAGACAAAGCTGGAGAAAGTGATTATGTTTTTCCTCAGAAACACTGTTTGTTATATTCACTGGTAGAAGGAAGTACTTCAAAAATGAAGAAGCAGAGTAAAGACCTTTGCTGGTCTGATAGGATATCTCGGGTGAAATTCTGGCCCCAATTAAGTCAACGCAAGGCTACAAGTGACTTGAACAGTGGTATGATTCTGCTCTTGAAAGAGGTAATAAACCCCCTTCTGGAATCCTCATGCTGGGTGCTTTCTGCATGCCAGATGACATTTTAGTTTCTGAAGCACCCTGGGCTCACACTGAAAATATTTGTATCTTGTAGGAATTTTCCTCATAAAAACTGAAGCTTTTGAAAGCTTCAGAAAAATAGAAAAGGCCGTGAGTACTTCTTCCTCCTACAGAATGCATTCAGAATCATCTCTAAAAGAGGGAGGGGTTAGGAAGGCACAAAGCCAAATTCAGTTTCACAGTGATTCCAGTCACTTTACTGAAGTTACTCTGGATTTCTGCGCATGTAATTGAGATCAGAATCTAGCTCACCCTGCTTTCAACAGTGATTATTAACTGAACATTTTCTCTTTTTTAAACAAGTCATAGCACAGCTCTATGCTCTCTTTGCTCTTATGCAGCCTAGCTCTGCCGTGACACTTGCAGTTGTGAAATACGAGTGTTTAGGCTAGCTAGCACAGTATTGATTTACAGGAATCGGATCAATTTTCCACGGATGTATGTGTTAGGCCAGACAGGACTGAACTCTGTAATCTAGAGAAAATCCCAAATTTTGTCATTCATAATAGAAATTTTTGACAGCTTTCCATTACTGTTTGCAAAAACCGATGATGAATTAATATTTAAAAGGAAAAGAACTAAAGTGCTGTGCCTCTCTGTGACAGAGATGGCAATTTCCTGGAATATTTTATGGCGATTTTAGTGCGTTAAGTCTATGTGTCATTGAGGGATTGAATGTAATTCCATGGGGGGAGAAGGGGTGTGTGTGTGTGTGTGTGTGTGTGTGTGTGGTTTTTTTTTTTTGCAGGGGAGGAGAGTTATTAGGCAAATTCACTGAGGTCATAATACTTCCAGGGATGTATCACTGGGGAGACTCACATATACTGGTTCAAACTGGATTACCCAGAAATCAACAGATGAAGAAAGGAATTTGGGATAAACAGCATGAGTTTAAACTGACTCAGGGCCTGCGCCCTGATTCAGCACATGGAAAGAACCTTCCTAGGGGAGGACTGGCAGAGTCTGGAATTTGGATGACCGCTGGTAATCTTTTTAGCATGTGTGTAGATTCTTTTATTGTTTTTAATACATTTTCTCTGTAATGCTTTCACCTTAAGAATAAATGTGTTTGCTTAGAGGGAGTTGTGTTGTAACGGAAAACTATGAGCAATCACACCATTTATACCTTTCAAAGAGCAAGCGAACTGCACATGCTGGCGTGGTTAAACAGTCTGGCTTGCTGAGAATAACACAGGGTAGGCAGGGAGGTGTATGCAGCCTGGAAAAACCTTGGTAAAGGGAAAGAGACATGGGTCTCTACCCAAGAAAGGTGACAGCTAAGGAGCCAGGAGCCTACAGAACCAGTTTACAGCATTTTCTGGACCATGGAGAGGTCAGAAGGTTTTAGCTGCCCTGATCTGAGACATGCTCTACTCTTTTCACATTGCTGCAAGATACAATGGAATCTCAACAGTTCAATCTAAAATAGTATGACCTTTGCAACCCAAAAAAGCCAAATGTTGATTATACCATATAAAGTCTCGGCAGTGTGAACAATATGTTGGTTGTCTAAGGTAGGTGGCCATAAACTTGTGTCCATTGACTTGATGAACTCTGCGTCGTACAGCACCCTGCCGCTTTCTGGGCCGCATCCGTTCTCTGAATACACGTTCTTCATTGTCTTTGGGTGCTGCAAAGAAAAAACACAGGGAGGGAATGATAATATAGAATCATCCCAGACACAAATTCTGAGAACCAAAAATGAAAGGGAAAAAAAATCAAAATCAAAGTCTTTAAAAAACCTTCTGTATCTAGAGAGTGCTGCTGAACACCCCAAATTTTGGGAGACCTTAAGAGCTGAACAAAATGTTCCCAGTTGGTCGTTATCTATGAAATGGGCAGGACAAAAACTCCACAATGAAACATCCAGAACTTTCAGGAAGTTCTGATCGGGGCCTGAACTATGTGGCTCTTGCTCTTCTCTAAAAAAAATCCATTCTTATTAATTGTATATGTGCTTGAAGAAAGGGAGGTAGTCTCATTAACTGATGGTACAATTGTGAGCAAGTGGGAGCTTTGGGGGAAGGTGTACACAAAAATTTAAGCTATGGCTTCAGAATCAAAACCTTTGGAAAGACCGTTCAGGACATAAAAAGCTGTTTTTCAAAGGGTTGAGTTGGAGGTTTATGCGCAAATCCCATGAACACATAAATAGTCCTTCTACCCACTGCTTTGAAAACGTATCCAGTGTTTTCTCCAGAGCTTTCTGTATCTGTCAAGCAATTGTTCTGGATGAATTATCAGCAAAGAATACCATTGTTGTGGTGTCTCATTGTATATTGTAAATATTAGGATACAGTAGGTGACCCATATAAATCATATCACATTTGTTTGAATGGATATGTGCCCATTTATACCTTTCCTCACAACAAACAAGCCCAACATTCAGAGCTGCATCTGCTGAGCGACACCGTCACATTACGCAGAGTTTAGCTACCAAATTCACAGGACTTCTGACCATTACTTGATCCACCCTCTATTATTTCTGCTGCAGGCAGAGGACTGGCAAAAAAGCAGAGAGAAACATCTAGTAACAGTAGAAAAACTATTTCATTTCCTAGCAGATAAACATCAATTTCCACCCAAACTACTCCCTCAGCCCATGCTAATTAGCATCCTAATCGACACACACAGCAGAAAACCCAATGAATAGCTATCTCTTTCTATCTGTGCTTACTGGTTCTAACAGACAGCCCCCCAACCTTAAGCAGTTACCCACTAGCAAATACAAACCATACAAAAGAAACACTAAGGCAGGCACATATCCCTGCAACAAACCCTGTTGCCAACTCTGTCCAGTTATCCGCACAGATGATTCCATCATAGGACCTAATCAAGCCAGCTACTCCATTAAGGGCTCATTCACCTGCTCATCCACCAGTCTGATATATGCCATCATGTGCCAACGATGCCCCTCTGCCTTATACTTTGGCCAGACTGGACTGTCTCTGTGCAAAAGAATAAATGGACACAAATCTGACATGAGAAATGGCAGCATTCAAAAACCAATCGTGGACCACTTCAATCTCCCCACTCACTCTCTGAAAGATATTTCTGTTACAATAATTAAACAGGTTAATTCTAAATCAAAGCTTCAAAGAGAAACTACAGATTAGAATTCATATGCAAATTTGACACCATTAATGTGTGTTTGAATAGAGCAGCTTTTCTCAATTTTAGTGGACCAGGAAACACCTAACGGTGTTAATTACTTTACACGGAATACCTGATGAACACGTTCTCAAAAAAGGTGGTAACCGGAGGGAGATTTAAAATGCCTCAGTCACAGCAAAGCTTCCAGGTGTGCATCAATGTCCGCCATTGTACGTCTGAAAGCTTTGCTGCAGCTGGGACATTTTAAACTGCTCCTTTCCCCTGCCCCCTCAGCCCTTCCCCCTCTCAACAGGGAGGGGGCAGGGTGGGTCGTGGAACACCTGCACTATGTCTGAGGAGCACCGGTGTTCCACGGCACTCTGGCTGAGAAACACGGAATAGAGAGATGGGCTGGTTTTCTTATCACAAAAAGTGATGTTCACCTCTCTCAACCTCCTCCACACTGTTTGAATCCTAACAACTTGTTTGATTTGCTGAAATAATGACCTGATCTTGTCACTTAAGCTTCACTGGATTTATTTTTCACTCCCATACTGTAAGTTTTCCATTTTCAAGCATCTGATGAAGCATGATTTCTCCCACAAAAGCTCGCATGATAAATAAATTTGTTAGTCTTTCAAGTTCCACAGGAGTCCTTGTTTGTTGGGCTCTAACTATGGTACTTTTAAAGCCTTCTTCACCTTGGTATCTGCAAGACAATACCTTTTGTTTCAACACACAACATAAACCACTTTTATTTCTTCTTTCAATGGTGATGAATTCTCAAGAGGGGTTTCTCTTCCAGACAGATCTAAAAAAATTTTAGCTAAATATAACCAATGGCTAGGTGCCTTACTGCCACTTTATCCTCAATCCCTGCTCAGCTGCTAACTAATCCTGAAAGTGCCTAAATTCCCTAGGCACCTGAACTTCCATCAGCGGGCATGCACAAAACCACCTACATTCACTTAGTGTCCTAGCTCATAAGCCCCTAATGGATTCTCAAACTAGGCATTCCCTTGCCATCTTGCTTGTGGAGCCTCGTCCAGTAGGCATGCTCTGAGTATGCCTAACTTGCACAAAAGACAGCATAGGGTGAGCAGGGATTTCAACCCAGGACTCCCACCTCTGAGAGTGCCCAAATTTATAGGCTATTGAGTATCCTGATGGG
>ML685762.1:281591-346774 GCA_007922175.1 Pelusios castaneus
TCTTTCCTCTTGAAACTTTTCCACTTTGCATAAACAGTTAAATATTCATTGGGCCAGAACAAAACAGACTCTGAAGCTCAGTGGTCAGGACACTCACCCAGGATAGGCAAGAGTCAGGTTCAGGTCCCTGCTCCAATGAATACTGGAGTGGAACAGCATCAAAAGGAGAGATAGGGTATTATCAGGTGGGAGGGTGTCTCTCAATCACTTGATGGTCAAGGTACTTACCTGGGACATGGAAGTCCCCACTTCAAGTCTCTGCTCCAAATGAAGCAGAACAAGGAGACATGGATTTAGTTTTTCATCATAAAGGGATGACCTGATTTAGGCCCCTAACTTCAGAAGAGAGTTCATCACTGTGAATCCTATGTAGAGATAAGTACCTCCTTCCAGTCCAGAGTTACATGCCTCAATAGCTTTCAGGGTAGGGCCCCTCTTCTGCATTTCACTCCTCACAAGCTGAGCCTCTCCCTACTCCCTTTCCTCCCCTTCCCCCCGGCTTGCTGTCTTAGGTGCCAAAGCCCCAGTCTACATTCCCATCAAAATTCGGAAGCAGTCAACAGAAGTTATGCACAAGCTATTCTGTTAGCTTGCGCAACTCCTATCAGTTTAATAAGTTCCCTATAGTACACTGTCCTCCCCATGCTGCACCGAAAGGAAATGTGTTCCTCTCAATGCAGCACTACATCACTTGAAGGGGTGGTTTTATTAGATCCTTATTGACCGCTCAGTTGATCGGGGTGGGGGGGGGGGGAGAAACTGATCAGACGGCAGCGAATTTGCCACTGTCAATGTAGATATACCCTTAAGCTTGGTCTATACCGCTGGCGAAAAATCGGCAGCAGTCAATGGGAGATAAACAAGCTCTGTTGAGTGCTCTATGTTGCTTGCGTATCTTCCATTGACTTTCTAACTTCTGAATATTGCACCATCCCCACTACACTGTGCAGACCGTAAAAACCCTCCAGTCGATGGAGTGTTACTCTTTTTGCAGGGGTGGATTAACATGGTCAACTTCCTGATCAATTGAGCCGATCTCCACTTCTGCTCAATTGATCTCGCTAAATCAACCCAAAAGGGCTGACCATGACACCGTGAATCTAGATACACACTAGCTCTCCGCAGTCTAGAGAAGCTGAGCACATATATGTCTGTCTACTTTTTGTGCGATATGGGTTTTGCTCCTGGCTTTTAGGAAAACAACTATATAAAATGAATGAAAAAAATAATCAGATAACAAACCAAGTCTGTTTTAGTCTTCAGTTTTTAAAACAAATGCTCAGAAATCATCATTACTACAGAAAGCTGTAAACGTGAAAACTCATTACTTAGGAGTCTCTAAGAAACTGTTTTCACACGTTACTAGTGTAGTACAGTGGTTCTTAACCTTTACTGTAGCCTGCACCCCTTTGGTTCTCAGATATGTTCTTGCACCTCTTATCAAAAATTGTTGAAGTAGGTCAGTTCTTTAAACCTAAGATACCTGGCATGTCTCACACCCCCAGAAACGGCATCTCGCACCCCCTTAACCTGCACCGCAGGTTAAGAACCACTCATGTAGTAGGTCCACTGCTCACTGCCTCTCTCTTCAGTCCCCTTCTGGACCAAAAAATATTTGGAGACCTTTAAGCTTGCAGTCACTCATGGTTTATTTACACTGAGTCTTGGAATTTCCCACCACCATACAGCACCTTGCCTAGGCCAGTCGTTGCCAAGGTTGTCCACAGTCCAGGGAGACAGAAAAGGCCTCTATACGCCCCCTGATCCCTTTCCCCTCTGGCCTCCCAAAATCCTCTGGGGCTTGGCTTATAACCCTGAAAGCCAGCAGGACAGCTGCAGCTCCTGGCATAATCAACCCTCTGGGAGGCTGCTCAGCCTAGGCTTATACAGCTGCCTCCACGCCAGGCAATCAGCCCCAGTCCAGCTAACTGCTCTGCTGCCCCAGAGCTACCTACTCTAGCATGGCAGGGGGCTGGGGAGGGGTTCACCCCTCCCGCCCCCAAGCACCCTGTCACAAAGCCCTTTATAAATCAGTTTGTTTTTTGGGTGGGGGAAACAGTTTTAGAAATCTGAAAACAAATGAAAGAGTTTGTGTGTGTAACACTGATAATTTCCAGTGTGGGGAGGGGGGAGGCATTAATTAGTTACCCATAAAGGTATTTTTTAAAGGATACAGACTATCCATCTGGTTACAGGATTTGCTGAAAGATCTATCCAAACACAGCAATTTTAATTGTGTTTTATACACCAAAGAAGCCTTCTCTTCATTACATACTAACATCCTGCCAATCTTTCATGTTCAGAAAGGCGAGGTCACCTTAACAAAAACACAAGAATTTGTTGGCTGAGTTATAAGAAATTATTTTAGTGTCTCTTTCTGTTCCTAACTGACAAGCATCCCCCTTCCCCAAAAGCACCCCTTCAATTAGGACCCTTTATGTGAAAGAAAAGCGGTTGGATCAGCCATTCAGAAATCCCAGGATACATGCAATTTTTGCAGCAGTCCCTCTTTGCTATTTACTGCCTTGGCAAAAAGGCTGGAAACCACTTTTCTGAATATGAAACATTGCCATATGTAATACAAGTGTACTCTTCAAGAGCCTTGGTCATACCTGTACCCTATCCTGCTTTGAGGACCGAGAGAAGGCAAGGTAATGTTACAACAGCATTAACATTTCAATGTTTCACAAAAACGTATACACTTGCAAGAAGCGCTAGATCAGGCATGCCAACAGTGTCACACAAGCCCATTTGGAGCAGCACTCAGCATCCTCTGTGGCGCCACAGAAATTCCCACTCCTCCCACCAAAAGACACTCCAAGTGGCTTCTTTCAGGGACAGCTGCAGTGCGGAGATCCCTGCCATGTCCACGCCCAGGCATACCATGTAAAGAAACCACCCAGAGCGGCTCTTCTCTGTGGTGTGCTGCCATCAAAAGGAGTGACTCCAGGTAACTGGAGATGGGGTCCCCAGGCATGCTGCTGAGAGGAGCCCCTCCAGGTGGCTTCTTTCCATGAATGGGCCGTCGGCACCAGCTGAGGGTCGATGAGGAGAGGCTGGCACAGGGGTCGGCTAAGGTTGCCAGCCCCTGAGCTAGATGTTCTGGTAGTACAATCACGATACGGCATTTGCGCGATCGTACAGCGTGCCTTTCCTGCCCCGTGATGCCTTCAACGCAAGGTCTTCTTTTTGGAATGGCCACAATAATTTTACAAGGTTTAATGTCACCTGCAGGTTTTATATTTTGGTCAATGTAACAGAAATACCAAGACACTATTTTTAAGTAAAACACTGATAAAGCTGTAGTTTAATATACTTACAACCTTCAGGCTTCTTACAAAAAGAGTCTACTGGTTTTGACCATCCTGTGGTTATAAGTGACACATGTGATCCTAGTAAAGAATAATGAAAATAACAAAACTGTCTTTCTTGTAAAAGCAAGCACATACTTTGGCAATGCGGCCATTAGATTGTGTGGGTTTTGTTTGTGGTTTTCTAGAACATTCACCTTGCCATGCAATGGATTAGGTGCTAGATTTGTTACCACAGGTCAAGATTATAGTTCTGATTAACTCACAAGTGAAAACTCAATTCAGCAGTCGTCGGTCACATCCTGGTCACTAGTGAACAGCTGTACATCCTTACACTCTCATCAGGTCATAGCACTGGATTGACAGCCACTTCTCAAAAGAATCCTATTAAAATAATAACAAGCCATCGCCCAAACTATATTATTCTACAGTACGCACTCACAACTCTGCTGTGTTACTATTGTAAAGTGATGTTTTGGGCCAATGCCACACAATAACATAGTAGCTGTATTAGCAGGCTCAGAATTGGACAGACAAGTTTGTGGACTGAGTGGTGTTCAGAAGGTGCATGCTGGCTTATGCCCAGCTTTATTTATCATTCATTTCCATGAACCACTAAATTCCCTTCTCCAGTTTAAGTAAAACAAGACACATACTCCAGCTACCCTCACTGAATGTCTTCGCTAATGCTATCCACTTGGCTCTCCCAGACATTTATCTAGAAAAAAAACATAAAGCCACCCAATTTTTACCTGCTGGTGGTTCAGAGATGATCAGGAAAGTGAAGCAAGCTAGGCTACAAGCTAGGCTGGGAGAGTATCAGAAAGAGCTTTGTATGTAGGGCACAAACAGGCAATGCTCTCAAGATTTCCTTTGGAAAGTACTGGCTTCATATGAGAGCTGAAAACATAACAGCTGTATTTTATTATAAGGGCAGAAAAGCTAAAGTATAAATATTCTTCAGCTAATGATGTGGCTGTTTCCACAATGATGTCATACATGCTGCAAGAATATAAATGTGAAAGTGTTTTTTATAGATGGACCATTCCATGAATAGGAATTCAGAGTTCTGCTAGTCATACAGTTCAGTGTATGTAATATTTGCCCTTTTCAACTGAATGAACTAAAAACCCCCACATCCTCAGAAGTATTATAGTCCTAAAATAATATTCTAGAGATACTTTCCTCTGATAGACAGTTTGAGAACCATTTTAAAATAAGATAAATAGAAACAGAATCCTAGAACCAAAGTCTTTATTAAAGGGGCATCATTAACTTCAAAGTCACTCTTCTACCTGGGAATGTAAGTATTTATTGTTTTAAGTAATGTCTACAATTATTATGACTGGAAGAAATTAAAGAAAAAGAGTTACTCTATTTTTTTTTATTTTGGATTTTTTTTCTGGATTTGACATCTTTTTGTATATATTAATTTTAATGTGTCTGCTATAGGGTTAACTAGTTAGCCTGTTTTCCCTGTTGTTTGTGTGGGATTTCACAGAAAATAGCAGGGGCTTAGGGTCAAGTGTAGTACCTGAAACTACTTTTATCTTTCCTTTTTAGTCATTTGAATTTGCTAGATTTCTAGTTGTCTGATCCTTTAAAAGGTTAAGCTGTGCTTATTAGCTTTTACTTAAAAATTGTCTTCTGCTCATCTCCTGTGGCATATATGTAAATTCCAGAGATTTAGCCATGTTAGTCTATTGCAGAAAAACAAACTGAGTCCTGTGGCACTTTTAAAGACTAACAGATTTATTTATCGCATGAGCTTTCGTGGGAGAAAATCCCACTTCATCAGACGCTTTGTAGATGGGCGTCTGACGAAGTGGGATTTTCTCCCACGAAAGCTCATGCGATAAATAAATCTGTTAGTCTTTAAAAGTGCCACAGGACTCTGTTTGTTTCCCTGGATATTGTTAGTGGGTGATATGTACATTGATTGATTGATTGATTGATTGAAGACATAAAGGCCCATCCTGAAGTCCTATTTAAGGAAATTCTCTGATTTATAACACAGGGAATTTTGTTCAGGTAAGGATTTCCCCAGGGCCATGATACAATAAAAGACCTACCCACCAGCTATTACTAAAAGAGCTATGCAGTTGCTTCTGTGGGTGTGGAATTTTGTCTTTGAGTTGTTGACCAGAGCTCAAGAGGTTGGAAAATTTTTATCTAAGAGCACCAGGTCAGTCGCGTATTCTTGCAAAAATTGTCACTGCACAGGCAGTCCAGAAGCCAGCCTTACGGCAATTCACTATCCATGTGGAACAGACAGGAGTTTATATATTCTCATCTGTAAACTACACATCTTGTAACTCAGTATTTCTTAATTTGGAAGGATATGCTGAGTTATCATCAGGATTCCATTCGGTACTAAAATACACGATAAATAATTAATAATTTTATATGGATATGAGGTTTGAATCGGACATTAATAATGGCCCAGTAGGAAGCAGTTAGGGATATTTTTATATGTAATAAAATAAAACAAAATCTGAGACAGAGAAAGCTATGTGCCTATCACTGTCCAGGTCACTTTGGGTTAGATGCTGCTCTGGCTTGCACAGCCATGCAAAGAACAAAGGAAAGTCACTATAAGACACCTGTTATTCCCTTTCACTGGCTACTGGGATCACTTTGCTGAGCACAGAGAGGAGAGCAGATTCTGTGGGTTGCTGCAGCCACTCCTCTTGCACAGGTGGGGATCAGTGGAGTGTTTGTTTGTTTTGATTGGGAACTATTCTGAGCATGGACTGTGATTTACTCTGGTCCCAATAAAGGAGAGGATTTACGCATATATTTAGAATCTGGTTTAGGACAGAACTCCAACAAGTGCTTGAAGTGCCTAGCACAATTTGGGCGTGACATAATCTGAAGTGCAAGTTATTGCTGGCGATTCAGAAAGAGTCTGCTTAATTAAAGGTGGATATTCTGTGTCAAGGCACTTACTTATTTTGAAAAAACTTCCCTCCTATGATGATAATTCTTCCATTTTATTTTTTAAAGTTAGGCATATTTCGATTTTCTTTCAAAGACTAACAGATTTATTTGTCGCATGAGCTTTCATGGGTGAATCCCACGTTGTCACATGCTGAAATGGAAAATATACAGTGTGCAGGGATGCTTTTGCTCTTAGGTTTAGTGATTTAATGTTCATTGAGATTATGCTCTGTTCATCCTTTCTTGGGATTGGCTTTGTAGCAACTGGTTATTCCAGATTGCTGGTTGTAGTTGTAGATGACTATTAACAGTTACACAAAATTAAACACACTGAAGGGCTGTGCTGTTACACATGTGCTGGGAAATGAAAACAAATTGTCTTAACAGCCACTTTAATATTATCCAGCTGTTCCCTGGCTTTCACTTAAAATGGTATTACAATTCCTTTCTTGGTTCCAAAAGCAGATAGGAGTAGTGTCAGATACAGTGTGTATTCCTTTTAGCACAAGCAATAAGCTAAAGTCAATAAAGTCCCTGCCATTATTATCAGATTTTATAGTTAATTTTTTTAGATGGTTGGTGTAAGGTAAGAATCCAGACCAAACAATTGCAATTTTAATACGTTTTGTAGTGCACTTTGAAAGAGATCACTTATCTTATTTTTTTTGATCTAAGATTTTCCCCTAGTGTGATTATTTTATGAAGTGTTTTGTGTCATTTAGTAAATCAGTTTCTTGAAAGAAAGTCAAATGTTATAAAAGACTGGAAGTCTGGAGAAACTGGTAAAAGGAATGTGCCATCATGATGTATTCATTTCTATGTACAGGATATGTGTTATGTCAGTGGTTTTCAAACATTTTTTCTCAGGACCACGTTGAAAATAATCATTTATGCCTGTGACCCAATAATTACATTTTTCTGCAATGCATTATGGTCTTTTGGTGGCAGCAGCAGGGGATGCTGTGACTCAGGACTGGGGCCTGACCCTAAGTTTAAGAACCACTGTGCTATGTGATCTTCAGGCAGGAGTGAGTGTGGTCCGTCCAGTTCTACTTTTTCTGTGTGTATTTTTAGACTAATGGTTTTCAACCTGTAGTACTATGTCTAAGATTTCCAATGGGGGTCCGCACCTCCATTTGAAATTCTTTATGGGTCCACAAATGGAAAGAGATTGAAAAAAGGCTGTTTAACTTAGGCAGTTTTGCCTTACATGAATAGTTCCTTCATGATGTCATTGGGACTATTTGTATACTGTATGCAAATTTGTCAGTCTTTAGAAGTGCCACAGGATTCCTTGTTTGTTTTTCTTCCAAATGTAGGAGATTCTCACCATAGGCTAGCTGGTTTCCCCTTCAGCCAAGATCTTCCCTTTAGTTAGACCTGCAGTTCATAGGTAGTGTTTGTAGATGGAGGTGGAAGAGAGAGAGTATGGCAAATGCCTCCCTTTATTATAATGTTCCTTTCTCCCTCTGTGCCCTACCCCACAAAGGGTCCATTAATTTTGGATGCCTCCATTTTGGGGTTCCCAGTTTCAGATAGCTATGGTCTGATTTTTGGGAGTGTTGAGCTATCATTGGTTTCGGTTTGGCATCTGTGTGGGTGCTCAGCACCTTTGAAAATCATTTGGACGTCCAAATTAGTAGACACTTTTGAACATTTTTGCCTTAACTTCCCTGTCAAAGGTTCCATTTCCATAATGTACATTTTCTGAATTTTAGCACAGTGTTAAACAGACAACTCACTAAGGTCCCATTCTTTCAAAGACATACACATAGGCTTAAGATTTTGGTTTGCTGAGGCACACAGGAAGTCTACAGGTGATATGCCATGTTAAAGAGACAGGATGGTTCAGGTGATATTTTTTATTAGACCAATTTCTGTTGATGGGAGAGACATGCTCGTCTCTCTAATAATCTAGGACTAACACTGTTACAGGAATGCTGCATGCACCATATGCTGTAGTGACATCCCCACCTGAAGAACTGTGAAATTATCATGCACACTTCTGGTGCCTTAGTTTGGATACTAACTATTTGCATAATAAAATAGTTATGCCACACTCATCTAATCATAGCTTGAATTCCTTTACTAAGTATGGAAAATATAATGTAAAGGGCTGCACTAGATACTGTATCTCAATGGTTGTTCACACCCTCCTGTCTAAGGCATTCCTCCAGAATGACACAAGTATAGATATAACATCAAATTCCTAACTTCTAATCAAAATAGAATTCCTAGACAGAAACCATATAATCCTTCCCAGCAAATTACTACCTTTCTATTGATACCAAACATGACATAATTCCTATGGATTATAGCATTTATGAGATATCCATAGAAAATAATATCATAAATGCTTCCCTAAATCCAGACAGCGTCACACCCTGCCCACATGCCCTGCCAGGGTCCCTGTCCCCCTTTGCCCCATTGCACACAAGGGGTGCCCTCCCCTGCCACCGTGGACCTGCCCAAGGTCCCCCTAGCTCCACAAAGTCGACCTAGAGCATCCAGTGTGGACGCTCTAGGTCGACTTTGTAAGTTCCCCTTTAAGTCGACTTTAATTTTAAGTGTAGACACACTAAGTCGACTTAGTTAAAGTCGACTTAAATTAACAAGTGTAGACATAGCCATTGTTGGAATGTTGGTGGAAATTTTCCAACCAGGTCTACCCTTGAACTTGGCTCTTCTAGGGTGCTTTCCTGAAGGTCCTCTCTGTCTCTGACCCTACCTAATTGCCTCATCTTCATATGGACTTTCAATCTCTTTCATGCCCCTAGGATGGAGCTTAATGTGGCCTACCTGGCTTTGTAGCCAGGGTGCCTCAGAAAAAGAGTTCTGTACCTCTCTGTAGCCCTAGAAATTGCCTTTTGCCATACAAAGTATTTTTTTTCATCTCTGCTTCCTAAGAGTTCTGATTTTCCAGTTCCATAGGACATCACAGCAATTATTTTAATAATGAGATCAGATGTAATTAAAAAAATACCCTAATATTTAGTATAGGTGCCTAATGGGCTTTCTGAGAGGTTCCAGTTAGAAACAATAAAGAAAGAGAGAAATGTGTTAATTTGAATCAAGATACATTTTCATAAAACAAACATCTTAAAACAGGATGACTAATGGACAAATTAGAAATACCCTATCGGTCCTTCTACAGAGATCTGAGGCTTGTTGCTTCAGGTGGTAAATACTGGACTAGACTGTGATTCCCTTGGGAGACTATGCAATGTCAAAAAGGAGGGGAGGGGCGGGATATCAGACTGTGGCCTGTAACAACTGAGAGCTTAAGACCACACTGCATAACTTGCTCCATTTGATCACTCTAATTAGCATTCATTAATATTTTTATTATTGATCTTTTGATGGGAACAGCAGTCTTATTAAATTAGAAAGAGCTTGATCTGGCATTCTCTGCAGCAAGAACTCCCAGTGAAGGCAGCACAAAGAATTTAGAAGGTATTCAGCACTGCAAAAGAGGGGAGGAAAAAGGACAATTGTACCAGGGGGCTGAGCCCAGGGACCCTCAAAATGTCTGCAATGGGAGATGAAATGGGGATGAAACAGGAGGGGGTAGAGCTCCAGCAAACATGGTGCATCAGGGCTCACATTTCTCTCGATGGATTCAAGGGTCATATGATAAAGTCATGATGGCACCTTTCCTATTTCAGAAAGACAGATGTTTCCTTACCATTTCAGTTATTCTTTTATAGAACTTCTTAAAAACTTTTTAAACAAAGTAAAATATTTTCCAGGTCCAAGGTAAGTGACTTTGGGGTTCTGAGAAACAAGAGCCAAACCCCACCTTCATTCTCATATGAACCAACCCCATTGACATCACTGGACTGCTTATCCAAGTAAGCAGAACAGAATTTTGCCCTGAGTGATGGGGATTAGCCTTAAAAAGAATAAAATAAGATGTTTGTCTCCACAACTGCTGCTAATTTGCACACTACCTTCAGTATTCCTCAAACCTATCCTACCAGACCATGAATGTACAGTAGTGTGCTGTCATTTCCTTTACATTTTTCTAAAACACAAAGGAAATTTATCAAAACACTTAAGCATGTGATTAAGAATGTGAATAGTTCCAAGGAAATAAATCAGATTATTCAAATACTTAAAGCTAAGCACATGCTTAAATATGTTACTGAATCAGGGCCTAGATACATTTGCAATGTACAGCAGAAAACTGTGATAAACAAACAACATGTTCCAGTCCCTGAAGGGTTGCATCTAATGGGCACAATGTGGACAATACAGAATGATGAAGTGTTGGCAGATTGTCATTACTGTTGGAATAGGTTGAGGAGTAGGTGTTAAACAAGGGTCTCTTTGACCCTCAAAATAGGTCAAAATTAAGAAATACTAATGCAAAGTCCAAAGAAGAAAATGTTCAATCTCTATATTCTATCTCAAACATTTTTCTACATAGCACCTATCACCTTAGCATCTAGGCACAGTGCAAACATAAAAAACCTCAGTAAGATCAGCCTGCACAGCCTGTTCCCCACCCTTCTGTAGATGTGAGAGCCCTGTCATGAGCAGTTCTCTGTTCCGTTCTAGTTTCTAATCTAGCTGTTGCTTTTGAGTGTGCTATTGAAAGTTTTTCTGTTTTGCTTTTTTAGGGTCATTGTCCTACATCTGTGAAACACAGGCAAGAAGATGCATGATGCAGTGTTGCCAAATCTCATTATTTTATCACAAGTCTTGCAACGTATGGCGCTTTGTTTAGTCCCTTGCTCTAGTTATATAATTATTTAAAGAAACTGAGGTTTGCACATAAACAAGCAAGTTTCTAGCCTTCACGGTTGCAGATAAAAGCGTGAGGGCAGCTTGAAATGTAAGAAATCAAAAGACAAATAAGTAAGAAACCACACCTCATTGTTTTTATTAAAAACCTCATGATGATGGTGGTCCAAGATGATTTTTGAATGCTTGGCATTAACACTACTGTATATCTTACCAATGACTGAAAGAAAGTTGGAGAGGATAGAATTCTCTAAACCCCCTTTGCAAAGAGGCTGCAGAATTCTGGATCATTCCAGAAGTCCATTCTGTTGATGATCTTCCGAATTGCCTTCTCCCAGTGTCCACACTGGGGATTCTCCATGTGCTCTTGCCTTTGGAAGTGCATTTATTTTATTTTAAATAATTTATTTCTCATACACCCTTCTTTTGTATGAGCACTGATATACTGTGGGAAATCCTGTTGTCTGACATTTTACCTTAGCACTGAACAGCATCTGTCAATTGTCAGAAATTTAGGGTAGATTGTTTATACATATGAATGGCTTGAAGCAGGCTAGTTGGATCTAGGCCATTTTTTTGTGACTGATGGCAATTTATGTCTCTAACAAAAGTAAATTCATTGAGGGAAAGAGCTGGCAAACAACAGTTTTTGAGAAGGCAGCAGATGTGTTGATTAAACTGCATTTTAAATGTCATAGTTCTGTTAAAGTTGATACGATATTCAAGAATGCATGAAAAACTCCTTGATGGAAGCAGCTGGCAAGTGAGAGGGATGAATTTATAACCTTACTGTAGGAACTGAGAATAAAAGGAATAGAAATTAAACGGGGGAAGAGAGTTATTTTCGCAGAGGAGAGAAAAATAGGATCAGAAAAGGAATAGGATCTCAAGAAAGAGAAAGTGGACAAAGACAAGAGAAAAGATGAGGGACTACAAAACATTCAGAATTATTTTATTTTCTATATGACCTGTCCAATAGTGAGTCTGGTTTAAACTGAAAAGTACTGTACATTGATCCGATCTGTAGGAAAATGAGTGCTCCCTACCCATGAGGTTTTGTGACATGGGCATGCCAACGGAAAAACACCAGAGGGACAAACTTTTCCATAGGAATCAGGAAACAGTCAATTTGTGTCCGGGCTTATATTTCTGTAAGAGAGTAATTAACTCATGGATGAAACATATATTCTATGACTTTAAGTCATTGGTGGTGTTAGGTCCATTAATACTTTCTCAAATGCTTAGCGTAGATCAGCGGCTGGTGTAAATGGATTTAGTGCACCTGACTGTCCCAGCTGAGGATCCAGCCCACAATTTTCCCAGATATTCTCATAGCTAGAGCTTATGTGAACCATGCTTACACAAAGGAATAGTTAAGAATGTCACAGAGATAAAATGTGCTTAATATCTGGAACAACTCATACTGGAGGCAATTCTACACATTACTTCAAGCAAACCAAAATTAACACCCTCCCCCACCACTTCTTTCAGCAGCCTAAATTTAGTTTGACACCACAGGAGGGCACTCTAGTATGATACACAGAACACACCTACTAACCACAATAGTGAAATCTTATCTCAATCTGTTATTTTAAGACCTGTAACCATTCAGTTCTAAGAGCTAAATCCCAACAACAGCATGCACTCAAGGTTAACTTTCACAAAATATGTGAAGACTCTATGAAAGAATCAATCAATGTGTGTGGGAGAAAATCTACTTCTAACATTTCTTTAAATAGTAAACTTTCCAAGGAAAATATTTGTTAAATACTGGGCTATGTATTTGTATACTGTCTGAAATTGTAACTGAAATAGAAAACAGAACACAGGAGGGGAGGGTGAGAGAAGTATTTTCCTCCTCCCTACAACCCCCACTACAACGAACCTAATCAAAAAGTATTCAAGATCTAAACAACTCCCTACCCAAATCATTTTGGAGGTGCACCAAAAAATACAGAAGGTGTGGGGTGAGGGAATATAATGAATAGAAAGGCAACGCAATTCTTGGCACTCTCAAAGCAGTATTTGGGGAGATTTATATCCTCTGTTTTCTTAAATCAAACTGGCTCCAAGAGTTTAAAAGGTAATTTTTTCATTGTTTTATATTCTGTAATTCTGTTTAGCCACTCCTTAATGAACAGTGAGTCAGTAATCTATAGTAATGGTCCAAAGCACTGTCTTTTACAATAGTGATTCTGGCATGTTTGGTGTTCTTTCATAAAACACCATGGATGAGATTTTTCAAAGCCATGAGGGAAATTTGATGCATATTTTCCATTGGAATCAATGGGAGTTCAGCTTTTAAATCCTCTAGGCAGCTTTGAAAGTTTAGCTTATTGCTTTTGGTTCGTTTTTGTCAATGATGCATCCATTGTTTCAAGCCTTTAATGTAAATGTATTTCTCAGTTAGAAATCAGGAGTATTTTGCTCCCTCTTCTCCCATGCAGAATACAAAAAAACTCAGTGTATATTTCACATTGAGACTCTGCCATCAGTGAAATATAAAGGTGAACGGCGCTCGCTTTAGCAGTTTTAATTAATAAGAGATAATCAAGTGAAATATTTATACGGTTCCAAAATCTATCTTTGGGTTACACCTGAACACCACATTCAAAATGGTGGAGGTACACATGGGTAGAATTAAGCAGAATTTGTCCTATACCATTAAATTAGGGATAGGCAATCAAGTTGTTTCTTTTATGTCCAAATATTAGTGATTCAAAATACTTAAGCAATTATAAAACCTTAACACAAACTAATTCAAAATTGAATTTTCAAAAATGTTTTAAATAGAGAGCGTGATTAGAAAGGAAGATGCTTTTAAAGTAGTTATTAAATAGCAGCAAGCTCCAGGGAAGAGTTTCTCAACCCCTTTCAGACATCAAGCCCCTTTATAAATATAAATTAAAACTTTTTTTTATATTTAACACTATTTTAAATGTTAAATTTATAATCCTGTTTAAAATGAATCAACCTTTCATCACTGCTTTTAAAAATCAAGACTAAAGCCCATTTTTATCAAATTATTGTTATAAGCAGAAAAATTATTTTTTTAAATAGTTACTGTTTAATACTGGGGCAGGGGCAGGGGCAGGGGCAGAGGGAGGGGCAGGGGGAGGGGAGTGTGAAGAAACTTGGTCAGCAGATGTAGTGCTCCATTGCCACCCTTCCAAACCACGGCTGGCGGCAGATGCTGCTTTCAGAGCAGGACAGCTGGAGAGTGGTGGCTGCTGAACAGGTGCCCAGTTCTGAAGGCAGCGCCCCCATCAGGAGCAATGCGGAACTGCAGAAGTGAGGGTGGCAATACAACGCCATACTATACCTACTTGTTCGTAACACTGGACCTTTGCGCGGTGAGGGGTGGCTATTGAGAGGCTACGGAGATTTTGGGGGTGACTGTAGCTGCCACAAGCCCTCCTCTCCACATGAACCCTACTCGTAAGTCTAACTGTTATATTATGCATTACTTTTTTTTGTTGTTGTTGGCTGATCTCAGTGCTCTAATTGGACTGCGCTTTAATGCAGCCCTTCAGCTGCTCAACGATCAAGCCCTCTAATGTCTCAGTCCTACTTTTTTAGTCTCAAGACAACAAACTTGTGTGCACAGTCCCCAGGGTCCAATTTCCCTAAAATGGTGATAATACAAATATATATTTTGTTTAGGAACAATGCTCGCCCGCATGCTGTTTACAATACTTTTGGAAGTAAATATACCATATTTCGGTGGAATTGTGTCTAATTACCTAAAACTGTAGATTTAAATTATATATTTTATAGCTGTTGCTGTTTCATGCATGTAATAACCCCATGATCCCCAGTTTGAGAACCCCTGCTCTAGTGGCAACTTTCAAGTATGAAATCAAGCCTTTGTATGAAACCTGATCTTTCTGCTTTCCAAGCACCATCATGCATATTAATTCTTTTAACACTGTAATGTATTCTCCCCGACATACACCTGAGCAGCTGCTGCTAACGATGTAGAAAGGCTGCCATCAACAAAGGCAGTGAGCTTCTATAAGACATATTTGGTGTCTTCTGCCTCACATCTAAAGAGATCTGGCTATGCTGCGCTTGCTAGTTTGCCTGATCCCCCAATGAGCTGAAATACCACTACAGGAAGCAGAAGCATTATGTCAGTCACTGATGAGAAGTCTGATGTTTGGAAAGTCTGATCTAGCAGAATACGGAACCAGAAGGGTTGGTGGCAGTTAGTAGCTGACAGCTGCTTTAAAATATATATATATATATATATATATATATATATATATATATATATATAAAAAGCCAAAACACACACACACACACACACACACACACACACACACACACACACTTTCTTGAAAAAGCTCAGGAAAACTAGGATGATTGGCAAATTTTCCAAGCGTTGGGAGGGGGTTGATGAGCTTTCCCCTACTCAGCCCCCATGTGTGTGAATTATCTGCGAACTTGTTAGCAGTTCTCAGAAAAAGTTGTGAACACTGTGGGGTTGGAGGGGGGAGGAGGAAGGAGTGTAAGGGAGAAGTTCTCACATTTATAGCTGGAAAATGAATACCATAACTTTGTAGTAGGAGTCTTCCAACATGACTAACTGCATGAGAAATTACAATATTCATGCTTTTTTAAATTTTGCACAAATAGTCCTAAATAAGAGGTTGCTTTGGAAGCTAGAAAAAAAATCAAGTTTCCTTATTAATAATGGGGCAAACAATCCCTTTAAAGGGGTTTTCCTGCCTGATTACCACTCAGAGAAGAAAGATACCATCAGCAGAAGCTATCCAGGTATGAGTTAATGTCATACAATCAGCTTTTATCTATAGCAAAAAGCTTTTAAAAATTGAATTCCTAAGAAACTGACTTTTTCCTCCAAAGACAGAAAAGAATAAGCTTAACTGGTTGGTTTCTTTAATAAACATTACCTTTTAAACAAAATATCAGAGGACAAATGCCAAGATATATGTCATTTACTTTGACAGTTGGGGATAAAGGTGGTAATAAAAAGGCATTTCTTCAAGAAATGTGAGCCTGAGATAGAACATTGTTAATATTCTGTCTTTTGCTCTTTTCAACAAGCCAAGGAATAGCATTCAGGTGATTCAAAATGAAAAAGAAAAATCTGAGGATTCTTTTAATCAAATGGAGGGAAAAATACACAATTTCTGAATTCTAGAGCTTCACTAATCTCTTTTACTGAAAAGTCAATATTCAGCATTTGCTCTGGTGAAATCGGAAAGTACCCACCAATATTACACTTGCAATCCCAACATGTGGTAATAAAAGCTTTCCCTCTTTCAGCATTTGGAATGTTCAATGACTTCAGGAATCCAAAACAACACTGGACTACATTTTCCAGTGTGACAAGTGATTTTGTGTCCCTCAGCTTTTAGAAATCTAATTTGAGTCATATTGATGGGGCCTGATTTTGAGAGGTGATGTGAACTTATCCTCTGAACATCAGGGACTTTAAATGGGTCTTAAATTCAACAGTGAGAAACTGAGGTGCTGAAAATCATTAGTCATAGCTGACAAAATAGGCTCATCACATTTACATTTCGGTTCTGCTCTGCTTCCTTGTCTATATGCATCAGCCCAGCAGAACACGTCTCATTTTGTATTAGAAGGAAGCCATGTGAGCAGTTACGCTGAGAAGAATGAACTGACAGATATAGGTTCTCGTCCTGCTAACGAGAATGTGAAGTCACTTTTGTGTGAACAGAAATAATGTCTGAAGCAGTTATTAATACAATTAAAATAAACTAATAAATACTTTATAAAAATATAAACTGTCCCCAGTGTCTACCAAAAAAGTAACATAAACTACACTTATCTTTTTAAATTAAGAGAATACAAAACCATTAAGATATCTCCTTCCTCTCAAATGATCATGTTTCTGCCTGTACTAAGCAATCAGGAAAGCAGAATAGAGAGTGTGTTCCTAGAATCAAATTTAATATAAGTTAAGTATGTGTGAAGCCAGGTTGGATCACAGGTGGGCAGTAAAGGAGTAAGGGCTTTGAGTAAAAATAGACATAGCGAATCAGTTTACAATGCATCTGCTCCACCACAAAAGCCAAGAAATGGAAAAGAAAGACAACTTCGCCTGCTGTCAGAAATGGAACTGTCATTTTATTTTCCACTGCATCAGACAACTGACTTTCTTGAACCAGGAAATATCATAATCAAGTGATATGATTGGCTGAACCTGGGTGCTTTATACTTTTTAACGCCTTTGGGGCTGACTATCAGATACAGTGAGCACCCACAAAAGCCACAGCAGGTTAATTTCCTTCTTTGTTGCCCCAAGCGCACAGCTTAAATGTTACTTATTCCTGAACCTGATCTATCTTAGTTTATGTGCAACATGAGAAGCAGCACATGCTAAAATGCTGCTGTAAAGCTGTTCTTTATTTAAAATGATATCATGTTTGTCCCCACAACTCATACAGATCTGCCCATTGCGTGTGCGGTGCTATCTCCACAACTCTGTTTTCCAACACCTGTAACAAAAATAAAATAAACCCCCCTTATTTTCACCTATTGTAGTCACAACCAGGCGCCTACGCTGATAAATCTGACCAGTGCCAGGATTCTAAATTTCACTCTGCTAAGCTAACACAAACCATAATCTACAGATATTTTTATATACCCCAGGAAAGTATCTAAAGATACTCCAAAAATAACAAGTCTTTGCTACAAACATTTATTCTTTACACATTATTTACCAGAAAAGTATAGCACCAAACAAACATTCTCAGCACCTAACCCTAACCCTAATTTCGTTAGGAAATCAGAATTGCTTTTTCATCCCCAGGAATTGGAAAGTAAAAAGTTGTGCCCGATTGTCCTATTCACTTCTCTCTCTGTACACAGAGAGAGAGAGAGAGAGAGAGAGCACCCCAGTGATAGAGCCAGAAACAGAATTCAAGTCTCCCGAGTCCCAATCCAGTGCTCTATGCATGAGATCACAAAGAATTTCTTTAGAGCAAATGATTAGTAGCTAAGAACGTAAAGAATGAACATGATGAGAAGATTACAACCAACACTGGATAAAACAGTAAAAGACAAGCAAACGTTTATCACTGAATTAGAATCTTATTTTACTTTCCTGTGCATCAGACTTCAGAGCATGTTTTCCTTGCATCAGAAATACAAGTGGCATCAATCCACAGTAACTTGACAGTTTCCTCCTCTCATCTGAGCTGTAATTTTGCTTTGTACAACACACTGACAGCTATTTCACAGAGTTCAGCAATCCATGATCAGTCACAGCTGGGGGTCAATATCAGTATTAAGCTTAGAACAGCAAACAGTTATATCTAGCAATGGTATCTATCAAAAAGTTAGCTATTAATTGCTTTTATCTCTGTGCTTTGGCTGAGATTTCAGAGGGAAAATGGTTTCATGAAACTGTTAGCTCAAGTGAAGAACAGAAGGATATACATGGATCATATAATTCCTCACTTTCATTCCTTCAGGACAAAGCCTTGAGTGCAGTAGATATATACTACATGACGAGACCCCAACGAGATTACTTAAGGCTCTATGGTGAAGATACACGCACGAGTCTACGAATCTGCTTCATGTACTATGGAGTTACCCTATAATAAAATGATTTTTAAAAAAAAAAAACAGTGCCTTAAATCTCTCTAATCACTTGGATTTTCTATTGTATCCCCCTTTCACATCCTTTGTCTCTAAGGTCTCCTGATACTTTTATCAGGTTCTTTGGCATTTGCAAGACATCTAGAAGGTTTTCGTATTCTAACGACCATCTGTATTGTTTGTTATTCCCTAAGAATTAACTAAAAAAAACAAAAAAACAAAAAAAAACCTCTTTGCATTTAAAAAGTGTCTTATTTTATTCAAGATCACGGATCTAAAAGTAATTGACAAACAGTAAGGGCTTGTCTACTTGCATGTAGTACTGCAGCAGCACAGCTCTATCACTGTAGCACTTAGAGAAGACAATACTTAGGCCACATGTGCAGGCGACCTAGAGACCAACCGCAAAACTAAGCGTCTAGCAGTGAAGGGGCACCTGCTGCTAAAAAGCTGCTGCTGCACTTCTTTCAGCAGTGGTGCAAAGCACACAGGGCCCTCTGCTGTCAAAAACCCACCGTGGCTGCCGACTCTTCCAGCAGCAGCACAGTGCGCGAAAGAACCCACTGCCAAAAAATGTCACTGCCAGAGGTGCTTTTGGCAGTGGAGGGAGGGATGGTGGCATTCAAAATGTCAGCGCTGCTGGCTTTTTTTTTTTTAAAAGACACCAGGGGGCATTTGCCTCCCTGGCTAACACAGTACAGTGAGTCATCAAGGGCAAAATCCTGGGCACCATGGCAACCTGGTATCCAGGATTTGTTGAGCCCCAACTTAGGCCACTGGGAGAGCTTCTTCCATCAGCGTGGATACTCTCCCTCCCTAAGAGGTGGTAATTATGTCGACAGATGCCCTCTTGTTGACATAGTGCTGTCTACACCAAGTATAAATGCATTGCTCAGGGGTATGGATTTTCAACACCCTTGTGCAATTAGTTATATTGACATCATTCTGTAGTGTAGATGAAATCTAACTAAAGTATAAAACACACCTGGACAGTAGGTAAGAATTATTATATCCATTTTATGGAGGGGAAGTAACTTTTGGTTACTTAGAGAGTCCACAGGAAGTTGGGACTACAACCCAGGAATTGTGATTTCTGGTCTGCTGATCCAATCATAAGACAATGCTTCCTTATTAAATAAAAACCACAGGAATTAATGTAGGGCCATATGATTCCCATTATCAGACATGCCTGAACAAAAAGCCTAAAAGGAGCACATGCAAGACAAAGTCTCCTATTTGGTATTCAGTTATTCCTAATTATAGCACTAAAAAGATCTTCTAGAAGAAAATCCACAAAACTACAAACACTGCAAACAGGAGTGAGGACCAAGAAAACGTAGATGGAAATCATGGGTGCCAATCTAAAAAACAATCACTTACTACTTGCTTTGGGCTGCTAACTGACATCCACACATTATGACATACTATAAAAGCTTCACTATATTTCCAAGCACTCCGAGTCATCTACAAAGTTGGGCAAGGGAAACAGATGAGGAGGAAAGAGTTGGATTTAGTTTTTGGGCAGGAGTAGCTCAGAACTGGACTAGAATCTGGAATCCTGTTCCTACAAGTGACCTCATTACACCCATCAAAACCAAGTTAGATTTTTACACACACACACACAGAAATAAGCAGTCTTGTATTATTGCTATGTATTCAAGTGGCAGACAGGTTCGTTATCCTTCTCCTGTATCCACAAGGGAAGTACAATCTCTTTCTCTAAAAAGTCAGCAGGTATCTGCCCCTCCCACAGCCCCAATCCTCAAATTCCCATTCCAAATTCAATCTCTTCCCCTTCTCCTTCTCACTATATTTCCAAGCACTAAGAGTCATCTACAAAGCTGGGCAAGGGAAACAGGTGAGGAGGAAAGAGTTGGATCTAACGTTCCAAATCATCCCTTCCCATCCCAAAAGATGAATGAACTCTTTTCAGGTTTCCTCTGTGATCATCTCTCCCTCTTTCTCCCTCCCTCAATGTCAGAGACCCTCAATCCGCAAATGGATTATTAGAGTTGATAAAAATCAATGAGTGCCCCTCCTCTCGTTTCTTTATGGAGTATACCCTTCTTCACTACTTTTACCACAAGCTATCAATTCCTAAGAATTCACAGTTACATGGACATCAACATTACTAAAAAGGCTGCTAAACATAAAGGATTACTTTAATATGAAGGAATTTAAAAGTACAAGATGATCAATGTCAGACTGAACCTTGGCTGTACAGAAAATTTATTTTTAAGTAGTTAAAGGAGTCAAGTTTCAAAGTCTTTGTTTTCAACACGCAGTCAAAATTAATGAAGCTTTAAGGCTTTATCAAGCATCTTCATAGCACTAAATCCAAAGCCTTCCTCTTGAGCCTGCTGACTGACAGGATTAAATACATTTTTTAAAAGTGCTAGCAAAATCTGAGGTAAAATCATCCTTAAACTTTTAACGATCACACTAGTGTAACCTATATTTATCTAACATGGTCATAATTAACCCGTTGGTTTTGAGCCATTTGTGGCTCCTTGTTGCACTATACAACACTGTATCTTTGGGTCTAAGCACAATGCTGAAATGACAATATGGCAGGGGAAATAGCGTGTTAAATGACAAGACTAACAAGCATCATAGAGATCACACACAAAGTGAGCAGAGAAATCAAAAGCAGGACAAACTCTGAATATCAAACTTTTGTGTGAATTTTTTAAAACCATTTTCAGGTATTTCTCTCTCTCTCTCTTTCAGAAGGTGATAAGGAGAGCGTGTTATCCCTTTACAAATAAACTTATTTTAACCTTTATAGCTCATCTCTCTCTGCCTTCTTTCTGTTTTGAGACTTTTCCTCTCATTTCCTATTTTCAACCCAATATAGCTATGGACATCTAAACCTTCTTCACACTTTCATCTCCTCCTCGGCACCACTCTGATCCCCTTCTCACCTCCATTCCCACCTCCTGCATGTTCAATAAGTGACAATGTTCCATGGCAGTCGATTACGCTGATGTTAGTTCATTGTTGAAGGTGGGAGGAATGTTGCCAGCATTCAAAATTAGAAATGCTCTGGAAGATTTACTCTGATTATTATTAGAGAGCCAAGTTCGGTGAGGTAATATCTTTTATTGAACCAACTTCTGTTGGTGAGAGAGACCAGCTTTGAAGCTACAGAGCTCTTCATCAGGTCTGGGAAAGGGACCATTCAAGGTGAAGTGGCCCTTAGAATATATGCTAATAATTTATGCTAAACTGTTTAATCTTGTATTTAGCTGTGACACTCTGAGAACCTTTCCCAGACGTTAAGAAATAGCTCCGTGTAGCTTGAAGGCTTTTCTCTGTCACTAGCAGAAGCTGGTCCAATAAAAGACATTACTTTACCCATCTTGTCTCTTTAATATCCTGGGACCAACTGGCTAGAACAATGCATTCATTCTGATTACATCAGATTGCTGCTGGGGCTAAAAAGTACTTTCGATCTAGATTTTTTTTGACTAAACATGTTTTGACACAAAAAAAGTCTCAAATTCATCAAAACCAAAATTGTTACAAAAAAGGGTTCGTTTCCAAAAAATTCCCATTTCAAAAAAATGTTTGGGAAAAAAATCAAAATTGTTGAAATGGGAAATTTTCAAAATAAAAAGTCCAGGTTTTATGGTTCAAATTACTGAAAAAAAAGTAATTTGGGGAGGGGCAATATAAAGATCAAAACTGAAACAAAAATATTTTGATTGATCTGAACCAAAAAAAATTTCAGACTGTCGGTTCACAAAAGAAATTGAGGTTGACTTTTCCTCCCCATTTGGAATAGATTTTTTTTTTTCAAAATCTCAGAAGTTTTCTCAGAATAGGAAACTGGTTTTTTTGCCCAGTTCTTCTGAACTAGCTCTTTCCCTGAATTCATGGTGCTACCACTGGAATCCATGCTTTCTGGGGAACTCAAGGGTTTTATTTAAGGGCCTAGGGTTTTTGGCAGCCTAGGCACACACACACGGTGACTGCCTAGTTCACCTATATGGTTGGGCTGGCCCTGTATACCACGTTATTACAGAGCAAAGAAAACACCTCTATAGTTCATGTACAAGACACTTTCTAGTATCTCTGTCCAATTCTGATGCCCTCTCGCTTTCCCCCCCAAAAGATTCTTTCCATCTGAAATTTTGCATTTCTGATCTATTGCTATAGGAGATTTTCTTTGAGTGCAAAAGCTTATAGTACATGAGACAAGGAGTTCAGGATTTTTATTTTATTTGTTTAATCTTGTCTTTGTTTCATTTACTATCTTCCATGAGGACTAGTGCACAGGAATATTTGTAAATATGGCATCTAAATAGTTTAAACATTATTTACTATAGGAAAAATTAAATCTCTGGGAGCTCCTCAGTATTTCTGCACATATAACCTATATTGGCTCTCCACAATTTAATAATTTGACAGGAAGAAAACTTCCATTTTAAGCCCAGGAGTTCAATGGGAGGAAAACTCTCATTTGAAGCTCAGCAGAAGCTGAGCTGCAGGGAAATTCTAGCCCTGCAAAATCTGAGAGGTCCACAAAGCTGGACTATACCCATGCTCTTAAAAGTAGACTTGAGCACAACCATAATCAGTGCATAATATTTTGTGCCTCTGAAATTAGAAAGGAGAAGATAAACTGGGTAATTTTAACTCTATATATTTTAAATATAAACATAAATGAAATATGTTTAGCTCTGGTTTAAGCATATATAAAATTCTGCATCTTATTCCTTGTGAAATTTATAATCAGCACATCCTTCCTCCGATGGATCTTAAAGCACCGTAGAAGAAAATATTAGGGATTCACAAACTCTACATGAGAAAGTGGAAATAAACTCAATAGATGAGAACCTAACACTATTTTAAAGCGTAGTACAACTTTGTGATTAGTTCTCTGCTTATAAATTGAAACACAGTCATGACTTTTGGCTTTCGATATAAGGCAGCATCTGCTGATGTTTAGAATTTGCAGACAAATTAAAATCTCCAAAACCAAAATAAAAAAAAATTATAATATTGGAGTTATTACAACCCCAAGCATTTGCAAGTGAAGGGATTCAGCATTAATGTAAAAAAAACAAATACTGGAAATTAGAGCATCGTGATTCAAACATCTAGGCATGAGAGAGACTTCTGATTCAAACATCAATCTTACGTTCTCAATCACAATGCCTCAGACTTCCCTGAAAACGATTCATATTGGCCTGTAAACTGTGAATCCACATATCATTAGAGAATTCACTCCAGATCTTCCCTGCACCTTGGGGCAGTGGTCAGAGGACCCTGACATATTTTATGATCCTGCAGATAAAGGTGCACAGAAGACAATGCTCCAGAAGAGATCAGCAAGATTGCAGATTGATTTCTCATTTGTCATTCCATATGTGTCACAGACCTCTCTGCCTTGTTATAACTAAGAGAGACACATTTTCCCACATTCTCTATGAACATATAACTTTGCAAGACAACTCAGAGAATCTCCAGTGCTCAACATAGAAGAGAAAGGTAAGGACAGTTAATATACCATTGTACAGTAAAAACAAGGCTGTTGCTCATACCGTGAATGCAATGGGAAAACGTAAGTTTCTTTTACGAGATAGCTAGTAGGGCTCTCCCTTCAATAAGAGATAAATAAATGACGGTAAAAGTTGACGCTGGTGACTGATCTCTGAAATATTTAGAATTAGTAAGTGCAATGCAATGTAATTCTTGAGGTTCAAGTGACTGTGCTGAACTTTGACTCATCTTCAAATAAAAAAATTTCTATTGAGGTTCAAATTCATTTATGTACAACCATGACCATTTTTAATGAAGCATTTTCATTTCACAATAACTATTCTCATTATATCACCCCTTAACAAAGATTAAGATATCCTTCTCCCAATGGTGGTGTTAAAAAGATTTCTTCATTTGTCTCAACCATTATTGGCAGTACACACCCCTATGTAAGCACTGCGGCCAAGGCGTCTGCTTGCATTAATGCCACTCGCAGGTGTAACTTCTTTGATTTCAAAGTAATTCAACACAATCAATGAAATTATGACAAGAAAAAATTTGCTCCAATATAATTTTTATATGTCATCCTTCACACACAGCATCCAAAAATGCTTGTCACAGACAGTCTGTCATAAACTAAGTAGAAAAGGAAGGTTCAAAGGTGACCTGAAGAGAGCTCTAGGCATTGGGGATGCATAAATGACAAATAGGTAAGAATGGGAAGGGGCAGAAAGGACATCAATACTGAAGGATGAAGGGAGGAAATGAAGTAGCAGTATATTTGAGTGGAAAAGAATTAACTTAATTTTGAGACATGTGAGGGTAGAGGAGGTCAAGGAAAATAATGGCCATGATATGATCTTTGCTACCCAGAGGGATAGATAAGCCTGACCACAAAATTTCGGATCCCCTTGTTGTTCAGTAAGTATGGCTATAAGGACCCCAAGAAAGAAACTCCCAACAGAAATGGGCTGCAATTACTGAATTAATATAGATTTCAGCAGAAACATGGTCGGTCTCAGTGGCTCTGAACCTGTGTTCCAGAGGGCAAATGTGGCCCTCGGGGGATTTCAAAGTGGCCCTCGGCTCCCCTCTTGTAGCTGTAGAATGGAGTCACTGCCTAAGGACCCAGACAAAGTGCTTTTCTGCAGCGCTAGAAGACGGATGCTGGCTCTTTGCTGCAGCCAAAGGGACAGGAGGTTAGCGCTCCCATCCCCGGCTGTAGCAGGGAGCACTGCAAAGCACTCTGCCTAGGTCCATAGATGCTAGTATCCTTGCTTGAGTCAGAGGGAGGGTGGGGAGGGGAGCACTGATCTTCTGTCCCCTTGGCTGTAGAATGTAGCCACTGCTTTGGGACCCAGATAGAGTGCACAGAGCTGAAGGATGCATGTTGTTTCCCTGCTGCAGCAAGGGAGACGGGAGATCCATGATCAAGGAGGCAAAAGGCTTTAGCGGGGAGGAAAAGAGGGGGCCCTGCTGGCAGAGGCTAGTGGCCCTTCAGGGCTGTAAAAATGGTGTCTGGGGTCCTCGAGCCAGAAAGATTAGGAACCAATAGTCAAGACTGATGAACAATTATTTCTGGCAGAGTTCTATGTCAAAAAGATTTGAAAGTTTCTGACCTTTGAAACAAAGTGGAAGTCTGAGCTAACGAGATACCGGACAAAGATCCAACTTTCAAACCAGGGACTGGGAATCAGGTTCTGGCATGTTTTGAAACAGGAAACTCTTTTGTGGCCATAAACTGACTACAGCTAATTAGCATTGTGGTAATACTATGCCCTTTTTGTCTGATCAGTGACTTGGCTGGAAGTCGGAAGTGCTCCCAATGCCTTCATGTTTTGGGCCACAGAATTACAATATGCATGCTACAGACCTGATAATAACTATGAAAAATTTTCACAGCTATTATCTGATTTCTAGCACACCTGAACACAGCTAGCCTGTCCATTTGAAAAGGATTACATAGAAAATGTATGTTTAGGACTGATTCTCTCCTGTTTTACGCCTGTGTAGTCATTTAGACCCAGATCCATGGAGTTGGACACTAAATACTTTTGACGATGTGGGTCATATACTTATGCAAAGCAAGTGCAAAGTGTTACGAGATTAGAATGGTAGCATATTATAGCCAATTGCACAGGTGTAAATACTTGTCCTCAAAATGTCTAAGGGAAAGGGAGACTCAGACCCCTAAGAACAACTAACCAAACAGAAAGATGTGGATTCAAGAATTATATTGACCATGTTGATTGACTGATCTATAAAAATGCAACCATTAAAGCTTAAAGGCACAGACATCTTATACACAAATCATAATTTCCTTGGGAGGAGAGAAAAGGTCAGCCAAAGCAGACTTTCCCAGTTACAGCATCTTTTCATTCTACTCAGTCACCCTTTTTCATTAAAGGGAACCCATATCATATACACATGCTTTGCACCATGACCTGAATGTCAACAAATTCAAACTTTTTTTAACATACAGGGGAAGGTTATTCCAGAGATAAGAACTCTCCATTAAAAGTACCCTGCTTCCAGTACCTCGGAGTTCCAATCCTGAGCTCTTTGCAGAAACTCTCCAGATGATCTCTCAGTTGTTAAGATGGGACTGTCTAATAAAGCCACTATCCAAACCTTGCAAGATTATACAGAGAATGGCCTGAATCATACCCATGTTGCTGACGGTTATCAAACTTTCTTATAGTACAATCCATATCCTAATACAAGAATTTTCTCAAGGTCATTTCTCCTCCCATTTCCTATCTAGAACATTTCTGTAGCAACTACTGCAATTGTCTATGTGAAAAAGTAAAATTAATCATCTTTAATGTGATGTAGCAACTAAAAGCATGGAGGAGAGCCAGCATTACATGAACAACCAGCTTTCTACAGACCATGGTTTCAGAATCACTGTGGTAGCCTACACAACCTATGAAAGACAGTTGTAGTATGTTCCACCATTAACACGTGGGAAGCCATATGCTATTTACATCAAAACTTCTGAGTAGTCTTAAAGGACAGCCTTATGTGACATGCTCTATAGCAGTCCAATCTGGAATCCAGAGTCATAAACAGGGAGACGTTTACATAAAGTGACTCAAGCACCTGACCAAAACACAGGCAGCAAGAGATCCTGGAGTATTTCCAACAGTAAACCTTTCTGGAAAACCCTTCAATGGAAGGGAAAGACATATAGAACACAACCTTAAAGAAACATGAATAATAAAAAACACAAATGCAAAGTACTCCAATTAGGAAAGAACAATCCATTTGCACACATACAAAATGGGCAATGACTGCCTAGGAAGGAGTACTACAGAAAGGGATCTGGGTGTCATAGTGGACCACAAGTCAATAGTGTAATACTGTTGCAAAAAAAGCAAACACCATTCTGAGATGTAGTAACAGGAGTATTGTAAGTAAGACACACGAAGTAATTCTTCCACTCTCCTCCATACTGATTAGGCTTCAACTGGAGTATTGTGTCCAGTTCCGAGCAGCTCATTTCAGGAAAGATGTGAACAAACTGGAGAAAGTCCAGAGAAGAGCAACAAGAATGATTAAAAGTCTAGAACACTTGACTCACGATGGAGGATTGAAAGAGCTGGGTTTGTTTAGTCTGGAAAAGAGGAGACTGAGAGGGGACATGATAACAGTTTTCAAGTACCTAAAAGATAGTTATGAAGAGGAGGAGGAAGACGGAGAACAATTATTCTCTTTAGCCACCAATGATAGGACAAGAAGCAATGGGCTTAAATTACAGCAAGAAAGGTTTTATGGTTGGACATTAGAAAACAATTCCTAACTGTCAGGGTGATTAACCACTGGAATAAGTTCTTAGCGAGGCTGTGGAATCTCCATCATTGGAAGTTCTTTAGAGCAGGTTAAACAAACACCTGTCAGGGATGGTTTAAGATTGTACTGCTCCTACCATGAGTGCAGGGACTGGACTCAATGACCTTTCATGGTCCCTTCCAGTTTCTATTATTCTATGAAGACTCTATTTCCACCAAACACTGATTTAGATGGTAACTTTTTGTTCTAATGTCTAATTCTTGACATTGTACATGACACTCTTTTATTCAGGCAGGAATTTTATTGTAGGATGTTACTCTTCTAACCCAAATGATATTTTGTATTGTAGTTCAAACTGGCAGCGCTTCTGGAATGCTCTTTTTGTCAATCCCAATCTTTATATGTATCACAGGGTTTACAGGCCACTGCCCAGGAAAATCACTGCTGTCAAATTTCATAGCACACTTGTCTAAATGCAACTGCTGCTATTTATTCTGAACAGTTTGAAGGCACAACAGTGAGATTTCATCTTTCTGTTTTCTTACCTCATCAGAAAAAAATGCAGAAAAAATATGGTTTTCAAGTTGTGTAGAATAAAGCATGTTGTGACTGAGATGGGAAAGCTATTTGTCAAAAATCATAGAGTGAATTGCAATGTATGAAAAATTAAACTGTATTTTTTTAAACTTAAGAAGTTACTCAACTAATCATGTTTAAACTTAAAATGTTTTCTAGACATAAACATGATTTTACACCATTACTATATCTTAGTCTTTGTATTGTCTCCAACTGTTTCCTTTAGGGAGTCACTTGGATAAGGTTTTTTTTAATGCAGTCATAACTCTAAAATAAAGAAATACAGCCTTTCATTGAATAAGGTAGCATCAAGGAATGACACATAAGCACTTTCTTTCTGTTCCAGGTGACCTGCACCAACGTCCTTCACATATTAGAACCAATTTTAAGATCTTTTCTCAACTGACCTCTGAACAGCTCAATGACCTAGTTTTAAACTGTAACACGATGACTCTCCTGGCTCTTCAAATCAAGGGTTTTTTTGGCAATTAAAAAACTTTGCTGAGTCTTGTTGGCTGCTGTGCCTTTTCTTATCTGCCCAAGGAATACTCAGCAATGTGGAATTTGCTCCCAAAACACATTAAAAGTGCTAGCAGGCTGAAGAAATGTTATTTATTTAGTGAAATTTATTTCACTACATATCACAACATGGCTTATAGGCAATATATTTTTGTAAAATACTTCTATACAAATTATATTCATAATTACAGTGGAAATGTTCTTAAAGAAATGCATGTAAGACCAAACCACTGAAGAAACCGTTCTCATGAGATGATCTGAAAAATTCCAGAAACAGAAGTTTGTTGGTTAATACATGGACATTAAATCTTGTATTTTGAGCCCAGAAAAATATAAGTTGGGACTCAGATTCCATTCCCATTCTATGATTGGCAGTGCAACGTTGAGTCACTTTAGCTAGCTATAGAACACTTCTCTGTATCGCAGAGGTGGCACAAAGCTTCTTTAATTAATAATGTTTGTATTATCACCAGACAGAAGGTTCTCTGATAACGCCATGCATTTTTAGTACAGTATATATTCTAGCTAACTTTACAGTATAGCATGATTACTGAAATGTAGAGCTAGCTTCATATAGCCCCAGAAAAGAAAAAGAGAACTGAATTCGTTTGTCTGCATGCATGCACACAATCCCATCAAACACTTTTTATCTCTTGCACTTAAAATATTTTAATGTTATGAACTAAATTACAAAAGGAAAGAAAATAAGTTAATTCAGCACAAGAATTATTTTACTGAAATAGATTCCTAGTACAAAGCTGAATGTACTTTGCCGTATAAATGAGTGTTTCTGTAAGACTCAGTAGCTCAATAGCAGCACAACCTATGCAATATTCACAAGGTTTCTGGCAGTTGGCTACATTGACATGAATTCTAAGGCAGTTGCAGGGGAAAAGCACATGGAAAGACTAGACGAGAGAGCTACCCAGATCTGATGTCAAACACACTGCTACATAATGCCCTATTTTGGCTTGTCATATGCAAATATTACTGAAATCAGCAAGAGCTGTGTGTACATAGGGACTTCAGGCAGGAAGGAGAATGAGGCATTTACAGATTTGAAGAGGCATTTGGAAATACAATATGCTATGTGGGGGGAGAATCGGAGAAAGATGAGTGCTAGCTTACCAATAGCTTGTGATGAAAAAGACCTGATCTTTAATCAACTTACTTTTATTAAAGTTGTGATTTTAAGTGATCATTCTAAATGACCAAATCTTACTTTAACTTTGAAATCATAGACCCATCCTGCTCCCGGTATTCTCAGTGGGAGTTTTATTACTTACTTGGATGGAAGCAACAGTAGGCCCTAAACCAGGAATATGCAATTCACTAAATCCCAGAAGGCAAAGACAACACATTTTACACAAAATGCAAAAATCTTTTTGCTACTCTATAGTCTGCAGTTTGATCTTTAAAAATAGTATTATTTTAGTTTGATACAATCCACTAAGTTAAAACAACAATTCTGGCAGTATCACAATTCATACAAAATAATTTTACAAAGCATTGGGTAATTTACTAAAAATCAGCAGCTGCTTCTAAACATGATAACCACTTGGTGGCAGGAGAATCAATGGCTTGTTCAAAGACCATATTGCTCTAAAGGAAAGCATGCAGTGTGCAGGGTTTGGACTGTACAGTAAATGATTTGCCAGTAACAATGTTGATGAAAAATGCATTGAACCAGTACAGTTCACCCTTATTACCTACCCCTGCCCTTTAGGGCTTTCTAATTATTGCAAATTGAATGGTTTTTGGTTTTTGTAAACTGAAAATTATTGTACACAGATTATAAAAGCTGTGTTTACCAAATTTATATATAAACCAAGTTGTTGGGAAAATCATTTATTTTAATGTTTCTTTTAATTACCACGCTCAGTTTAATAATCAGAAATAAACTTGTTTTAAAGATACAGTGAGGCTAATATTTACCTGGAAATGTGCACTGGAGCCCATTATTCTAGGACCTGTATGACTGGTACCTCTAAAAATAATCAACTACCAGAAACATAAAACAGAATAGACTATATCAACCACCAGCTCTTTAATAAATCAGGTTCACAGACGCATTCTCCCTCCTCTCCAAACTAGTTATAATGAACCATTCTGACACAGGAAAAAAGGAAGGAAGAGAGATCTTAAGACCTTTCTACATCACATTTCCCTACTGTATATAATACTTGCAACTTTAAATCATAATTACATTGCTTAATATTCCTATCTCAATCTTGTCACATAAACTCTTCTCACAAATTTGAAAAAGCTTACAGTAAAAGTAGAGAAAAGAAAGAACAAATAAATGCCTATGTGCCTCCTAGAATTAATACAATTCAAGGAAGTGACAAATTTGCTACCATAAGAATGAACATTGGAATTGTTCGAATTTTTAATAAAAAATGACCAAGTTTTGTGCAAGGTTTTTCTTCCCCTTTTCCAACAGGCTTACCTATAGCGATTGAGAGGAAGAACAAAGGTCCCCTTTTCCAGTGTATGGATGATTCCCAAAGAATAGATGATTGTGGTACCAATATTAGGACTGTCAAGGGCCCTTGTCCTGTCAATAGTTAACTGAGAAACAAGTGAACACACACACACACACAAAATCCAATAAGGACAATCCACCATTTTCTATTTATTCACGTGGACCTTGACTATGACATACATTCACAAAATTCCTATTGATGGCAATATGGGATTGGTTCTCTAGTTACCTTCCTGGATCCTGAAATACAAAGAGCCTTGCTGGTTTTCTGACTGGTTTTCCATTTTGCATAAAAGCTGCTGTGAAAGTTGCTATGATAAATGGATCTTGCCTTCACTAGTATAAACTGGCCAGACCAATTCTCATTAATGTCTCTAGAAGGCTCATAGAGGATTACAGAATTTTGCAAGCTAATATGTAGCAAAAACAAACCACAAGAAGTACTTCTATCATATTTTGACAACTGCAGTTTAGCTTTTGTTACTATGATAATATTTCACAGAACCCTAGCAAAGTACTATAAAATATTCAAGAATAAGATGCCTGAGGCCAGCAATCTATTATAAATCTTTGCTGAGAAAGGAGAGAATTCAGCATCATTTGTACTTGCACTACAAAGTATTCCAATTAGCAAACTGAAGTTTAACAAGTGTCTGATACATTCAGACAAACAGTCACAATTTTCCTTTTCTTCATAGGATCTTCTTTCATGTGAATCAAAATGTGAACCACATGCGGGAAACAGACATTTTTGGAATTACAAATTGCTATACAGCTCTAACCAGTAGATAAAGATATGGTGGAACTTATTAAATATATAGAGTTCCAGGGGTGGAGAATTACTGTTCTGCGGCTGACTGGGTGCCCGTGATAGTGTGTATGTTTATAATGAGACCACAAGTTTGAATGTAGAAATCCATTATGAGACCACCAACGAAGTAATTTTTATCCTGACAGAATGTTTCTTTTCTAAAGTTGACTTACATGTAGAAACATAATACTTTATCTTTTGTTACAGCTTTTTTTACTTACCTATCTAAACAGGAAAGATTTAGGAAAGCTGCCAAATCTGATGTTTTGAAGTGAAGTTTTTAAGCACTCTCCAATGCACCCAATTTGGGAATTTTTAGGGACATTTCTTTCATTCACTATTGAACAGAAAGTGTGTTTTCTTTTCATTTTTTAGTAGTTAGCTACCACAGTCTAAGTGATGGAGGAAATATAAAAAGTTAAGAAGGCAAAAAATTAAATTGAAATCCTTAAAATGCAAGTCCAATGAATGAAACCTAGAAGCAATGGAATGTGAGAATACCTGAGAGCCCTGATAAAGCTCTGTATTTCATGTTCCATTAAAGTAAAGTAGGAAAGCAAAAACTGAAATGAAACCACTGAGTTTCACCTAATATCATGATAAAATTTCCCAAGAGCTTGAAATAAAACCATAAATTGGGCCAGGATCTCATGAAATGGGATATAGATTCACTCAAAAAGGTTTTAAAAAAATGGGTTCCATTATTTTAGTTAAATAAAATCCTTTGTTTAAAGACTGTGCGAAAGGCAAAAACAAGTCTTTTGCCGTGAACAAGTACAAATGGCACATGGTCTTTATGTAACAATCATGTGAAACATGTTTCACCTCTCCATAACGTCCAGTAAGAGTACAAAAACCCACTGCTGCTACCATCTGATGATGTTACTTCTTTAATACAGAGAGAAGAGAGGCTTCTGTCTTTGCTGCTGTAGGCCCGAACAATACACTGTTCCACACACTTTCATTTATAACTGGCATGTTTTGTAGAATAGGTTTTGGGGGTTTTGTTTTTAAGGGAAAAGCAAAAGGAGGCTTGATGTCCACCAATTAGGAGACAGGCGTAAAGAGAAAGGCTGACGTGAAGGAAGGCACACCAAGTTGGGAATGGAGGAAGAAGAAAAAAGAAGCAATCAGGAGACACCTGAGTAGATCATAATGAGCAGACTGATAAAGGCAGTTTGGGTCAATGATAATTGCAGAAGCTTTAGCCTCACATTCTTCCTTGAAGCATAATGGTTTAACGTATAGTCAATTCTTTCCCTTCCTTTGCTATGGACTCACCATGTAAGTCACATCTCTGAGCCTCAGTTTCCCAGCTGTAACACTGGGATGGCAATATTGACCTATGCCATTTGGCTGTTGTAACACTTAATTTGCTGATGTCTGAGATCACAGGCAGAAGGTGTTATAGGTCCAATTATTATTGTATGTCATCTCAAATAATTAAGGACGTGAAGTACAAGCGTATGTACAGACAATGTTATAAATGAAAATTATATTTGAGAAGAGTATAAGGCAACAACATTTGTATATTCATGTACATCCCATAATTGAATAAAATATAAAACCATTTTACTGTAGGCTTAAACACCATGAAATCGCATGGCAACAATCCTGGCTGCTAAGCAACAGAAGTCCAAGCAGGATTACCGCTGGTATTGTTATTAGAGAGCTATTTCCTCTTCAAAATGCAAAAAGAAACCAATTATAGTTCTCCAGGTCACTTAGACATAAAATCAAGAGATTCTACGCCACTGTCTCATTTCTATTTTCAGACAGGAGACTGAAGGCCAAGCAATTTCAAAATACCAGAGAAGTGTCAAAGATTCCGAAAGAGATATTGCTCGGAGTGCCTTAATGCTCTTATAAAAGAGCACAGATAGAAAAAGAAAAGGGTCGTACTGTTTACAAAGCATTTCAAACAGAGGCACAACATTATGGGCAATAGCTATTAATGTACTTGGGACACGACTACACATACATACAGCTTTTTAAATAATTACATTTTGTTGCATTTACATTGCCTCTTTTCAACTGAAAGATCACAATAGCTTGTTGCTGGGCATTGCTGTCATCCAGTTCACCAGCCAGTCAGTAGAAAGCTCCGTAATCTCTCCCGGACAGGAAAGGGAAGTACTGCCAGAGTTAAAGCAGCCTGAAAGGTGGGGCTAGAACTGGATGTCCTGAGAGCTAGACAGAGACCCAGCCTATTGCTGGCAGGATGATGGTGCTGCAGCCTATATGCAAGAGTCATGACAATACCAGTTTACTCTTATGCTCTTCTACTGGACTGTCCTTACAGATGGGTTGGAAACTGCTGGGTTTTTCTAATATGTAAGTAGTAAAGTTTGGTCTTCACGATATGGATAGCCTTGAAAAGCATATCTACTTGGTACCTACAGTTCCTCAAGGAACAAGGCTGGCCCTGAACCCTTCTGCTGGACTTGTCTAAGTCCATTTTGTGTGTGTTTTAACTCATTAACAGTTGGAAGTTTCTTTCTAGGTGCTAGAGTTCCAGTTCTTCATCTTTTGCCTTTGAGCTCATCAAACAACCAGGAACATGCCTGTGAATCCTTTGGGGTTCAGTGTACTACATCTGTCACCAAGGAGGGGTTCATTACAGTACTGACATCTGGTGGGGTTTGATCAAGCACGTGGCAGAGCATGGATCTGGAGTTTTCAGAAACAAATATCACAGTCTCAGAGACTCCTAGGGACTTTACATGACACTTACCCTCTCAAGAGTAATCTCCCTCCTGCATAATGCATAGGAACTGGAGGGTCTAATAACAGAACTACCTCCAACTGTTCACGCTGATGCTCCTAATCCTTCCCCTTCAAAGATCCTACAAGCTGTGACTGCGTACCCGCTGCAACAAACTCGTGATAAACTTTGACACACCTGCACCTGCAAAGTTGAAGGCAATTAAAGGATTGGCCAAAGAACTGCTGCAGAAAATCATGTAACAAATGTATTTATTAAATTTATTTATTTATGGCACTCTGTCAGGAAGATGGATCCAATCCCTGACATGGACTTGGAAAAACTTCTGTAGAAGTACCAGTGCTCAGAAATACCTTAAAAGGCCAGGGGGTTACTCCAATATCTCCAAATCAAAAAGGGAGCTGGATTTTCCTTGCACCATGCCAAATAAATGGGGAAGAGAGGCATAAAGCCTACCTCTGCCTAATCTATTAAGAAACGGTGCATCCTTCTCCCTTTGCCATGGTCAAGGGAGATTTTGGGTTATCAGACATCTAACTGCAGAGTGTTCACAGCTACCAAGGATCTGCTTAAATTGGCTCACCTGACTGTTACAAATATCCTCTATGGTTTGAATTAGTATAGCTTATTTGCTTAGGCCAGTTTCTATTTATTTTCGGTGTTTTCCCAACCTTTTCGATTTTCCTCACCTACTGTTGCACCGCAATCTGGGTCTGTCCAAGGCATTAGCAAAAAAATAGAGAGGACAGAATACCTGCATTTATAGGTATTTAGATGGTAGTGCTGTGTTCTACCATTTTGCTCTGTGCAAAAGTTTCTCCCTCTCCCTATATCTATGCCTGCATTCTTCCCATTTCTGCTGTCTGCCCAAGAGCCACTCCTGACTGATCTTTTTGTTCCTTCATTCATTCCAGCTTAGATTTCTTACTCCCAACACTTCTTGTGTCCCAAGAATGGACACCAAATGTCTTCCTTCCCCTCAGTCAATAAATTGTGGAAGTCCCCCAGGAAACTGCTCTGTTTTGTTCTCTATTGTACCTGTTGATGTCATTATTGTGGTGGAGGCTAATGCTGGGGAGAGGTACTATGGTACAGAACACCTCAGCTTAGCTACCATCGTGAATCATTAGTACAGTACTTTACAGCATTTACCACAGTGGACTGCTATTGCAGGGCTGAAATTTTATTTTAAAAAATAAATAAAGGAAACTGTGTTTGATACAGTTTATCTTCTATTTCACGCCATACACACTTGTACCACTCCATGGATAGTAAGCAAAATAGTGGAAGTTGTACTGATCAGAATTCTTAACAGAACTGGATTCTTACTCGTACACTACATACACCAAAGAAATCTTCCGTGCTGGGAATATTCCAGAGTCCCAAGGAACTATAAAATTACCTTATAGTTGCCTCTTCTCTATGTAACAGACTGCTGTTAATTTCATTTTGGATTACCAGGGAATATCTGAATAGAAGCAATGGGGCTGGTCGAATCTATTTCCCTGAAGGAATAAACCCAGGTTAGCAGCTATGGTCACTCATGGTGGGTATGCAGTAGCTCCTAGAAGAGCCAAAAGGCATAAGCAATGGCAAATGTGATCCAAAAGGACATTGCACACTTGTATCCTCAAAGCTCAGCCATTTTCCCCCACTCACAGTGTACAAGTATTGTTACAATTCTCTTCTGAAGCAGAGTAGCAGAGATGACCCAGCTCTAAGGACCATGCCATCAAGACATAAAAACACCCATCTAATCAGCATTTTCTGAATTAAATCCTTGGTGAAGTACTGTACAACAATATTTTTGGCAGTTTTTTCCTTTTGACCAACTTCCATCACCGTCTAATCATTTGAAAGCAATAATTCTGCTCCCACTCTCAGTTTTACTCTTTTCCATTTGATATTTTCCCGGTGTTTTCAATTAAACTGAAACTAACACGGCTGTTTTAACACCAATAGCAACAATTTCAATTTATATAACCCCTTACCATGCCAAAACATCTTGGCTGTTGCACCAGCATCACGGATAACGTCAGCACTGCTCTCAGAATAGAATTAAGCTAACCTGATGCTGCAGGGCCATCGATGGAAGCACAAATTACTGTGCTTATGTAAGTCTTGTTAACAGAGCCGCTATTGTTTCTGTTGGTGTTTTGTGGTGTTGAGAGGATATTCTGGATGATCTCAATAACCCTTTTTCAAACGGTTCTGCACCAAGCACGATGTTCCTCTAGCCCAAGGAAAGCTGGGTGGGATGTTATCTGAGGCCCAGCAAAGCCCCACCTAGGTAGACAAGAATGGGTCACTGCAGAGCCACGTAAGGCACTGACGTTCTACCACTCCCCCTACATACTTAACCCTGAGTGCACTGCCTGGAGAGCATTCTCTGCTGACACCAACCTGGAGACAGAAGCGCTGCGTCTACACTGGTAAATTAAGTCGACTTAAGCTTGCTTAAGTCGACTTAAGGAAAATAAAGTCGACTTAATGAAAATTAAGTCGACTTTATTAAACCTAGATTTAATTAGACTTAAGGCTTAAAAAGTCGAATTAAGTCAGTGTAGACGTGGGGTTGTATTCCTTATGTCCTTAATGGCTCATCAGGTTACTCCCTGGGCCCATTGTACTTGGCAACTTCCTTAACATTAAGGAGACAATGGTTGTAGACAGCCTGTCTCGGGTGTTTACACAGAATCACACAAGTTAAAGTATAGATATAACACCAAATTCCTGACTTCTAATACAAACACATTTCCTATACATGAACTATATAATCATTCACAGCAAATTACTACCTTTCTATTGATACCAAACATGACATAGCTCCTATGGATTATAGCATATATGAGATATTAATAGGAAATAATATCATAAATGGTTCCCTAAATCTGGACAGTATCACACCCTGCCCACATGCCCTGCCAGAGTCCCTGTCCCCCTTTGCCCCATTGCACACAAGGGATGCCCAGTGTGGACGCTCTAGGTCAACTTTGTAAGTTCCCCTTTAAGTTGACTTTAATTTTAAGTGTAGACACACTAAGTCGACTTAACTAAGTTGACTTAAAGTCGACTTAGTTAAGTCAACTTAGTTAAAGTCGACTTAAAATTACAAGTGTAGACATAGCCAAGAATAGGAACACTTATCTGCGATTATCTGAAAATTCCCTTTCCTTCAGTCATAAGGGTCTCAGGTCTGTTACAAAGAGTGTTTTGATTAACTGGCTTTTTTGCCCCCAGACTACTTGCCATTTGTAATGACCCATAGCATGTTGAACCATGTAGGGTGATCCAAAAGATGCCAGCCAGCCTATGTTTTGAGTATGAACTGTTCAGCAGAGGACTGTTAGACTCGATACAATGATCAACACTAGGAATCTGAAATGTTTTACTCACAAGAATACGCCAATTTTAAAATTCTGTAGGATGAACACTGGCAGATCACTTCCCGGGGCCCATCTGTGGAAGCTTGCCCAGCGCTGGCAGGTTTCTTTCTACAGAAGCTGCACATGCCGCATTTGGAACTTAATAAATAAGGTTTCTGTACCTTTCAAACAAGTGAAACAATGACATGCAGTGACAGTGTGCACTTCTTAAACAATTAAAGACAAAATCCTTCTCACCATGCGTGAGATGGCACCACAAAAATGAGTGGGCTAGATCAGCAGAGTTGTCCCCACAGCTAGCATACATGTTACCTGTCAAGTTCAAGTACAGCAAACGCTAAATCTACGTGAATGCAACATCAGCCTTCTTTTTCTAGCCCTGTCTTCAATGCAAGAAACAAACCCCTCAAGACCAAATCCTTTGAGGACAGCCAACTAGTGTCTGAAACCAAAGTCAAATCCAACACGTGCATCTTGCTTATCTTCAGAAAAACTCAAATATTTTTAGAGGAACTGAGTGAGATTCTCGATGATGTGGTGATGAGGTTTCCAGAATATATTGTGTCATGGGACACATCAACATCTATATTCACAATGCTTCTGATGCAATACACCCAAAACTTCTCTATATACTTTCCACTCATTTTCTCACAGGTAATCTCTAAACAGTTGTGCACAGTTCATCATGCTGTGGACATGATTTTTTAGACTAAACGTGGATACAGGGACCAGAAAAAATTCCCCCTATCCAGAACAACTTTGCCTCCTCCAGATCAACAGCAGAACCCTCCTCACCGGCAGGCAAAACGAAGCAAAGAAAATGGCCTGCCCTTAGAAGCTCTATAAACCAATCACATATAATAGCACCCCAACAAAAAGCTAAGTAATAAAAGAACTAGTGAGTCACCATGACCATCCATTAATCACAGCTGTCACAACCACTGCATTCCACTGGGATTGTCAATCCCAAGAATGAAACTCACAAATCGAAGAGAAGGAGCTTTCTCAGCCGCTGCCTAGAGATCTGGAATTCATTCCCAGATGAAATCAGGAGAACCATGAATCTCAATGCACTCAGAGTAAAACACAAAACCCCACTGCTTCAACCCAGACTTCCCACAACAGCACCACAAAAATATATAAATAAGCAAACTAAAATCCCACACACAAAATACACAAAATCGAGTCTCCACTGTCAGATGGAGAGAGGCAAGAGGGAAAAACATATATTTGCAGAGAGCTTATACATTTTGAGGGACATACAGATGTCACCATTTATGAGTGTTGTTTTAGAGCCTGAATGAATGGCTCAGTGACAGTAAATCTAACTGGAAAAAGTCAGGAAATCTAACAGTACGAGTTTCCTAGCAGTATAACCCCAGGCATACTGATGTTACTGATTCATGAAATCCTAATGAAGATAGGGATCTAATACTTTGCACTTATGCAGCATTTAAACATTATTTACTTAAGACTCACCATACTCTATGAAGCAGGTAAATATTACTATTCCCATTTTACAGATGGAGAAACTAATGCTGAATTAAGTGGATGTGCCCAAAGTCACACAGCCATTTAAGTGCTGGAATCAAGATTAGACTCCCCAGGCACATACTTCATCTGGTAGGCTGCAGTACCTGCCACTCAATTTATCTAAACACTGCACGCCTCAGTTTCTCCAGCTATAAAATAGGAATATCTTATTCCCTACAGTACATACTCTATAATGTATATTCTTGGACTTTATATATAATAACTACCATTGCTGTCTTTTAAAGGTATCTTGTTTTATAGGCTGATATAGTCAACGTACTTGATTTCAAGGCAGTTAAAATATGCAGCATTCCATTTATCTAGATATAGTGGATATGGATACAAAAAAGAAGCTTAACTACAGAAGCTTAGATTAATATATTGACATAAACCTTGGTGCTATTCCTTCCTGCAAAACCCCCAATGGCAAGGGACCTGCAAGAAGGAAAACTCTTCCAGAGTTTGCATAATTGGGGGGTGGTGTGAGGAAAATTGCCCCCAAAACTTTTATTGACAATCCCCTCTCTGTGTAGCTCGGGGTGGGCAACAATCTATCCTTAAAGCCCATGTAACTGCATGAACCTTTATATCTTTGATCAAAGCAAGCTTATTTCAAACCAATTAGCATAAATGTTTAATTAGCCATCGAGTTTACTTTCATCCTGCTAAATCCCTGTTGTGTCAGTTGCAGCCCCTAAGGACTTCAGTCCAGCAATTCTTTTAATGACCAGAGCTTTTAAAGTGTTTGTGAACTCTGATAATACACACGTTTGTGTGATGTTTCTGCTGTTCTGGGTGGTTTTTTTTGTTTCGGAAATGAAAGTACAGTGACTGAACTAAACCTTCATATGTAATACTCATTCAAAAGCCAAGTGCTTCACGTGTGGGCAGCTCTCATTGAAAGTCTTCCTACAGAAGCTGCCACACAGTTCTTGCAAAACAACATTCTGATCTCTATGCAAATACATTTATGTTGTCTTCACCAAACCCGGCTACATTCTTGTGGGCAAACTAATATATTCAACGTAACTGTATTACTTTGTGAAATGATCACAGAATATGTATATAGTGGCTAGGATGGCTATTATCTATTATTCAATTAAAAAACCTTTCTGATTAATAATTTCTCATTAATTTGCTCAAGGTTTGATAAATTAACTTTATGTAACACCTACTCCACTATAGTCTCATCACCACCAAATTCACTAAATCATCAGAAAAAATTCAGATAAACATCTATTTATTGCATCCATTTATATTACCATGGTATTAGGCACAGTCCATACACAAAGATCTGAAATGCTTTTTGACAGGCTATCGTGTAAAACATGATCTTTAATTATACTAGTTTAATTTCCTTTACCATTTGTAATTGTACACTTGCATAATTGTAATAAAAAGTTAACTGTAGCTTTTACAGAAGACAATTCGGTCGTATGAATGCATTACTTGGAGATTCCCTTTAGAATCTATACTCCTCCCTTAATTTCCTCTCATGCCCTATATCTGGTCAACTCACTCTTCTAGCTGCCGCCATTTCTTCCAGAGCAGTGGAACTCAATCTTTTCAGGGCTGAACATAATTGGGCCAAAAAACTCCAGGGGCCGCAACTAACACTTAGGGATGGATTCTTTACCGCCTGTTCTCCTCCCTGGGCACTGATTGGGTGGGAGCATACACCAGCAGAAAGTCCCCTGCCAGGGTAATCCCTGGCATGAGGGAGCCCCATCAGAAGAAAGTAGCAAGTTCCTACTCCTCCATCGCTGCAGTTCCCAGTGCCAGGGATATGAGGCTAGATGCTCTCCATCTCCTCCCTACCCAGTGAAGTATGGTCTTTGAAGCTCGGAGCCAAATGGCGCTAGCTAGAACAGCCCCATGCTGCTTTAACCTGGAGCTGGAGCAAAGAATCAGGAAGCAGTAGCTGAATTTTGGTTCTCAGCTTCTCTTTTTCACCTTCATCTGGATGCCTTCCATGGAGGAAGGAGCCACATTTTGCTCGACCCTTCCTGAGGCTCAGGAAGGTCCAGAGAAGCTGTCCTGTGTGGGGCTTTCACAGATTGACAGGGAAACTGGCAGAGCTGTTCTCACCTCCTTTCTCTGCAATACAGCATGTGGCCAGCAGGGAAGATGCTGAACAGCTGCAGTATGGAAGCAGCAACAGCTGCTCCTCAGAGTGCTGTGGCTCACTTCTGAGCTGCTTGTGGGAGTACAAGGGAAGCAGGTGGCAAACGGTGTCTCCAATTCTTGCCCATAACAACTGGGCTGATTCAGACAGTTCAGTTAAAAGACACAGTGTGCAGTTCTGGAACACACTTTAAACTCAGAATCGAATACACTTTTGTTTCTTAATGCAGTCACCCTGACAGATCACAGCTTAGAGCCTGGAGTGCCTCAGTTCAGATGCCACTCTTCTCTTTCTTGGTCAACAGGAAAGACTCAATCAAGAAGGATTGATGCAAGGCCTTCCTTTAGTGTCAGTGTTCCCAATCTGTACCAATCAGTGGCCTGGTCAAACCAACTGATGTAAAGGAAATGCTCTCCTGTTATCTTCACTGGGAACTCAGACAGGCTGAATCTTGTAATTGACAGTGAGACTGACAAGGGACAGAGAAACAAGGGACGAAACAATTTCTTCTTCAGTCCATTCTGGGGTTGGTCTCGTCCTTTGATCATTCCCCCCACGTTTCTATCTGCTGTAAAAATAGCAAAGCATATCTTTAGCATTGAGAGGCACTGATGCTATCAGGTATCGTGTACATTTTACAAAAGCACCCCAGTGCTAGATTTTTTTAAAGGTATGTTGGTACCTAAAGAGGCAGAGAGGAGCCCAATGAGATTTTTCAAAACTACTTTGGTACTTAACTCCAATGAAATCAATGAGAGTCAGGCACAAAGTCTTCTGAGAATGCCACCAGCTGCCTCTCTGTATCTTTAGGTACCTGAATAAAATTAAAAATCGGACCCTAAGTGATTTAGGAGCCTAGGACCCATTTTCAAAATGGACTTAAAGTACATCCACACCACAAATTAATTTGTACTTGTAGCTCAGGTCTGCATATCCTTGCTAGCTTTCACCTAGCTAGTGTTGGTACTAACAGCAGTGAAGACACAGCAGCATGGGCAACACAGCAGGCTAGCCATTCAATATATTAAAAGGGTTACTGGTGGCCTTGTATGGGAATGGGTAGCCTGCACTGAAGCCTGTTCAACTCTATCTTCACTACTGTTGTTACCTATACTAGCTCATGCAGGTAAGTCTGCCTACACGGCAATAAAACCTTCATGTCATGAACCAGAGCATGTGTGGTCACGTCAAGTGGCTTCAGCCATAGACAGGCATGTTGAATAGATTGAGCCAGAGTCTAGCCAGAGTAAACAGCCAGGAACTGGAGCCAAGGTCAAGCTGGAATCCACTGCCAGGAACTGGGGAAGAAAGCAGGAGCCAGAAACAGGAACAAAGCCAGAGAAGAGGGCCAGAAGAGAGGCAGGGTCCGTCTCAGCAGCACTTTAGAGCTGTGCTTCGGTGCACAGACCATTCCTGGCGCTCCCCGAAGGCTTAAATAATAGGCCTGGGCCAATCAGAGGTCACACGAGGAGCTGCCAGTCATTTCCACCATAAGTGGCACTTCAGACTTCCTGAGAGACCAGTCACTGCAAGGTGTGTTGGTGATGGCTCTGACGAAATGAAGTATTGCCTGCCAGAGTCCTGGAGACCTGGGTTCATGTTCCATGAATCCTCACACTGAATCTGAGGTGTGGGTGCACCCCTAGACACTTAGGCTATGTCTACGCTATAAAAAGTTAGGTCAACTTTGTTGTTGACTTAATAAGGTCTAAAGTCGACCTTATTAGGTCGACTTAACAAAGTGGTTTCCTTTAACCGGGACTTAGTAATTCGACCTAACTTCCCTTAGGTCGACCTAAGAAAGTGGACTTATGCGTCCACACTGGGCTTAGGTCGACCTAAGGAAGGGGTAGGTCGACCTAAGGAGGGTTAGTTCAAATATCCCGCAGTTCTTATTAAGTCGAACTAATGAAAGCCTAGTGTGGACAGGGATTAAGTTAGGTCGACTTAAGCCTCCTTAAGTCGACCTAACTTGCCAGTGTGGACATAGCCTTAAAAACTGAAGTCCCAAAGACTTTCAATGAGTCTTAAGTGACTTCTGAAAATAATAGCTGAGTGCTTCAGAAAGCTTGACCCAACATTCTCACCTTGGCAGCATCGGGCCAGTACCTGGGAAACTCCAAGCACCAGTTTCACTCCCAGTGCTGTATATCCTCACCTCTCACCCAGCACAGCATTTAATTGGATTGCTGAACTCAACACAGTTATCAGCCTACACTTGGGGTCATGCTCAGACCTTCGAAATTCACCTTGTAGTCAGTATAGAAGTGGGGGTTATAAAGCAGGGAAGGAGCATGTTTCCATACGATCTCCATCATCTTTTTCTATGGAGCTTGTTTCTTAATGAGCTTGAACAACATGTGCTGAAAATACATTGGCCTCCCATAAAGTCTGGCTCGGTGACTTTCTGATTTCCACAGCCTTCTATGAACCAAGCTACTGTAAACAAGACCTGTCCTTCTGTTTATTATTGCTCCCTCTTAAGATTTAAAATCTTCCCCTGAGGTGCTCTAGCTAGCTGTTGCTGATCTTGCCCTCTCCCTCTGAAAGAGTGATGCAGTATACACAAGACATAAGATTAGGTGGATGATTTTTATGGGAACAGGCCAGGAAAAAACACACCAAAAGAAGAGTGTGCTCTCTCTCTTGAAGTACGCAATGTAAGAGATGCTGGTGTTCTTCATGTTCCAAAAGGAAAGTATTCTCTTGGGTATGTATGCTGACAAGCACAGCACAGTTATTTTGGCCTGGATTTCAACAGATTATGGTACACAAGTGGGCAAAAAAGGTTTTGCACTTTAAACAAAGAGAAAAACCATTAAATTTTTCACCATCTTGTAACTCGGAAGCACCTTAGACAATTTCCTTCAGTCTTTCAAAAAATAGAACAAAAACAATCTTGTCTGACCTAGGTCTAAGCATGAAAATTTTCAGGACAAAAGTGAGTAAACTCAGTTATTGGTGGAAAAAACAGCATAAAATTGGGTACCAAATTTGGGCTAGTATGTGGCTTTACTCCATGTGAGGTATGCTAGGGTATGGCTGTTCTGCCTTGGGAGCACACTGGCAAGTGGATTCTGACTCACACTCTGCCTCCCAGTTATCCTGTTCTCCAGGGTGAGGGAAATAAACTGTGGAAAATCTAGCATCCCGCCACCACTACACTGTCTGGTGTATTGTGGGAGAGGAGCCAAAGGCCTGTTCACTCCTAACCCCTTTTCCACCCACATGCATAAGAGCAACAAAATATATATCAGCCTCACAGAGGCTGCTCTCCCTCTTCTTAAGTACCCAGAGTACAGGAGGCTTTCCAAGTGTAGGGAACGCAATATTCCTCTGTGTAGCCTGGCCACAATCATGGCTGTAACCTCATATTTATGGTTAGAGACTTTCCCATCTCTAGATAAATGCAGACTGAGAAAACGATTAATTCTACCCATTGTACAAGAAACTCCAGAAAGAATAGTGAAGAGAAGTTTCAGAGACCTTGCTTCCTTGCACCAAATCACTAACCCCAGATTGATCTACTTTGGCCCATTTTCCTGCCTGTACAAATGGCTCCTCCCCACTTAGTTTTTTGCCCTTCAGATAATGAAAGCATCCTTAGCACATTTGAAAGAGAATGTAGCAAATAAGGTCCTTTAAATGAAAAGAAAAGGCCCCAACCCCCCAAAGAAAACGGCCCCAAACTTTCAGACTATATAGTTTATGTGTAATGATTAATAATTTATGTAAATAAAAAATTCTGTTGTCCCATGTCATGTGCATCCTTCTATCATGAAGAGTTCTTGAGTTCATTCTGTGTTTTCTTGGTGTAGAGTTCGGTGCATTTTTAACAACAACAACAAAAAATACTGGTCTTGTACAATGTCTCTCTTTGTTTTATGATCACATTGGCACAGCTATTTCAGTGAAGAGCCAAGATCCCAAGAAAAATACAGAAGGTCTCTGGATTTATACCAGATAACCAGCATGGAAACACCTATATTTGGATTTTCCACAGCATATAAATTCACTTTTATTTCTCTTTTCTGGCAGTATGCCCAGGATTTTCCACAAAAAAAGTTCAAATTAATAAAAGAAAATAATAAGACTGTTCACAAAAGCATCAGAAAAGTTTGAAGCATGGGACCACTTTCAGTAAGAGTGTCCCTAGAAAGGTAAATCTGTAAACAATTACCAGCAAGTATGCCTTCAACATACGCCTCAAGAGTCAAGGCTTTTTGGGTGGTCCTACAGATATAATTTAGGACATGGAAGAACTTGGTAATATTGAGTGGCTCATCATGTATTAAAAAAGAAAACCTTTTTAGAGAAAGATATTGGGGGAGGGGGCAAGATGCAGTTTGTCATGCTTAAAAATGTCAAAATCTGGATGCTGAAAGCTAGGCACCTAAATGTACATTCATGCAGAACAATAAATGGCCTTTTTTCAGAGTGATAAACACCTGCAGATCCTGGTAAATATTCAGTAGCAGCTGAAGTCCCTTCAGAAGGCATGCTACTTTTAAAAAGTGCCTAAATGTAGATTTATGTAACTAACTTTTGCCACCTACATTTGAACATTTGGCCCATTTAATAATTTCTATTCAGCAATTACTTTCCTGTTTCCCTTATGACAATATACTGCAGTCCATGAAATGAGAGAAATGCATTTTAATTTAAAACAATTAAATTAACTTTGTCAGCACTGAAAATTCTAGAGAAAGATGAAAAGCTGCACTACTAGACACGGGAGCATACGACTAGAAATTACTTGCGCAGGTTTTTTCTCATTGTTGTAACACTGGCTCTTCCCTCAGCCCTTGAAACACGCAGGGGCATACCAAAGGGTAATCCTTAACCCATCGAGATTGAGAGATTAAATGATAAATTCACAATCACAGAGGCGACAGTGTACAGTTTTTCTCCTCTATACAAGACTCATTATGTCTATACAGAGTCGCCACCGTATTCTTCCGTGTTCAACTGAGTGGTCTGTTAAGACATGCTCAATCAAACACAGAACCGGAGCTGTAACTCCAGCTCCATAACTGGAGTAGCACAACACCATTTCCAGTTGGCTTAGTGCAATGTGTAGGGAGTAGTTAAGAAGTCGGTGGGAGATACGCAAGGTATTTGATGAACCTTGCGTAATTCCCGTCAACTGCCACCGAAAAGCACGGCAAGTGTAGACTAGGGCTTAGTTACAACTACAACTCTTGTGATGCAACTGGGAGTAGGATGGTAGTGTAACAGGTACAGTAGGCTGCTGTACTTGAAATGTACAGGATTATTCCACTTTCTGGCAACTTTCAGTTGACTGTCAGGGTCAGGTTCTCAGACACGGTAGAAGAGTATTTGATGATACAGCAGTAGTACAGTGTAAAATCCTTCTAAGAGACGTTTTAATGCAATTGAGCTAAATCTTATAGTCCTTGCTCCTTAAAGACTCTTTGCCTGTGGAGGGACTGTTGGATTTGGCTTAATTGTAGGGATCTGAGTTCACTGATCTTGAAAATTCCTTTGTAGAAGCAATGTAGGGGCATATGGTAAATGGCATTCTTTATTTGTACAAGAATATAAAGGGCTTATAATTAAAGCATGTTAGAGTAGCGTTACGTATGACAGATCAAAGTGAGCAAAAAACAAGGTGGATCAAGCCTCCGGATTTATAATGTGCACTGTACTGAACTCCCTCCATCATGGAACTAATCCCTAATCCCAGCCTGGTACTGAGGAGAGACCCCCATAGGTGGAGAAGAGGGACCTCGAGGAGAAAACATGTCTTGCACACATCCTGCAGCAACAGCTCTTGTCCTCTAGGTGGCCGAGCCAAGTCAGAGAGGCATTGTGGCCCTGTGCAGGGCCCAGGTTCACAGGACCAGAGCTACCACTGCAGGGGGTGTGCAGGATAGAGTGTATTCTCCCGCACCCACACCAGTTCTCTGTCATCTCCCTCTCCCCAGGACCAGAAGTGTACGTTCGCCTGGCTTTGCATCCTTTATGATTTCTGTGGGTGCAATTGAAACCATGAACCTCCGCTACAGCCATCTCTGGCACCATACCAAAAGCAGGCTTACTCCTAGCCTTCATTACTTCCTCACATGCATCCTCTCAAACACAAATGTCAATGTTGGTTTTAACCTTTAAAAGGTTCCCTAGACGGCTGGACACATTTTTACCTGGTCACATTGTTGATTATGTTGCACCATTGACAATCAGATCTGGATCTCTACTTTCAATGCTGACTATGAACACGTTCCATACACCAGGCCTTCAAATGGCTCTTGAGCATCCATGGGCCGCTTAATGGAGTTGGTCATTACAAGCGTGCCCCGCATGAACTGCTGTGTGCTGCTTAATACATCACAGCAAAAAAAACTTTATTGCTCTGGGAAGTAATCAATGTTCATAGAAAGTCATCAGTTTTTACATGAAAACTGATCCAAAATTAAATTCTAAAAGTAAGATTAATTGTTTTCAAGTCAGCTTTTATTAGTGTGATGATTTCTTATCATGATCATCAACAGGCAATGAACCCAGCATCTACAAAACAAAAAGCATAATCCTCTACTTCTTGGGCTTCAAAAGACTTTGGATGAAGGCAGCCATTAAGCCTCTTACCTGGCAACTTTTATGTGGACCAATCACCAGAGTCAGATAAAGATCCAAAATGTGGTAATGTGAGTAACATAAGGTTATTCTGGGCATTACAAAACTAGATGCTCTGAGCCAAATTCTCTCAGATAAGATAAGCTAGTTAAGTTAAGATAGCTAGTGAATGGTGCCATGAAAAGGAAAATAAATTGTATTTGTGCCCTTTTTTCTTCCTTTAGAATATATAAAAGGAGCCTGATTATTTAAAATCTCTCTCCCCTCACCCCAAATATAAGGAAGACCAAATCTTTCACAATGACAGTTTTTCCTCTAAGTGTTTGTCAGAAGTTTTAATTAAATAAATGTTGACTAAAAACAAAAAACAAAACAAAACAAAAACCAGAGTTTCAAACAGTCTGACTAAAAATCTCTTGCCATCCCAATTACTCATGTTTCAGTCTCTTGTCTTTTTCTGTCACACTGTCACTAGTTTTCCAGTTCTCCAAGGAATCCTCCAGGAAAATCAGAAAAGTCAAGACATGATATTTCTAATGAAAAACAAGCAGAAAAAAATATTGATTTAAAAATAAAATGTTCAAGTCTTCTTTACATATCCTAAAGAAGCAAGAAAGAGCAGTTTATTCTAGAGGACCATTTATAGAAATGCCACTTTTTCAATTTCACCCTGACTATAAGCAGCATGTGATATTCCCACCCTTATACAAGTGAGCTTATTATACTGTTTCCATAACAACCAATGGCAGTACATGAAATTACTTCCCAATAAGATTATGAGAAAATTAAGTTACGGGCTGCTAAATGCATGTCCTAGCGGTTCATACAGTGAATGAGAAACTAAATCTGTGAAGCAGATGGGGAGGGTACCTAATGAAAGAAACCCAAACTGTTGAATACCTAACACAGAGACATAGTCTGGATATAGTGCCCAATCCTGCAATAATTACTCAGGAAAAACCTGACTTGAACACAGGATTGCGGGAATTTTCATACTGGATGAAACCAATGACCAGTCTAGTCCAGTATCCTGTCCCAATGAAGCAGCAAAATAGCAGTTGCATCAGAGAAAGGTGTCAACCCCCATAATGGACACTTACAAAATAAAATGCCATGAGGGAAAAATTCTTCTTCCCCGTAAGGCTTGTAGAGCATATACTTTTTTATTCTTTTCTATTTCTCTTCTGTAACCACAGATATACTCTTACTATTCATCCGTTTTACCATATATCTTGCGAGTGAGGGGGAAAAGCATCTAATTTATACTCTTTTTTAAATATACTCCACATTTGATAATCTTTTTATTAATTCAGCCAGGATCTTGGACTCTCTGTCTCGTGATTGTGCATCCCACAGATTAGTTATGCATTGCATGTAAATATTTTCTATTTTAAATGTTACCTTTTATTTTCACTGGGCACCACCTTCTTTCAGTAATATAAAGAGACGATAATTACTAGCCCATGATTAACCATCTCTAAATTACACAAGAGAAAGTCTCTTAGTATGTTTGTACATTACCAACCACAATTCAGCCAATCTCTTGTTGGGGCCTCTTGTTGGGGCCAATTCTAACACAAACAACAACCTTATACTCCAACCTTACATTTGCTCTGAAGTGGAAAATAGACCATTTTCCTGGCCCACCTCTTCAGGAAATCTCACCATAATCTTAATTTAAAGCAAGCCTATTCTAAAACCGTTTTACCATATATCGTGCAAGTGAGGGGGAAAAGCATCTAATTCATACTCTTTTTTAAATATATTCCACATTTGATGAACTCCAGATTATGAGACTGAATACTACAAAGATGCAGAGACAAACTAAATAAAAAAGTTTATTTTTGAGGAATTTAAATTATTTCCACCCAAGCACACACAACAATGATCAATGTAGATCACTATTTCTTTCCCCCTTAAACAAACACCTATAACGCTCTATTAATAAGGCCAAAACAGTCATGGAGGAACCTAAAATCCTCATAAAAGGCTTCCTACTTCCAAACTACCACTGAGTTCTTGCTACAGCCTAAAATGATAGCCCTGGATTCCCCCATTTTATCTGCTAACATTCCACAGTACCTACATTGCTCACTGAACTCCAGAATACTGAGGATGGTGAAGAGAGAGATTCAATTCTTCTTTGGGAAACCTGGCTATGTCTCAGACAAATGAGTAATTTGGTTCAAAATCTTAGACAGCCCAATTTCCAAAACAGGCAACTTGTCGAACGGAGGAAGCAACAGAATATAGATAAAGCTTATTTGTAACATTTTGCAAGCAAGCTCTTTGGAACACCCTTTTATCTGTCATCAATAATATGGTGCTATGTAACTAAAATAGACTAATAAATAACAAAATAATAATAATAATAATAATACAGTAAGGCAATCTGAATAACCCAGGGAAAGAACAGCACTCAGCATACACGCAATCAAACCCAAGGCCTGAGATCTTGACATCCTGCCATAGCTCTCTCTGAGGGCAGCGAATCTGCTGCTGTCACTGAAGACTAGCCCATTGTAAAGGTCCATTCCAGGTCTGACAAGGCTAGCTAGAACTACGCTTTTTACAATATAGTTATATATACAGCCCTTAGCATGTATGGGCACAGTGATACTGGATAACACGGCATTACACCAGTATAGTTTATTCTCCTTTCTGTAAGGGAATGGCTATATTGGTATAAAGCACATCTATACCGGTATAACTATGTCAACATAGTTAAAGCAGTACAACTTTTATGTATATAGGCAAGTCCTGAGTCACAAAGATAACAAAGGAAGCAGCTTTCCTTCTAACATTAACCCTTAATTATTGCCTCGCTAAAGCACAGTGGTCAAAGTGCAGTGATCAAAAGCCAGTATTGACAATGTTTTATTTTTCTGTTACATTTTCTCACAGAACTTCCAAAATCTGTGGTGAAAATGAGGTGACGGCCAATAAATTCCTACATATCCTGAAGCTGAAACAACCACACCACCACCTATAGAATGGTTACCTCAAAATCAACATGCTGCTGTATTGGGCACTGAGAATCCTATGCACATTCTCCCGATCCAAGATTCGTCTGAGGCACCCACATATTTCAGCACAAGGATGACTGGACACATCTCTCATTTACTTTCTGTGATGAAATTAGAACAGCCTTAGATATCACAGAACAAGATTCACAGGTGCTCAGCACCCACAGTTCGATCCAGATTTTCAAAACAGCTCAGCTCCTATGAGTTTTCAAAATAAGGAGCAGATTCTCAAAAGGACTCAGCACCCAATGAGCAGTGCTTTTCTGAAAAGCTGTCCACTGCTTCTGGTGCCTGATGTCTTCTGGAAATCAGCCCACAGCATATTTTATACTGCACCCCAGCAAGTGCCCATACATGGATTATTTAGTCTTCATTTCTCGTGACTGGATTTCTAACAATTGAAGTTGTGATACCAACAACTGAAAACCTGATGTATATGGACCTTCAGATCGTTTGTATGTATGTGATTATTTTAACCCTGTAACAGTTCTCTTAAAGTTTGTTTCTTTCCTTTTTATGATAAACCTTTAGTTTTAGTTACTAAAGGATTGGCTGGCAACATGGGACTTGGGGTAAGATCCAAACCTATATTGATCTGGTAATGTCACTGATCCTTTGGGGTCAGGAGAACTCTTTTGGTAAAGAGCATGGAGTTTTAAGCAACTTGCCTCCTTACTAGACCCAGTGGCTAACTGGGTGCCAGAGACTGAAATGCAGTAAAGGGAGCTGTTTATATTTTGTTGTGGCTTCTTGATAACCAGTATGGGGAATAAGAAGCATTGTTTCTTTGCTCATTGGGGAGTCTGCTTTAAGTGTCACCCATCAGTACTGGGAGAATCTGCTCTCCATTTGCAGCTTGCCCAGATCTTGGCATTTTCAGGTGGCTACTCTAGGCATGGCAGGGTCACAATCTGATTTAAGGCTATAGATTTTTTTCCAGGGTTTTCAGCCTTCGTAAGAAATGAAGTGATAACTTACAGTTAATAAAAAGTGACCTTAGCAGCACTGTGGGACCTGCAGACATAAAAAAAAAAAAGTGTTTTAAACTCCATGGCAAAACATATAATGAATAAATAAATATGAGATTCTATGTGAAATTCTTCCCTTAATTGGAATCCACAATTATCTCCAGGACTTCTATTATGACCATACTGCAAAGAGCAAAGTAAATCATCAGAGATTAATACGTCTGACTTTGTTTTAATAATTTTGATCTCAAAGAGGTTGCATAATTTCCATTTGCCTGAGGTGTTCATGACTGTGTTGAGAATGGAGATAAAGTTATTAACAAAGTGTGTCTCACTCAAGTGGCACTGATTCTCTCTGACTCATTTTTTCTGTAAGACCCAAAAATTGTTCATTGGAAAGATGGAGGTTTTATTATAAGAGTTCCATTTGAAGGTGAATGGTATTAGTACTTAACCAGCCTCACAGTCTCTGCAAACAGGAAACTCAGGTTCCTAATTAAAACTATGTCACCAACTTTAAGATGATTTTCTAAGAAGTAAAGGTACAATAACTAGAATTTTTTGAGATTTTTTTCCCTATGGGTGCTCCACTTCAGGAATACATAAATGTTGTACAGCATCAAATCAGATTTTCTATAGCACTATCCATGGGTCTGCACCAATCCAAGGATTTGTAAGAAAGAGGGTCCCCTCTGCCTCCAATTAATTTACCACCAGAAAATCTGCCTACAGACAGGATTCTGAAGCAGAGGGGAGAGAGAATACATAGTGCAACACCCATAGGAACAAAACACCTTGAAGAACTCCAAATACCATACAAGCAACCTTTCCTTCTTGGAGTAGTTGTCCTTCTGGGTGCTCCAGCTCAAAGACCCCCGAGCAGTGCCTCAGCTACAGAGATGGGAGTCAAAGAACAGAATCTAGTACTGATTTCAGGATAGTCATTCCAAAAGGCTTCATCTGCTACAAAAGCATATATTAGAGCACAGTGCCCAGAGAAGATGTGAACAGATGACTAAGGGGAGGCTTTTCAAATGTCTGTATGGTGTGCATTCTTACGACCACCCACAGATGTTCACTGTGTTCTAGTAGAATGGGCAGTCACTTGAGGAGGAAGGGACCAGGAAGCTTTGTAGCATGACAGAATGCATTCTGAGACCATTTAGACAGGGTGGAGACTCCTTTCATTTTATCAGCAAACAAGACAGTGCCCAGGGAGGCTCTTAAAGGCCTGGTTGTTGACATGAAGAAAGCTAGGGTTCTTCTAAGGTCCAGGGTGTGCAGCCCACCATCCTCCCTGGAGTTACATGGCTTAGGGTAGAAGATTAGCAACAGAATGTCCTAGTTACCATGGACATCTGAGATCTTAAGTAGGAAAAATATGGTGGGCAAATTGTCACATTATCCCAACAGAAAAACTTGTAGGGTAGATCCACCATAATCAGACCCAATTCCCCTGGCTGAAGAGAAGGCTATTAAAAAAAATAAAGGATAAAAAGGAGAGAGCAGCTCACTAGGGACTTAAAACAGGAGTTTTAAGGCACTTAGAACACAGATAGGTCCCAAGGTGCGTATTGGCTCTCTGACCCAGGAGAAGAGGTTGACTAAGCCATAGATGGATCAAGACTTTATGGGGTGTACAAATAAAGAATCCCATTCACAGGTGAGTGGAAAGCTGTCACAGCTGTAAACTGAAGCTTGATGGAGCTCAGAGATAAACATGAGGGTAAGATCAACAAGTAGTCGAATCTGTGAGTGAGACAATCTTCTCTGGATTCCTCAGTTTTTTGCCTTTTTTGTCGGTGTCTCCTACTATTCAGTAGTCCTTTATGTACTTCAGATAAGCCCAAATCCCATCCAGGAACCAGGCCTTGAAGTATAGCTGGGAAAACCTGGGATGCTTCATTTTCTCTGATTCTTGTGTCAGATGATCTTTACTCAGAGGTATGCAAAGCTCATCTGCCTTGGGCCAGATGGCCCTGGAAGTGAGCTGTCCTGCCCATCCATGAGGTATCTCCATTACCAAACCTCACAGTGGGATGGGGGGAGGAAAACATGAGACTGAGGTCCCATACAGACCTTGTGGAGATTCTTCTGTCAACGGAGGGAATATATTACCTTCCCAGGGTTAAGCTGTGTTTGTTGGATGCATAGACTGTTCTGATCCCGTGGAAACATCTCAACTGCAGTGTGGATGGAGTTTAACAAAATGGGCAAGAAGGCTCCAGCAGTTGTGGGATCCAGAGTGGTTGTATGAATTGTGTGTGCTGGATGGGCATCAAAACATTTTCTGTGTTGAAATGAAGTCCCAGGGAGCAGAAAGGAGCCAGGGCCTTGCTGGTCACAGAGTGTAGTTCAGAAGCGGACCAGCCCTTGAGAGACCAGTAACAGAGAAAGGCCCTTCTCCCTATTTGTCACAACAAAGCTACCACAACCAAAAGCATAGAAGTATGGAAAAATAAAGCATCGGGATACTTCTCAAGAGACACCATAATGCTCTCTTCTCAGGCCTTCTCTACACTAGGAAGTTTTGCTGACAAAAGTCAGCTTTTGTCGGCAAAACAGTCCTAGCATACACATGACTCTCGCCTCTTTGCCAACAAAACTGCCCTGTTTTGCCGACAAAATAAAACAACCTAAATGAGCGATGTGGGGCTCTGCTAAGGCGGCAGAGGGCCAGTGTGGGCACTGTGCTCCCTTAGAGCAGTGGAGAGCTGTCATACTTGTCAATTTCACTGCTCTGAGCAGTGAAATTGACACGGTCATCCCTGGAGCAGGGCTTTGGCCGCCTGGGGCTGCGAGAGCCCCGGCAGCTGCCTCCCCCCGCCATGCTGCTGGGAACTAGTGAGCCCCAGCGACTGAATCCCCACCACCGCCTGCTCCCCGTGAGCCGAGTGAGGGGAGCTGGTGGGGGCTGCAGTAGGACTCAGGGCACTCCAAATTCTAGCGCTGCCACCCTGGCTTCCCCCACCCTGCTCCCTCGCTGAGCAGGGCAAGGGGAACTGATGGCGGCAGCTGTCCCGAGCCTGCCATGTTCAGAAGGAGTCCCCAACACCATTGCCAGACTGAGAGCTACTGCTGCCAGCTCCCCTTGCCAGGCTCAGCCTGTGAGCAGGGCGAGAGGAGCCAGCACGGCAGGGGTGCTCTCTCAGCTCCCCCACATTGCCACGGCCAGTTCAGTCGGGGGAAGCGGTCCTAGTGAGGATGCACTCCACCAACCCAAGGATGGCTATGTGGACATCAGCCACGGCTGTAATTATAGCGGTGGCTGTCTGCCAGCGAAACGTTTTCTGGCAGAACTTGGTAATGTAGACATAGCAAGCAGCGAAGAGGAACTGGAATGTTGTTGCGTCCCCCCTTTCTTATACTCCCTCAGATCAGAGCACAAGGATTTGTAGGGCTCAGCACAGACACGGCTACCAAAAATCTCTGATCGAACGTGCACAGGCACACATATGCACCTGAAGGAGAGCAGCCATAGAGACAGTTACTCATAGAATTGCCTTTCCAGTAAAATTTCTTGTGGCGTTTCACTGATGTTGATCAAATCTGATAAGGAGGCTGAAGAAAATAACTCAACAGCAAACTAGATAATACTTAGTCCAGTAGAGGTGGGATTTGGGAGACAGCAGCGTTACCAATCTAGCTGGACATGCTTTGCTGTTATCATATACCTGTGTTCCTATACTGGTGAAGTGCTCCTAATGTAGAAACAGCTTTAAGCATCTGTTCAAGGACCAAAAAAGCCAAAGGAAAGAAAATTAGATTTACTCCCAGAGACTGGAGAAACAGATATACCAATCAAGTAAATAAAGGGATATCTGGTTACTTTACTTCAGTGGAAATTTCTAATCAAGGGTTCAAGTGATATTGCACTCAGTTGATCATTTTCTCTAGTAAGTGTTCAGTAATATTAGTAATAGCTCTTTCTCATCACACATTGTACCAAGAGGAAGAGAAGCTTTTATCCCCCAAAACAACAGTTAAATATGAAAAGCATCTCCAGGGATTGTACGAGGTGCAGAATGTGCAACCTAGTAAAAGCTTTAATGTTTCCTTAAACAGAGTCCACTAGAGAATCCATCATCTCCACAAAATGTTACACAAACAAAATGTTGGAAACTGCATGCTACCTACATCTATCACTGCTCTGATACGTTTGAAAAAGGAAATCCAATGCATGCAGGACCTCTCTGAGTAGCAGAAACTGAAACAATGAACCTTGGAGACACTGTAGATCCATGACACTGAGTTCCACAGGTTAATTATGTAAATTCTTTCCTTTTATCCTTTCTAACTTTTACTGTCAGAAAAGGTTAGAAGTCACCTGATTGACCTTCTCTGCTCTATTCGTTATTATCCGTGCCTTTGTCATGGCTCGCTCTCATTGTTTTACATCACTTTCTGCCACTAAACCAAATAGTCATAACCTCTTATTAATCTCTCCTTAATGGAATCATTTTCATTTCCCGTTTCCAGCACTTCTCATTCTCTTAGACCCATTTAAAGATAGAGATAACTGAAAGTTATTATTCATATTATTGAAGTGCCTCAGAGCCCTGGCCACAGACCAGGACCTCATGGTGCTAGGAACTGTACAAACACATAACATCTCTTGCCCCAAAGAGTTTAAACCCTCTAAACATACAACAAGAAACAACAGATGGATACAGACGTGTGAGAGTGTGAGCAGACAATAAGGTAACGTTGGTCAACAGCATAACCTGTGGTCTCAGCTCACCAACAGCCTAACCATTGTCAAGTGTTTTTTTTTTGTAAGCATCATAGTAAAGAAGAGCTTTAAGGAGGAATTTGAAGGATAACAGTGAAAACACCATTCAGGGTGAAGACAGACATACTGCGAATTTATCTATGGAATTATACATTTTCAGCATTTTTCTGTAGGAGGTTATATTGAGAAGTGGTATTTTGTAGCTGTCGCGTGGTGGCTTTGTTTCATAGGGACCAGATTATTACTTCAAACACTTTACTTGTGACTGCTGTCAGGTTTGAACACAGGTCTGCAGAAATGAAAGCCTAGTGCGCTAATCCACAATGACAGCTTGACTCTTGCTAAATTGAACGTAGTAACCCAGGGTGAGACTGCTACTTTCCCTGTACAGCTGCACTGCAAGAGATGGAGGAAGTGTGGAGGAAAAGATTCTTCCCCGATCGTTGTGTCTCCTCCACATGGGCTAATAATAACAAGTCTCTGTGCTTAAAATATGAATGGCCTTTAAACTAATACTCAGAGAAAAGCCCTTCCCTCCACCTCCCCAGAAAATACCATCAAACAAAACTAGTCTGTTGTTGATATGAATTCATAGTGCACCCTATCAAAAGAGGTAGCAGCAGCCACTCTGCTCAGTGAGAGTTATGGATTAAGGGCTAGATTTGCAAAAGTCCTGGGGATCTACAGGAGCCTGGACTTTACATGAGCACCTAAGCAGACTAAGCATCTAACTCACTTACGGGCTTTTGTAAATTCCACTAGATGCCCATCTGTATCTCTAGGAGCCTAAATATCTTTTCAAATCTGGACCCAAGTGTACAATTTGGTGCTAAAAATTATAACTCAGTACAGAATTTTCAAGCCTTTTGAAGGCTAATCACTCCTTCATGAGAATAAAGTCAACCATCGCTCTAAAAATCTGATCCTCAATTTGGCAAGCAACCATCTTCATCTCCGCAAAATTATTGCTCAATATACCTTCTGTTTCCTACCCAGCTACCTCTAATTCCTGATGATCCCTCGAAAGACAACTGATCAGGGCTGAGCCAAGCATATAGGTGAACTAGGCAGTCGCCTCGGGTGCAAGGCTTTAAGGGGCACCAAAATAGATGGAAGTGAATTTTTCTCTATTTCAAAAAAATATTAATATGGTATCTTCTTTTATAACGTGCGGGGGGGGGGGGGGGGGAGGCATAGTTCACCCAGGGCACCAAAACCCTTAGGGCCAGCCCTGCAACTGACCACTTCCTTCCTTTGTTAATTTGTATCGATAAAACCCCTCATTCTGCATCAAACAACAGAGCACGTAATGCTCAGATTTCTCTTTATGCAGTTCTTGGGTTGTTTTAGTTTCTTCTGCTAATCTCATTACTTGCTTTCACTCAACCCTGTGTTACCATGTTTCAGGTTTTCTAACTGGCCTGGATCTAGGCTCCTTGTACCTTTGCTTCACCATATAGCCTTCTCCAGCATTTTACGCACTCAGTCCCTTCCATTAAAAAGAAAAAAAAGCTAAGACTCCCATCATACAGTTTATTGGCGTTTACAAGATCCTGATGGAATTTGCTGGAATGTTTGTGTGAGATTTCTACAGTAGTAAAATATTTTATGGAGCCCACGCTATGAATCCTCAATTCGCCATATTTTTCAGCCGTTGACATTAAGCCAGTAATGCAACATTGCACCAAACATTAGCCCACTATGCTTACCGCAAAAGCAGTAACCTTATTCTCATTTACTTACCACCAGTTCATCAGCTTGACAACTATGAAATCTTGAAAATTTGCTATAAAGATGGTATTCAACTACGTTTCATTCTAAACAGTCCACTGTTATATTTACTTAAATGTTATGACACTGAATCAAATGCTGAGTTTCTTAGAAGAGTTGTAGTAGGCTCTTTCTGCTGCATGCAGTTTGTACATAAACTGGCCTGCTGGATTTTGGGGGTCAGGGGCGTAGCTGGCACTGGGCCAAGAGGGCTCATGTCCCGAGTGTTTTACCATGAGCTGTAGCAGCCTCCCTGCCTCCGTTAGGCAGTGAGCCTGCTCTCTCTGGGTGTGTCTACACTTATAAGTTAGGTCGACTTAAGGAGGCTTAAGTCGACCTAAACAAAGCCATGTCCACACTGGGCTTTCCTCGTTTTAGGTCGACTTAAGGCTTAAGTCGACTCCTTAAGTCGACTTAAAACCAGTGTGGACAGGGATTAGCGCGTAAGTCAACCTTATTAAGTCAATTTAAAGTGTTAAGTTGACTTAATAAGGTTGACAAGGGGCTATGTCTACACTATAAAAGTTAAGTCGACTTTATGAAATGGACTTAATAAGCCCTGCAGGCTGCCATTGGGATTAGAAAGCCTTACACCTGGATGGGTGGGCACTTAAAAATGACTTGCAAAAAAGGGAAGTGTTAAGTGTTACCTGTTTTGCAAGTCATTGCTATCTGGAAGTCTGTGTACTGAGTAAACTTTAACCCTTTCCTACCTAACCTGTCTGAACTTCCATGGGGTAAGGGGGGCACTTTTACGATTTTCAGGAAGTAGCAGTGTCTGAGAGCAGTAAGCACTAGCAGGGGCAATGTTCAGTGGGTCCCTCTGTGCGCTCTGCAGTGCAGCCAGAGTGCCACTGTACTGGGAGTCCCTGGACCCCAATCCTGCCTGAGTTGGGTGTCCTACCACACCCCAGCCTTCTCCATCTCTCTCCACTGTGTCTCCCAAAGAGCGACATTAAGATATAATGATGTTATTGTATTGTTTATGGTGTTTTTAGTGATGTCAGTAAAAAGTTTACCATGTCAATTAAAAAAAAAATTAACTTCAGCTCTTCATAACACTAAAAACTAAAATATAAGGTTGGCAACCCTGGCACTGTTTCCAAATGTGGAAATGTTGGGCTGACCAAGGAATGGGGATACTTTGGGGGAAGGATGGTCAGATAGAGGGTGGCGATGTAGGGATGGCCTTCCCAGAGGAATGGGGTAGCTGAAGGAAGGGAGCAGGGAAAAGGTAAATGGGGAGGAATGGGAGGGATTAATTTGGGGATCTATAGGAGAAGATGGGGAGAGGGCATTCACAGAGGACCCTGATGGGAAGGAAGTGTTGGTTACTAGAAAACAGAGCTGTGAGAGAAAACTTGGGGGTTGAAGTAAATGTAGGGCTGAAATATATGCCTCCCTATGTCATACACAGGGGTCTGTGGGAACTGGGAGTCAGGGGTTTCACCTAGGCTGAGAGGGAATTAGAGGTAGCTGGGGGTGGGCTGAAGCGGGAGGCTGGACCTGATTCAAATGGGATCTGTTATGGGGGGATGTTTCTACGGTATCCATGGGGGCTGATGAGGTGGTCCACACCAGCAGGAGTGTACACAGAAAGTCGGGACAACTGGGATTTATCAGAGGGTGTAAGGGGAAGATGTATGGGGTGTAGGCTGCAGGGGTGTATCACAGGATCTCTGATGTGTATCTAAGTAACTTGAAAATGAAATGGGGGCACGAGTGTTTGGAGGTTGCTGTAGCATCCGTTCCTGGGGTGATGCAGTGGGAGGTCCCGGATGCCCAGTCTAGTGGGTGTTGGGGGGTGCGTTGGAATCGGGAGCCTGGCATGGGCTTTGGGTGGCACATGGCAGCCCTCTCCGTCTTGCCTTCAGATGGTGGAAAAGCTGGGAGGGGGCAGCATTGGAGTCTCTTTCCACTATTGTCCCACCCCACTCTGACACTTCAGCTGGGCTTTTAACACCCCCTTCTAACAGGGTGTGTGCAGTGTAAATGATGGGAGGGGCCTGTCGGGCCCCTAAGGAAGCTGGGGCTTCCCCTCTAGCAGTCGGGGTTGGTTCACCCTGTCACAGTCTCAAACATTTCCAGTGTAAAACAAATTCAGCAATGTAACGCTGTAACAGCAATTTCAAAAGTCGTATCAGGACATATTATCTGTTTAAAAAGCTCAAGTTAAACAAGCCAATTAGGAAAAAAATATGGAAGACATCTTAAAAATTAAAAACGTCAAAATCCACGAATTTAGAAAGCCAAAGTAAACAACTGATTCTCTCTCAAAACTGTTTCAGTTACAAATATTTTTATTGCTGGGTGGGGACTTTGGAGATTTTTGTTGTTTTGATTTTTCTCTCCCATTTCCTTTTTTTTTTCCCCATTTGCCACTAAAAATGAGAGAAGAGAAAAAAAGGGGGAGACGGGAGGAATGAGGAAAAACAAACCAAAAAGATGAGCTCAAACTGGGATCTTTTTTGAAATCTAGACTGTTGGACCAGCATGCGTTGAACTTTAAAGCAAGAGTCCAACCAGGGTAACCAGGGCTGGATCAAGACTTCCGGGGGCCTGGAGCTGCTGACTCTTCTGCCCCCCACCATCACCACAGCAGCACTGGGGGGCCCAGCAGGGCCCGCAGAACAGCCAGCTGTGGGGGTCAGCACTCAGCGTTGGGGGGACCGGGGCTCTTTACAGACTGGCCAGCCACATGGGTATGGGGGAGCACTGGGGCCCAGCAGACCAGCCTGCCCCATGTGTGATGGGCGCATGCGCCCAATATATTTTTGCTGGACTTGAGAAGGCAGGGCCCATTTGAGCCTGGGGCCACTGCCCCTAAAGCCCCTTTATCATTCGGCCATGATGGTAACACTAGACCTGTGGTTCACGAACTGGTAGTTATGACCTTCAGGAGCTTGCAAGGTTATTATGGGGGACTCGGGAGCTGTCAGCTCCCATGCATGCCAGTAAGGGTGGCATGGCTTAGGGGGATGTCATCACTTTGGGGAGGGGCCATCACAGCCTGAAATATTTTCTAAAGGGGTCCTAGGAGAAAGAGAACCCCTGCACTAGACAGTAAGCTCCTGCTCCCTGCCTTCACTGGTCAGAAGAAACTAAAGGATTGACAGAATGGTATCCCTTTAAACTTCTGTATTTTTTCTGATAATGCAATAAAATCCATGAATAAAAATCTCTCTAAAAAACTCAAATGAGAGATGTAAAAAACAAATAATCCATTAGAGCCTTATTCTTCAAAAACACAAGGAGAAATGCACAGAGAAGCAAAATCCAATCCGAGAACATATAAACAAACAAGGAGTCCTGTGGCACTTTTAAAGACTAACAAATGTATTTATCGCATGAGCCTACAAAGATATCTATATTTGGGAAACTGCTTTTAAAAAGGTAAATAAGCATACTGTACTGGGAAACAGGGTTGCAGTCTAAATCTGCAAAGTAAGCAGATCTCTTTAATAAAAGAATCCTTATGAGTTTCAGAAAAATAAAAGCAAAAACTGAATGACAACCCCCTCTGGCAATACTGGATCTCAAGGGATTGTTTAGCACTTTAGAGAAAAGTCTGTACAGAAAAACACTTATGGAAAATTATACACACAGGGCATCAAGCCTCTAAAATGCACTTTTTCTGTTAAACCAGATACCTGGTATTCCTCTCTGTCTAAAACACATCTGAGAAAAAGACCTACCCTTTCAAAGCACAGTTGCAAATGGGATTGAGATCAAGAGGGGGAGAGGTAGAAAAGATATACACACACCTACAGAACTCGAAAAAAATCTTCATTAAGTAGAGACAGTTTATTGTATTCCAGCTCATAAGACGACATACAATTTAAGAGATAAACTCCAAAGGGGTAGCCGTGTTAATTTAGTTCCGCAAAACAAACAAGGAGTCCTGTGCCACTATAAATTTGTTAGTCTTTAAAAGTGCCATAGGACTCCTTGTTTAATTTAAGAGATAGTTACAGATAACAAACTTGATTTGGCCCTGCAGTCACCACATTTCCCAAAAGGTCCTGCATTCAGAGGAAACACTTCCATTCCCAGGTGTGCCAAACAAGAAGGCAGAATTCAAATAAACTGCATCCTCAGTATGCTACTGAGCTGGCTCATGCTGCTCCAGCCATGCTACTGTGGAGGGGGAGGGAACTTCTGATACACCTCTAATGCAACAACTATGCACGCCAACAAGCCCCTGGAAGTCATGTACTGGTGATGGGAAATTTACTAGCTGCTGAGACTGGAGTTTCATTGGGTCCAATGTGGCTTGGGAACAAGGATTTCACTCCCTCCCACTCTGACTTTCCTGCCCACTCACCATGTGCACAACACCTGATTGCCAGGGCAACGATGGGGGATGGATATGGTTCAAGGCAACTGCATAAAACTTGTCTGAGACACTAAAAAGATTTTAACATTCTGAAACAAATCAGTATTAGTAACTGAAAAAAGTTGTAGAGCAAATACACTCAGAACCATATGTCAGCATTATATCCAGTATTTCAAAAACTAATGGGAGTATATAGGTCACCACTAAAATGGATCCATTACAACCGAATGTGATTGTTAAAAGAATCAGATTAAGATACAGGAAAGATAGAAATTCCTTTATGGGAAAGTGATTCCTAACTGATTCTGCAGTTCCAGGAAAAGTTATTTAAATAATTTATGGACCACATGACACAATGGAAGAAATTAATAAGATCTGGAACCCATTTTAAAAACTTTATAGGAAAATTCATAGAGATGTAGCATAGTTTAACATATGGATATCGTTTCAGTGTACTAAATACAATAAAGAAATGTGTAATTTGTGCATAAGTTCTTAAGGAAAGGTCTTAAGAGGCTGGTATTTGTATTTCAATTTTAAATATACATATCTAGTGGATAGGACATTGGACACAGCGATATATATAGATGCTATTACCAGTTGAGCTGCTGACCTGCTATGCGATGATGAACAAGTCCCTTCACCTTTCTGTGCTTCATTTCCCTCCGCCTGTTGACTAGCTCATCTATTTGGGGTCAGGTAGGAATTTTCTCCCAGGTCAAATTGGCTGAGATACTAGAGGCTTTCCACCTTCCTCTGCTCGCGTCACTTGCAGGTGTAAACTAGTGTAAAAAGTGAATTCTCTGTAACTTGAAGTTTTAAAACCATGATTTGAGGACTTCAGTAACTCAGCCACAGATCAGGGTTCTATTTCATGAGTAGCCGTGGGTGAGGTTCTGTGGCCTGCAATGTGCAGGAACTCAAACTAGATGATCACAATGGTCTCTTCTGACAAAGTCTACAAGTCTATGCGCTTGTAAGGTTTCTGAAGCAGGATTTGTCTCTCGCTGCGTATGTGAACAGGGCCTGGCACAATGGGAGCCCTGATCTTGGTTGTGGCCTGAAAACACTACTTTAACACAGATAACTATAGCAATATTATATAGAACCTTTCTCTACATTTTTAAAAATATGTAACTTCTTACACTGACATTTCATTCAGTTTTGGAGGAGAATTTAGCTCCCATTTTAATAGTTTAATTATCTGTTTTTATTTCAGTAAGGAAATAAAATATTTGTTATTTTTTACAGTTCAAACAAAAATATGTTCCCTAATTCACTCCCAGACCTATGATCTAATTTTTCAAAACGCTAATGAATTCGGTACCTCAATTTTTGTGTCCCCATCTTAAGACACCTTCAAAGGGCCTGGTTTCAGAGGGTGGTGCTAAGAACTTTCTAAAAATCAGGCCCCTTTTACATTTATATTATCTGGCACTCCTAGATAGAAACTACGGTGACAAGATGTCCTGATTTTATAGGAACAGTCCCAATATTTGGATCTTTTTCTTATGCACCTATTACCTTCAACCCCCGTCCTGATTTTTTCACACATGCTATCTAGTCACCGTAATTGAGGCACCCCATTAGAGTTTTTAAACTCTTGGCCTACACACATGCAGGTTTTCATAAAATTTAGACATAATACTAATATGATTTTATTCTTTCACAGTGGTGTAAAGCTCGTAAAGATTCTTTCCCCAAGAACCAGGCAGTATAGGT
>ML685762.1:351886-477481 GCA_007922175.1 Pelusios castaneus
CTTTCTTTCTTTCTTTCTTTCTTTCTTTCTTTCTTTCTTTCTTTCTTTCTTTCTTTCTAAAAAACTTTTAAAAATTTAATTTTAATTCAAAATTATTTTTTAGGTTTTTTAAAAACCTCTCTAAAAATTACATTTCAATTAAAAATTATTTCAAATCAAAGTAATTAAATGCAATTAATTAATTTAATTACAATAAATTTAATGAATTAATTTTAATTAATTGAAAATGAATGAAGACATCAGCAAGTTCTATCTAGAAGATGAGAAGACAGTTCTAACATTATAAAAATCTAATAAAGAATAAGCTAGCGATGCTACCTAGTCAGAGGTTGAAAAGAAGTGTAAAGCAAAAACGTATGAATGCTAATGTAAACTGATCTCTGAGTACAGCTATTGTATTATAATATGAAATACAATCAAGGGTCAGTCACCCTGTGATAAAAGGTTATTTAAAGTAGACAAGATAATACAACTGGTTGTCAGAACCCCCCCGAAAACCAACACCTCACAACACCACAGGGATTTATTTAAAATAGAACAAACAGGACTGGATTCCACCTAATGATACCTTTTGGCCTTAAAATCTATTAAACTATGGAATTTCAAAATACCAGGAAACAAGTTTTCCTGCTGACTTCAAGAAGATCCATGGTCCAAGAATTTGGCCTGAGGTCTGGAGTAGGGTAGTTCCAAAATGTAACTTGCCTAACACTCATCTTCACACGTCATAAGATTAGTAAAGCTTTTTTATTACTATGCCACGTTTAGATTTTATAGTGAAATTTGGTGTATAGACACGTGATTTCAATTAGGATAGGATTAATATAAAAACATTTTATCTGAGTTTTCTTGCACTTATGGAGAAAAAGATATTGACATTTATGACAGAATTTAAGAGGTAAAATTGATTATTTTACAAGTTTGAATAAAAATGGTTATTTCCATTTTTGTTGACAAGCAAGGAAACTTACTTTATCAAATGGTTTCGATAGCTCCCAGACTGGAGTATTGAGAGCTTTATTTATTCTTAAAAAGTAAAATAAATTCAGTATGAAGTGCCCCCAATGATTAAAAAAGAATACCTCTGTTTCTTACTCTGTCTGGAAAAGCTTTCCATTTTTATAGATATTTCAGTGTGGAAGTGATCACTGCTTTGGGCCTGCACTCTGCCAAAGGATTTGAAAATTCAACAGTATTTGATTATGTTTAGGAGAACTTTAATCTTTTAGACTGGGAGCTAAATTTCTCTCAGAAGTAACTATATTTAATTCAAGGAAGTTTCAGAGCAAATTTATCCTTGGTGTAATGCCTATTTGGAAATCTGAAGCTCTTAAAAATGTGAAGCACTTAAATTGAAATTTAAAAAAGGCACACATGACAAGAAGCTGGAGGTGATTAATCAAAGCCAGATTCTGCCAAACTTAGAGACACTGGTAGTTCTCTGTCTGACACATAGTCCCATTTCAACTACAGTGACATCTTCCATTCTTACTCAAGTAGCAACTTACTCAATGTCCAACTCCACTGATTACAGTTAGATTACTTGTGGAGAAAAGTACTGTGCCAATAAGGATGGTGGAAGCTGTAGATAGGTTCCTGGCTGCTGCTGTTATATAGATTTATGCATGGGTAAGAACTGACAGGCAAAGACCTGAGAATTTGGGTCATATCGTACAGTGCTCTAAGCCAAATGCTTCTAATGTGAAACAAATTTTACAGTGTGATTAAAGTGAGATTGCCTTGTTATTATTAATCCCAACATCACCAAAAGCGCTAACAAACTTAGCATTTTTGCTGCAACCATGTTTAAAATTTTGACTCTCTAAACATGATTTACCTCATTAAAGTTATACTTGTGCAGTTCACCTCTGAACACAGTGAAAAACAGTTCTTTTCATGTCTCAAAAATTTAAATTTCTTGAGCAATTAAGCACTGTGGCTTGAAAAAGCAACATTTGTTTCCAACTTATTCTTCAGACAAGAGAAAAACTATTAAAAATGCATAGCACGCATGCACACACACACTTACTCAGCTTTGCTGTTGGAATACCTGGTTGGTTGGGACTCTGTCAGTGACAGTACCACACCCCAGACATCTCAATGATGAAATGAATAAGGAAGAAATGTAATATGCTGGGTCCAGAAGAGCTAATTTTAAGGCCCTAGACCTTCAAAAAACATTTTATTCTTATATGTACACACACTAAAGAAAAAGATTCTGAGGGGCAGTCTGGCAATTCACACCTTCCATAACTCTTTTGAAAGGGCCTCTTCCCCCCTGATTGAATTGATGTTATTAGCATTTGCCCTCTCCTTAATGTGTGTACTTGCCCCTGCATATGTTCATATACCCAACAAACCAAGTTTCCACTTCATGCACCTGACAACATAGGTTTCAACTCACAAAAGCTTATTACCCCCTTCCCCCAAAAAATCTTTTTGTTAGTCTCTAAGGATATGTCTACACTAGCAATTTAGGTCAACTTAAGGACCCTTAAATTGACCTAAATTACTCCATGTCTACAACTGACTTTCATTAAGTCGACTTAATAAAAGCTTAAGTCAACCTAATAACAATTGCCTATTAGGTTGACTTAAGTCTTAAGTCGACTTAAGAAGTCAACTTAAGGACGGTGTGGATGGGGAGTAACCCTTAAGTCGACTTTACTAACAAAGTGGACTAAGTCGACTTAACTTTTTCTGGTGTAGACATACCCTAAGGTGCCACAGGACTGCTCATTCTTTTTAAAGAAAGAGTACCCATTGATATACACTACGTGTCCCTGACATATACACAAGAAAATTAAGCCTCATACATTGCTAGTTTTACTTTTATTAATATTGACTGTAAAATTACTTCATGCTTCTATAGTATCTTTCATTCAAGGATCTAAAAACCTCTTTAATGTACATCAAGGACCATGATGAGCTTTTCCTTACTCACAAGTTGTCCCACTGAAATCAGTTGTGGGTTCTCACAGGATTCAGGGTTGAACCCTTCTTGCATGCTTGGATAAGGAGACATAAAGAGTCTTTTTATTCCTTGCATAGACTACCTGCATTGCTGAAGCCACCACCAAGCAATTTATTCACATACAAGTAGGGGGCATGGTTAGAAAATGCAGAGGAGGAAGCATTACCCTACAGTGTAATGATTACACCATAGTTCCTGCATTAATATGCATAGCCCCTTACTCCAGTGGACTGTACGGAGGCAAAATCCAGCTTAGACAAAGGTACGACTCAGTGTTAGTTAGGTACCAGTATCTAAGGCTAAATAATTAAGCTTCACAATGCTCCTTTGAGACAGGTATAAAATTATGCTTCCTTCATCTAAACTTGTGTTTTCTGATCCTGATTATTTGGACTATTCCTCTCTGTATTCATGTAGTCTTTGCACCTGCATTCCCTTCTACCACAACCTCTTAATGCTGAATTCCAAGCATCTAATTTATGTTCTTTTAAAAATGTGTGTTACTGCCCTATGAAATTTCAAATACAAATCTGCTCTGTTGCTGCCCATCAGACTCCAGCTCCCCTGGGCAGAGTGATTTAAAAACACTTTAGAAGCTGCAAGATGCAGTCAGCAAAGATGCAAAAGTTATAAGTGCCCAAATGAATTTGCCTGGCACAAGAAGAAATCTTTCACTTAAAGGAAGATAGTTTCAAGGTCCTGTGACTATCAGAGTAATAAAGATGCATGACAAAGGTAATTTTTCAAAATACTAACCCAATTAATAAGGGCAGATGAATTATATAAAAGTTCAAGTGAATGTCAAAACTGACTCTCAAATCGATTCAGCCATTGTTCTGTACTCAGAACTAAAATGGAAATAATCCTTATTGTTCAAGCAATCGAGGCTTAACTTGCAACACGGTCAGTTGCTTTTTTCTTTGGAACCTACACATCAGACCCAACAAGCCAGGCCAAATCATATGTTGCAAGTCAAATGTCCAAAGGGGAAAGAGCAATCCAGGTTTGCCTGAACAAGGACACAGTTCAGTATACAGTAGACCTCATATGATCTTGCCCTGTGGAGTGAAGTAAACCCATGGAGAAAGTCACAGCCCTGTAGCCCCCACAAAAAGCTGGCTGGGCCATAGTTGGAGGCCATAGGGCAAGAGAAGTTACACTAAGTAGCAACAAGCTTAAAAAACCAAAAACCTGCTGCCAACTGCAAGTAATACAAGTAGAACCTCAGTGGTACAAGCATGTCAGGAATGGGGATTGTTCATAACTCTGAAATGTTCATCACTCTGAACAAAACATTGCAATTATTCTTTCAAAAGATTACACCTGAACGTTGACTTAACCCAGCTTTGAAACTTTGCTATTCTGGGAAAGCAGCATCTTTCTTTCTTTCTTCCTTTCTCTCTTTCTTTTTAGTAGTTTATGTTTAAACACAGTACAGTATGGTATTTATTTATTTGGTCTCTGCTGTTGCCTGATTATGTATTTCCAGTTCCAAATGAGGTGTGTGGTTGACTGGTTAGCTCGTAACTCTGGTGTTCGTTACTCTGAGGTTCTACTGTATCATCATAAAGTTCAAGCTGACTCAGTCAGCATAACTTCCCAGTATGTGCTCTGCCTCTCTCTGTGGAGTCACAAGCCAACGGCAGCACTGCTACATATCCTTTCATGCCAGGATGACTGGGGGAAGAGTGGCAGAGGCTACGGAGCAGCGAGGAGAGTCTACAGCTCACCTACCTATCTGTTTACGAACAGTCAAGGGACAGATCTCTTCGAATCTGCAAACCTCCATTCACTGATCTGTTTCTTTGCAATGGAAGCATTCCCATCCACACACTTTTGCACTGGAGGGGTGCAAAGATCAGTAACTTGAATCTAAATCAATCTAAATCTTTGAGAGGTCAACAAGCTATGGATGGCCCTGCAGAATGGTTGCATTCAGCACTGCTAATATTGCATTTTCTGGGACCAAGGAGGTATCCCTATATAGAGAAACCAGTCCTGTAAGGCCGTAATAGTTCCATTCTATCCTCAGACATAATTCCCACTCCAAGCAGAATGACTTGTGGACATGCAGCTAAGGTAACAACTGGGCTTTTTGGTCATGTTGTGGGGCTGGGAAAGCAGGGAAAAGCTGTAGTGCCACCAATTAAATCTCCCGTTAGCAACGCTGACTACCAAATGTAGTCATAAGGCCCAATGGCCCGAGTCAATATGCTGGTCCTTCCAGTCAGGGTATTTTGGCTTAGTAGTCAGAGTCAATACAGCAACCTCTCAGTTGAAGCAGTGTGGCCTAGTAGTTGGAGTCAATTAAGCAGCCCTCTCAGTTAGGGCTGCATGGCCCTTTGGGGTAATGGCGTGCCAGCTAGAGGTAGAGGGGGCTGCTGCATCCAGGGTAGGGGGCTCAGGCCTTCCCTGCTCCTTTGAGCCCCAGCCATGGGCCCTGTAAGTGGGTGGGTTATACATCACTGAATCAGTGGGAATCCTCCTGAAATATGCTGATGGGAGAATCAGGGAACCAACCCTAGCAACGTTCAAGTCCCCTGGGCTACTTCCTATCCTATGTCCCATGGCACCAAACCCCAATTCTTCAGGGTCCTCAGCTGGTACCTCTCCTAGTAGTTTGGACCCTTCCCCAGGTTCATTTGCCAACCTAGAATCTGCCCAACATGACTTTGCTCCAGGGTCAGAGTCTGTAGCTGCTCCCTGGAGAGAGCCGGACCTCTACATCCTCCCTCCTCGGCAGCCACCTCACACTGGGCTGGATTGCTTCTTTTTATACTATCCTTCCAGGCTGAGTTTGCCCAGCAGAGATGGAAGGGCGTGACCTCATCAGCCTGCAGTGCATCATTAACTTCCTCTAGGCCAACGCAGGGCTGGTATACCCCATCACAGGTCACCCTGAAATCAATAGGAGCCTTTCCATTGACATCTGTGGCTTTGGACTAGTCCCTATGTAATCCGATTCTGGGAAGTGGACAAGCACAAGTCCAGCTCACCTACAGGTGAAAGCACCTCCCCTAACCTAGGGCGAGGATCTATTGAGCCCAGGACTCAGCTAATTACAGGGGACAACAAATGAAAAAACAGGAACAGTGTGGGAGGAAGTGTCAAAGGGTCAAATATAGGGAACCGGAAGGACACTACATGCAGAGAACCCTGGACAACGCCCACTGCTCCTCAAAGGTATCTAGGGAGCCAGTGGACAGAGCCCAGAGCAATTCTGCCCAGATGTGTGAACGGATAGAGGAGTGGAAATATATGTAGTCGGTATCCTTCACCAAATGCTGTTAAATCCTTTTCTGGGATAAGCTATTATCTACCAATGTATGGAGTTTGAATTCCCCCTCAAAAAAAAAACAAAAACCCTAAAACCTCACACATCTTTAAATTCCTGGTGTAACAAGATGCAACTTTATCCTGGTAACTTTATCTTTAATTTTAATATTTTTCATAATAGCCCTAAACAGATTAAAATTAATTATAGCCTGGAAACAAACAGACCTTTAGTTAGTTGCCTCTGAGAAAAAAAAAATCTAATTTGGGACATTAAAGCTCGGGTGGTTTTGATGGGTTTTAGCAATACTTGCACAATAAATTCGATTCAGTGAGACGAGTTTTATATAGGTTTGTTTAATTTCAGATAAACTTACTGATAGGTATGTAAGAAGTAATACTAATTTGTAATGATGTCACAGAAACTTCTATTTCCACAGGTTTTAATTGACTTTTTAGATGCATATCCAAGACAGCAAAACTGAAAAATAATAATAATAATAATAATAATAATAATCATCATCAGCAATTAACAATCACCACCACCACTTATCTGGGTCTGTTTTGCTTTCTGTAATTGAAGGATGTTCTGAAAAAGACCTCATGGCCAGATGATTCCATCCTTTTGACTGTGCTGTGGGAACCTAAATTTGCCTGATGGCCCGCAGAAGGGGAAATACATAATCTTCCCTAACTATGCTCTATGGTACCCTTTAACCCCACACACTGGGAATCACAGAGTAAGAAAAGTCAACCCAAGGTACCTGGATCTCAGCAAATATGTTGGGTTTATAGAGCTAAACTTTCTCTCAGTCATGTGTGTGCTTGGAGGGAATGAGGAGTGGTGTAGTAGGGACCTTGCTCCTCAACAAAACAATGCATTGGAAATTCAGTGATCGAGAACTTGGAGTTTCCATTCTCTTCCATAGGGTTTCCCCATATAACAAAGAAAAACAGAACTCCAGTAGTCTCATAAACCTTATACATTAGTTTCTGCAGCCAATAGTCCATAGCAATCATCCATGTTCAATAAAATCCACAAAACAACTAAGCTGAGCCCTGAGTGGCTATAATGGATACTGTGACTAGCCCATGTACGGTATTTCCGTTACATTAGACGAACTTTTAGTCTAGTTATCGGTGTATATGTCCAAGGCAATCTCTCTCTAGAAAAGAGCTCGAGACTGCTTTTAAAAAGCAATGCAGAGATTGTCCTTCCTTTTTACACAATCCCCAGAATCATGGCGGCCTGCAGGTCTGGACTTTGTGGATCTCAAAAGCCACATCCATTGTCGATTATACTACAATTTACATCTTCTGTCAAATTATAAAAAAAGTGGTTTCATTACTAGGTGGTTTGTACTGCAGCACTTTGCATCTTCTGAAACACAAAATGAATTTATATTGCATTATATTTCCAGCTGTGTTTCATAAAGCAGTCACAGTGAGCCTTTTAATTCACTCTGATCCAGTTCTGGACCTTTCCATTTACAAGGGCAACATGAGATAATTTCACCTGGATCTTTTGCTTTTAATAACCAAATTTACCTGTGGTTTTCTTAGTAAATAACCCTTTTAAAGTTAAAGAGGCAAAGTAACAGACTTTCTAAGACATACATAAGGTTATAAAACATACCAGACATCCACTAATATGATCTTTTAATTTAGAAGGCTCCATGAGGGAACTGAACAGTATTTGCAATTTGTAAATTTACAATTCTTTGCTAAATAGTGCACAACAAATTGTGCTGGGTCCAGAGTTTAACCTGGTAGATCGCAATGTGACTTTAAGGGTCTCTAAGGAGCAATATCTCACCCCCACTTTCAATAGATACATTTTCATAGTTCCCATGAAAGGCAGCTGTTGCAGGTGCTCATGATCAAAGGAGGGGGGGGGGTCTTTTAGGTAAGTTAGGGTTTCACTATTAGGAGAAGTGTTTTACTATCTCACACAGATTGTATAGAAATAAGTGCCTGATATTAGATGTCATAACTGGAAAAGGATGTTGTTTAATTGCATGCATTTAGACCCACGCTGGAATTGCACTACAAACTGCAAATGATCAGTACAATTATTATTACCATAGAATTACTGCAGAATTATAGGCACACAGCGCAAAACCCCAACAGGCTCCCTTTATGTTTTTCATATACGTTTATTACATGGCTCGTAGAGCTGATTGACATTTTTTATTCTAAATGCAGGAGTACTGAAGCAATTTGTACAGTGGGGGTGCCGAGAGCCATCGGCCCAAACTGTAAACTCTGTACATGATGGAGCCAGAGGAAGTGGTAACACCCCAAAACTCCCAAGTTTTAACACCTACATGTAAATATATTTTAAGAAAGAAAATAAAGCAGGAAATGTTCATTTTTGGCACAAATTTGGTGGTTTTCATTACAAAACAAAATTCAGCCAACTCTCTCCCTGACCCACCCCTCCCCCCAATGTAACATTTGGGGGGGGGGGTTTACAACCAACATTAAAAAAAAATTGGTTTTCAGGGTTTAGATTCTCCCCCTCACCCCTCCAAAACACAGGTTTGTCCTTCTCCCACTTCTGCTCTAGAAGTATATAACGTAAGCTTTCCCCCTTATTTGTTGTTAAATCTCACTGCCTTTCAGGATCCCTACAGACAATCTGACCATGGTTTTATTTTTAGTAACCTAGCAAAAGAAATTATGCATGACATTATTCCTTTCAGCTTTTCCTTTTAAACTTTTAACTAAACTGTATGTATGACATTCTTTATCATTAAGGATAAAGGAATTTTTCTTTGTTTGCAATCTTATTGTTATTGCATCTGTAACCACTGCAGTTTCTTAAAATGAAATTTAGTTTTCAAACTGAAACATACCTATTTTGGACCTGAAGAAGTGATTATTTAATTAAAGAACTAAATATTTGTCGTCATCCTCTTTTTTTTCCAATTCTGTCAACCAATGCTCAATAGAGTTTGAAGATTTCTTACCAAGATGACAATTTATTTCCCATCACTAATCTGAACGTGAATCCGATTTTCTTAGTCACACCAAAGATGGAAGGGAACACAGTTCCTTCTTTTGATGAATACTGAATGGCATTTTGAAATACACCTCTATGATCTGACATACAGACTAACCCCAATCAAACATTATTTACTGACTGCACTATGTAATAAAATAGGAACAAAGGAAAGTAATCTTGTTAAATTCAAAGATGTGGAATAGTGCCATGGTAAAACTTGCAGAAACTTAAATCAATTACACAAACAGAACCCCCGGTTTCTAAACATCTCTTCTAAGAATAGGTTTTTCAGAAGTCAGACAGCAGCAGAGAAGATAGAAGCTTATGTAAAAAAAATTCAAAGATGAGTTCCTGTTCCACCCTAATTATTGAAAATGATGCCCTGCAGCGATGCCATTTCCCCCACATCGCCTTGCTAAAGTAGACCATATTTGCAGCAGAAATAACATCTAAGTGTGACAAAGAAGTTCAATCTCCACGTCAATTCCATTGTTGCCCTTTATGTAAAAACATATAATCAAGAGTGTCATTTGTAATAAAAATTTTTGTGATAGATCTCCCGGGATGTTAGACCACCAAAAGATTTCACACAGGCCACCCAAGAACTCTCTTTCCAGTAAGGAGCAAGAGCAGAATTTTTGAGTAATTAGAGGATTTTTCCTTTCTTTCTTCTTGTGTGTGTGTACATTGTCAATTGTAAATCAGAAAACAGTAAAAGGAGAGAGCCAAGTGAGAGAGTTTCAGTCCTGCTGGCTAAAATAATAGAAAAAGCCTAAATTAAAAACCAAGGACTAACGAAAGAGAGGACACACACAAACCATGGAATCCATGCACTACAAATGATGTTGGCATCATGGTACAGCTCATCATAGAGAGCCGACTTTCCATGCTCTAGGCAAATACTCAACCACCTATTAGCAGCACTATTAGTCACCACCATGACAGCAATATCGGAAAAAATCAGCATCCATTATATTGCGTGGCTACCTTAAATATTATCCAGCATTGGACTAGCAAAGGCCCGGAAAATTACTTGGAGCAATATTATGCTTCTGTTTGTGCTAGTGCATTTTTCAGTTGATGTAAACCCATTAAGACAGTTAATCAATTACAAATCAAAATCCATTTGCTGTACTGTTAATGAGTGTATTTTTCTTTAGGCATAGCCACAGACCTGAAATGCTTTTCAATTCAACATTTACAGTGCATATGTTATGAAAGTACGATTAAATCAGCCCAAGAAATTTTACTTAAAAAAAAAATTTCCTTGCTCTACAAGATAAAAAATATATATATAAATCAAATTTTTAACATCAATTTATCTTAGGCAAATCCTGATCAATGTGAGTTTTGCCTGAGTAAAGACAAGATTCACCATTTCTTACAAATACATGCAGAGTCTGGTTCTATCAAGACCTTCTTCACTTTGAAAAGATGTCAGCCCTGTACATTTCCTTAATCAACTGCTTCTCTTTTTTTCCAGAGTTGTCAAATATAGCTCAAGGAGATTACTCTCTAGCCACCTTACATTTCACTGACAGGTGTCTATGACAAAGTCATCAGGAGTAGCAGCAGTTTTGAAATATCCTGCACTAAACCTTCAATGTGAAACTTTTAAATAAAAACAAATTTGAAACACAATTAGGAACCCTTTCGGATAACTCCCTTCCCATTTGTGTCACTGAGGTGAGGAACAGAATAAAGTCCTTTATTCTGCCACCTTTACTCAATAATCCCAGCTCTTCCAATGACTAAGGATTAGAGCACTGGACCTAAACAAGGAATTTAGTCAATACTGCATTTAATATCTGTTAAATTAAAATTAATCTATCTCCCAGATCCTTTAACCTCTGGTTCATCAAGTGGCGGCCTCCAGAGAGTTGAGTACATTTCTGTAGAAAACAGGTGCTAACATGAACACAAACTCCCAGCACCACTGACTGACTGACTCACTCACGTAACAGAGGAAAGACAGTGAGCAACATCCTCTACTGGAGACAGCAGTGACAAGGAAGTAATTGATTCTCCCACACTATGCGAATCCCAGCTACAGGGATACAGTCTGCCCTCTGTGCACCACTGAGGTAGTGAAAGGAGAGCAGAGTAGGACAGAATCTGGCTCAATCACTTTATATCTAAAGTGACAGAAGGACATATAAGGATGAGAAGAGACCTTGATCAAATAATATTGTGTGCGCCCCCAAAGAATAAAAATGCATATTTTAAAAGGGTATCAGCTTAAAGCATAGTAAAAGTGCATCATCTTGACCAGAAGTGCTCACAAACAGCATGAAGGCAATCCCCCCTCAGGATCCTCAGCCCAAACACTTATGCCCAATTGCCAACAGCCTTAAGAACTGACACAAGTTAGAGAAATTAAGGCAGAAAGCAAACTCCACCCATTTGCCATAGCTCCCTGCAAAGCTACACGACATCAAAAATCTACCGCCACACCATTTTCTTCCAAGACAAGAAACTTGCTCAGATTTTAAGAATTCGTAAAGACTGTGTAGCATTGCCCTCTGGTGACTCCTGCCATGACAATATGCATTCGTTTATCCTGGATTTTGTTTAATTCTGCCCACCTTATTTCAAGGGATGGGAAGACCAGGAGCCCAGAACTCCTGTGTGCAAACCTTTGCTCAGACACTGAGTCCCACCTATGATCTAACCAGGAACTTATCAAGGTTTTCATCTTATCATCACAGGAAATGAGCCCCTCATAATCATTCATGGCTTTTATTCCCAGGAACTCCGTGCAGGGGGAAAACATTATCAGCTCCACTTCACAGATGGAGAATTGAGGTACAGTGTAGATTCAGTGATTTAGAGTGAAGTCTCAGAAAAGCCTGCAGCTGAGTTGGGAATCCAACTTGGGTCTCTTGAATTCCAGTCCATTGCCAATCAGTAGTTCCTAACTTTTCTAAGTGAAAGCCTCAGTAGTTAAAACTAGGGAAAACACCTCCCCTTACCCACCCCTCACCAGCCATAAACACATAAGCCCTATAAACACATAAATAACACTAAATTACAAAATAATAATAAATTACATTTACCTGAGTAAGAAGCTGCACTTTCCCTGGCACAGTGGCCACCTGCATACCATATGTGGCCCCGCATCTTGCCATCCCTCATGCACTGAGGGTAATGGAGGTGGCCCTGGTGGGTTGGCCGGCGTTGCTCCAGGCTCCACCAGCATGGGGCCGCTCCTTTCTGGACGGGCGTCTGGCTGGTGCTGGGCTGAGGATGAGGGGCTGCTTCTTTGCTTTGGCCAGCATGGAGCTCAAGGTTGCTCCTGTGCACCAGCCAGCACAGTGCTTGGGGAGTATACGACTTCTTGTGGCAGAGCTCAGAGGGGCTGCTCCTCTGCTCTGGCTGGTGCAGAGCTCAAAGCTCTATGCCCAGCATGGCGCTCAGAGAGATAAAAGACCTCAATATTACTGAAACCTCATAGACCCCCCGTTATCTTTGGTGCCTCCCCAAGGGGGTCCTAAACCCCAGGATGGGAACCATTGCACACTAGACCTTACTTTCCCTTCTGTCCCATTTTCCTCATCTGTAAAAACGGCTATTTTAATTTACACTTACCTAAGTCACAAGAGTGTTGCAAAGATTATGTATGCAATGTTTCTAAGGGCTGTAAAGAGGAGAAACACTACGTAAGTGCAAATACTGTACATAGTAGGCCATGTTATGTTTTCCTTGCAGAGGGTAGAAAACATCAGCCATGCTAGGTCAAGTACCATATGCACAAAATAAGGATACTGATTTTGCTAATTAAATAGGATTAAAGAAGAAATAAATTCTAAATGCTTTAAATTTATAGTAACCACTGTCCTACAGCTTGTTTGTAATCAATGCTTTTAAATATATTTCAGCAAACAATGAGATCATTCTTAAAACATTTGCACAGATATTTTCTGTTCCATCTTCTACCTAGTACAGACTATTTGCTTTTCACACTGCTGGTATCTGATAACTGCCAGTGGGTTTTTGTTTTTCATTTTGGCTCTCTTTGATTTTTAGACAGTGCATTTATGTGGGTTTGTCACAAACAATACAAGAATTACTTGCAGTCCATAAACAAGAGACAGGAAACAGAGGCAAGCAACCCACCCTTGGAAACCATTCCTCTTACATTCGGACCTAACCATCCACACGTAAACAGTCAGAAATTTGACAAACACATTAAAGGGACTGATCCTGCTTCCACTGACGTCAACTAGAGCAGTAGTTCTCAACCAGGAGTACATGTACCCGCGCTCCCACCCCCATCCCCCCAGCGGTACACAGAGGTCTTCAAGGAAGTGCACCAATTCAGCTAGACATTTGCCTAATTTTACAACAGGGTACGTAAAAAGCACCAGGAAAGTTAGTACAAACTAAAATTTCATACAGACAATGATTTGTTTCTATTGCTCTATATACAATGCCCTGAAACACAAATATAATATTTATATTCCAATTGATTTACTTTATAATTACAGGGTAAAAATGAGAACGTAAGCAATTTTCCAGTAGTAGTGTGCTATGACATTTTTTGTATTTTTGCCTGATTTTGTAAGCAAGTAATTTTTAAGTGAGGTGCAACTTGGGAGTAAGCAAGACAAATCACTCCTGAAAAGTATGGAAAGGTTGAGAGCCATTGAACTAGAATTTTGCCACTGATGACACAGGAGCAACAGAAGGCCTTATTTTTTTTCCTCCCCTCATTCAAATAAAGATCAGATGTTCTTGTAGTAAGCAGATGACAAAGATCTGAATTATGAACCAAAACTAGGGCAGACCACAACAAACAATACTTGAAGAACAAATTAAAACAAAAAGAAAAATATGCTACCTTCCGTGTTGTAACATTCTCTGAAGTCTAAGTTTTGTAATATGTTATCACTGGGAATTCCAAGGCACAAGCAGAAGGCAGAATTACATCTATAAGCATAATAATGTAAATTTTTGAGCAAAAAGTCACGTAGAAACAGCAGGAATTGAGAGCCAAAAATATGACACTTTTAACTGAAGTTTAATCTTTTGGTTTAACTGGAATGGAGATATTTATTTTTCTGGTTTGGTATAGAAAATATCAGATGCTTTTCAAGCATTAACTGCTTTCAAGTTTATAGGCTAGTTCATGGAAATATTCACGTTCCATTTTTGTCTTTGACTAGTGGTACGTCTATACTAGAGGTGAGAGGTGCAAATTTCCACTCAACAAGACATGCTCCAGTCAGCTATGATTAAGAACTAAGAACAGTGCAAGCATCCGGCATGGCTAACCACCCTGTGTACATGCCAATGTTTTGCATACTTAGGGCAGCTAGCTTCTTCCTCTCCCCTCCCCCTACACACACCCGGGACCAAGGATACACTTCTATCTTTCATTTGATATAGGTACATTTAATATTCCCTGCGCATGGGTCTCTGCGGTTGCATATGCTTCTGATGAATCATTCAATCCATTTATCAAGCAAGAATTCAGAAACCTCTTTTTTTTGGAGGGGGAGGGGAGAGTGAGCAGAGGCACTGAATTAGTGGATGGGGGAGTCAGTGGCCAGAGAAGGACGGAGACAGGCATTGTGTCTCTGGACACTAGGATAGAGAAAATGAAAGAAGAAAGTGGTGTAAGAGCTTCACCCTCCAGACTTCCAGCCTGTGGAGAAAGGGGTCATCTACCCGAGATGCTCAATTTGGGGGGCCATCAGGCATTGCTGACATCACTATGATTTGCACATTGTGCACTGCTGGCATGTGTCATGATTTTAACTGCAGATCACACAATATTTGTTTTTTTTTCCTGAAACCTCCAGTTCCTGGATTCAAGTGATGAGGCGAGAATCTCAACTTTCAATTTTAAAAAGAATTCATTTCTAGCCTTTGTGGTAGCAGAGAAAAGCTTGAAAATGCGACCTGAGCATTCCCTAAAGCCATAAAATCCAGAGGACAAATAAAATTAACACTTTTAGAAACAGCACTATTTTTAAGCCGACGTTGTGATTTTTTAAGGCCCTAATTCATGATTTTTAAATACTTCTGGTTGGCACCACTGACTGCATTCTGCAGAGCCTAACCACTAGGATTCAGACTGTGCCCATTACAAGCTACACAGAGACCAGAGATAGCTAAATGGGCCTTTTCTCTCCTTGTATGCCCACACAAGAAGCACCTGGAATAGATCTCAAGATTAGTAGCTCTTCTCCTACCCCATCAGCTTTTGAGTCCACAAGCAATTTCCAACCCATGGATTGATGTGGTAATTCGGTCTGAATTCAAGCGTCATTCTAGCATATGAAGATATATATCTGTTTTGCAGAATTCACTGATTTCATTCCCTGGGTTTTCCCTAAAAATCTAACCATTGTAGAGCCACAGGGACTTTTCTACAGCCATCTCTGACTATTTTCTTTGTAATCTAAGTTTAAAAAAAAACAAAAAACTAATCCTGTGTAAATCCTTTTGCTACTTTTCTACAATCTACTCAATTTTCTCTAGGATTCCTTTAGATTATCCAAGCCAATTTAGGCAGAAATGATCTCTTCTGGATTTGAAACTCCTTGCCTCATTGGGTTTCATCTTTAAGGCAAAACAAACAAGGAGTCCTGTGGCACTTTTAAAGACCAACAAATTTATTTATCACATGAGCCTTCCTGAGAGAAAATACCGCTTCGTCAGAATATTTGAAGCGTCTCCCATGAAAGCTCATGTGATAAATAATTTTGTTAGTCTTTAAAAGTGCCACAGGACTCCTTGTTTGTTTTGCTGACCTAGACTAACACAGCTACCCCTTTCGATCTTTAAGGCAGTAATTTTAAGTAGTAGTAATAGTAAGTAATTAGAAAGATTATTCATAGATTTGCTTACTAAGCAATGATTTATTCTCCCAATAGTGAGCTCGTTATCTAACTTTTAAATTCTGATCATTCAGCAGTTTCTCTGGCATCCTGAAATAGTCACTCTCTATTAAACTAATTTAAATGCACTTCACTGCTCTTCCCAAACCAAATCTTAGATTAAATTCTGCTCTGACATGAGAGTCATTCTTTTATCCATGCTTTAATTCTGATGTGCCCCTACACTCTTCAATAAGTAGAATGGCTTCTTTCTAAATAATATCTTTAATGCAGTCAAAAATTCTAATAAGATTTTTTCCTGGGTCGGGACTTTAGAAGTTGGCCCATCACTACTACTGGGAATCAAAGTGTAGGGATCAAACCCGCGGTACTTATCTGGGCAAAAGTCATATAGCATCTTCACTGGAATTTTTTCTTGAGTAATAACTGCAGGATCAGGTCCTAAAATTGTTGAACGCAACAATGAGATTTAAAAGGCTTTTGCCATGTTCTGAAAGGACCTGATCAAAAAGTAAATAGACTTCAGTGGACTTTGGACTAGGTCCTGACTATATCTGTTTCTGAATTAGATACTTTGAGATTAACCACAAGAGCAACTGTCCAATGAAATTCCACCAATGTAAAACCAATATACATGATACAGGAATAGCACAGAGGTGTTTGTTAATGGCTTAATTGTAATCATCCTGTCAAAATATAGCAAGATTCAGGTGCTTACCTTTAGTCACATTTAAGGTGTATTTCCTCACTAATCCCATATCTGCCTTGAGATCCAGATCAGCTCCAAGAAAACAGAAAGATCTGGGTAATCAAACTGGTGCAACGCACATCAGCAAATGATGAAGAACAACATATAGTTTGTAATGAAATCAGAGTGTGACACCTTTTTGAAGAAATTTAATAAAAGGAAATTCAATGTGAACATTGTGACAGATGTAAAGCTACTAACTAATAAGAAGAATATTATGCTATGCTAAGAATATACTGGTTGTAACAATTTTACCAATATTGTACCTGACTTGGTCAGTGAATGAGGGAGAGTTATTGCATAGCTCTACTGAGGTATACCATTTTATGTTAGGAATATACTGGTCTAGCTCAGGGGTGGCAAACTCATTTGCTATGGCGGGCTAGATTTGACTTAAATTTACTTTAAGTGGGCCGTACATACCATAAATTGAAATATTAGGGAACTCCCGTACTGTGCTCTGCAACACCTCTCTCTCTCTCTCTCTCTCTCTCTCTCTCTCTCTCTCTCTCTCTATTAGGAAGAGAGTGTGGTCACGCGGAGCGCAGTCTCACATACCTGGTACTCTGCAATAGCATGAGACCTGACACCCTTGCGGCATGTGGAGCACTGGGTATGCGAGACCACTCTCTCTCTTTCTCTCCCTCTCTCTGTTAGGGATAGCATACAGTCCTGTGGAGGCTTGGAGCACAGTCACAGGCCAGATGGAAGAGGTTCGCAGCCTGCATTCATCCCATGGGCCACATGTTTGACACCGCTGGTCTAGCTTAAATAGGAAAAACAAGCAGGAAAGAAACACAAAGGTCTAGATAAGCAACCTCCCAACAAAAATTTGGTAGCCAATTGCAGGACAGGATACAGCCTGAGATCGCATAGCAGTTTTGCCTGTGCTAAAAACTGACTTAGTCCCTGAGAAGGAGAGGCAATATAAAAGACAGAATAGCTTTTAAAGAGTGACTCTCCCCAAAAAAGAGGGAGAGAGCAGCTTTGTGAGTTAAGGGAACAGATTATACAACCCAAACCATAGTGGTGTTGGAGGCGGGGGAAGGGAGAGGAATTACAGAAAATGTAGATCTACCATAATCCCCATGTGGAAAATGGATACCTGGTAAGCTAGACGTGCTTACAATCTGTTTGTTGTTTTAAAATATTAAAGGAACTGGCACATGAAATTGCCAGCACATTAGCAAGGATTTTTAATGTTTCTGTGAACACAAGGGTTGTACCGTATGACTGGAGAATTGCTAATGTAGCTCCTATTTTCAAGAAAGGGAGTAAAAGTGATCCAGGTAACTACAGGCCTGTTAGTTGTATGCAAGATCTTGGAGAAAATTTTGAAAGAGAAAGTACTTAAAAGTTATCAAGGTTAACGGTAACTGAGATAAAATACAACATGGCTTTACAAAAGGTAGATCGTGCCAGACCAACCTGATCGCCTTTTGTGAGAAGATTATCATTTTCTGGATAAAGGGAATGCAGTGGACCTAATTTACTTAGATTTCATCAAGGCATTTGATATGGTTCCACATAGGGAATTATTAGTTAAATTCGAAAAGATGGGGATTAATATGAAAATCAAAAGGTGGATAAGGAACTGGCTAAAGGGGAGACTACAGCAGGACATACTGAAAGGTGAACTTTCTAGCTGGAAGGAGGTTATTAGCAGAGTTCCTCAAGGATCGGTCTTGGGACCAATCTTATTCAACCTCTTTATTACTGACCTGGGCACAAAAAGTGGGAATGTGCTAATTAAGTTTGCAGATGACACCAAGTTGGAAGGTATTGCCAATATAGAGGAGGATTGGGATATCATACAGAAAGATCTGGAGGACCTTGTAAACTGAAGTATTAGGAATAGGATGAAGTTTAATAAAGGGAAGTGAAAGGTCATGCATTTAGGGACATATAACAAGAATTTTTCTTATAATTTGGAGACGCATCAGTTGGAAGTGATGGAGGAGGAGAAGGACCTGGGCGTACTGGTTGATCACAGGATGACTATGAGTTGCCAATGCGATGCAGCCGTGAAAAAAGCTAATGCGATTCTGGGGTGCAACAGAAGGGGTATTTCCAGTAGAGATAGGAAGGTGTTAGTACCATTATACAAGGCATTGGTGAGACCTCATTTGGAATATTGCATGCAGTTCTAGTTGCCCATGTTTAAGAAAGATGAAGTCAAACTGGAACAGGTGTTAAGAAGGGCTACAAGGATGATTCGCGGAATGGAAAACCTGCCCTATGAGAGGCGACTTAAAGAGCTTGGCTTGTTTAGCCTAACCAAAAGAAGGTTGAGGGGAGATATGATTGCTCTCTATAAATACATCAGAGGGATAAATACCAAGGAGGGAAAGGAATTATTTGAATACAGCACCAATATGGACACAAGAACAAATGGATACAAACTATCCATCAGGAAATTTAGGCTTGAAATTAGACGCAGGTTTCAAACCATCAGAAGAGTAAAGTTCTGGAATAGCCTACAAAGGGGAGCTGTGGGGGCAAAGAACATAAATGCCTTCAAAACTGAGCTTGATAAATTTATGGAGGGGGTGATATGATGGGATGGCTTAGTTTGGCAATTGTCCGTTTTTTACTACTGGTGATAGATATGCCAGTGAGCTGGGAAGGGTCATTAGATGGGGTGGGTTCTGAGTTACTACAGAGAATTTTTTCTTGACTGGCTGGTGAGACTTGCCCATTTGCTCAGGGTTTAACTGATCACCATATTTGGGGTCGGGAAGGAATTTTCCCCCAGGGCAGATTGGCTTGGGCGCCCGGGTTTTTTTGTCTTTCCTCTGTGGCATTGGGCATGGCTCACTTGCTGGTTGATTCTCTGTATTTTAAAGTCTTTTAAATCATGATCTGAAGACTTTAATAACTCAGTCATAGGTTAGAGGTTCATTACAGGAGTCGGTGGGGGAGGTTTTGTGGCCTGCATTGTGTGAGAGGTCAGACTAGATGATCATATTGGTCCCTTCTGACCTTAGAGTCTATGGCTATGTCTACACTTGCAAGTTAGTTCCAATTAAGGAAGCTTAATTCGAACTAACTTAAGCCTTGGCCACACTAGGCTTTCTTCAGTTCGAATTAAGGGCTTCCTTAATTCAAACTAATAAATTTGATTGCTTGGTTCGAACTAACCTTAATTTGAAATAGTTAGTTCGAATTAAATCAATGTGGCCATATTAGTTTGAACTAACTGCTTAGTTTGAACTAATCGGCAGATTGACCTTCATGCCACTAATTCGAACTAAGCAAGCACCCTGCATGGCCATGGCTAGTTCGAACTAGCATTCTAGTGGGGCCATGCTAGTTTGAATTAAGTTAATTTGAACTAACTAAAATTAAAATCACAAACTAGCTTTTGTAAGTGTAGACATAGCCTATGAGTCTAAAACCTGTTTTCCCCTTATATGATTTTATGTTATGTATTTATCATCAGTAATATATGAATTGTTGTAGGCATGTTGGTTTCCCAATATTAGAGAGACAAGCTGGATGAGGTAATATTTTTATTGGACCAACTTCTACTGGTGAGAGAGACAATCTTTTGCGATTACACAGAGGACCCGAAGAAGAGATCTGGGTAAGTTCAATAGCTTGTCTCTCTCACTAGTGTGTTGGTTCAACAAAAGACATTAGCTCATCAGTAACTAACGAGTGAATCACAGTACTTCCATACAATAAAAAAGGGATATGGTAAAATATTTAGTCATTACCCTAGAATCTCCATAAAGCTGGATCTGACAAAATTTGCTCACTGCAACAGAAAGTCACACTGGAATGAAGGCTGTCTTGCAGACAGCCCTTTGGATAGACAGTTATATCCAGGGCTATTGGAGGGAGGCGGGGGTTGGGGTTTGTTTGTTTTTTAAAAAAGGTGTTGGTACACATATCTTGATAGTAAATTTGAAACATGACTCTCCCATGCCTCTTCTTCCCGTGCCACCCCTCTTCTTCCAGCAGTGCATTCCTTTCCCTGCTGACCCCACCCCCACAGCTGGGCAGAGGAGCCAGCAAGGGACAGGAGCCCCATGCTCCTTTTCCCTGCTGACACCATCCTCCCAGTTGGGCAGCGGAGCCGGCAAAAAAGGTGCCGGTACTCTGTACCCCTGCGTACCGTCACAAAAAAAGCACTGGTTATATCAGTCAACCAGCTGCTTTTGGAGAACTATCCATAAGCAAGACATACTCATTTCTCTTCCATGATCAAAGAGCATTTGGGGCTCTGGCAGCAGTAAATGGGGAACCAATACAAAAGCTGGGCTGTGGTGGCAGTGACCATGACTTCTCTCTCTCCTGTACCCAATCTCTCCAGTTTTCACCAGCACTTCGCACAGCTGATGGCTGTGCTTCACTGTGGCAGGTGACTGCACTTACTGGGGAATTATCACATAGGCAGGCTTTCCCTCTACAGACTGGCTGTTGCTTTGAGCAAGATGCTTCTGTCATCCTGTCCTCAGTGCTATCCTATGACACCATATGTGGAGTAAAGTGTCAGTTTTCTGGAAGTGGTGAGGGAAACAAAGTAGCTGCTTTCTGACTGGGTAAAAAGTATTACTCTCGGGCAGTTCTGCACCGTTGCACGTGTGCAGAATTCATGTCCCCTGCGGATTTTTTTCCCCCCCACAGAAAATACATTCTGCTGGAGAGGCACTGCAGTTATGCCTTTCACCCACCAAGGACTGCTGTGCCACCAGAACAGAAAGCAACCAGCTCGCTGGCAGTAGCAGCATTCTTCACAACATCCTGCTGCAGACCAACTTAGGAGAAAGGGGAATGCGGTGGGACAGACAGAGCAGCCAGGGCACATGGGACTGCTGGGAGGTCCACAGAGTAGAGTTCAGAGGGCTGGGGAGGACAAACTGGGGCAAGGGTTGAATGGGAAGGGGGGTGCAGAGACACATGGGGTGGGTTTGTAGGGACACAGAGAAATGGAGTTGGGGTCAGCCAGAGAGACGATGATCATATTGATCCCTTCTGACCATAGAGTCTATGAGAGTCTACACAGAGGAAGTTCCCCAACTCCCTAACAATCCCCCCCCGCCCCAAAAATCATTGTTCTATACTTCTCCAACCCACACCGAACAATCCCCCAGGTTTACTGCCAGGCTCCTTCTCTCAGCAATTACTTCCATCTCAATCAGCTCCTCCATTGTCCTGCACTGCCCCGAGTCTTTGCGTTACTATTGAGGGGTACAGGAAATACAGTTCTGTATTGTAGTTTAAATGAATTATTACTCCAAGTTCTGCATTAATGTGCCTAAGAAGGAATCCATTTGTCAAGAAAACATTTCCTGAATCTTTTTTGTTGTCTTTGTTGTTCCAGACACATTTGCTGACAAGTATTTTGAAATGAATTACCAAAATAATTGAAAATGGTGTGGTTATATCATGTTACTTGATAAATAATATATGCAGAATTTTTAAGTATTGTGAGTAGAATTTTTAATTTTGTGGTGCAGAATTCCCCAAGGAGTAGGAATATGTCAATCAGTGACTACTGCGGCAGCTGTACCTCATCCACACCGAGAAATATATATTGAATCTGAGACCTGAAGCAAAGGGGCATTAATTCTTGAGCAATCTGACAGTGGTATATAGCTCCCAATGCAAAAATAGTGCTATTCATCTTCATCTAATATGAGACTGCAATGGTCCCTTTTCTTTTTTAATTAAAGAGTTCCATTGAGTTAGTATTCATTGCGATTGAAGACTGTGGGTCAGATGCAGTCACGCAGGAGCACAGAGATGTATGTTATCCACCCCAGAGTCCAGATTTTCAAATGTATTTAGTGCCAAAAAATGCAGAGAGGTGCCTCCTGGGATCTTCCACAGAGCTTAAGCAAGAGGACACTGGAATCAATCGAAAACAAAACCAGGGAGATCAAATCATAAACATCGGCGCCTATGTGGGTGGAGAAGAAGACTCATCTCAGAAGATGGCATGCAACATTATTTCAACAGCCTTCCCTCAGGATTCCTCTTGGGAGAAGTTAAGGAGAGCTCTGCAGGTGGGAACTACTGAAGGTAGACACAAGGGGCACAATTACAGGTGGGCTTGGGTGGGCATGTGTCCACCCAGTTGGCCAGCAGACCCATCCACCCACCGCAGACCCAGCAGCAGCAGGAGCTTGCTGCCATGGCAGCAGGCGGTCGCAAACAGCAGCACTATGGGTGGAGGAAGAGCCACAGGCAGACAGGCGGGGGTGGCTGCTCTTCCGCCAAGCCAGGTGGCCACCCCTAATGCGCCAGTTGCCTCGCAAGGAAGCTTCCAATCATGTGACCGGAAGTAGGACTGGTTGGGCCCACCCTGAAGAATAAAAGGCCTGGCCTAAAAGCAGGGGCTGACTACGCCCTGGTAGAAACTGAGCAAAAAAGTGACAACCATGATGCTCTATTAAAAGATTGTTAGGATATACTCAATGAATGTGTATTTTTCTGGATTAAGTTGTGGATCTGTAAACAACCACAGTGGACAGCTTCTCTGGTCACGTCAGATTCCCTAAATAAAAGCACCTGCCTCCACTTATCACCACTTAAGTGGTAGCTTTAGTGGACAGTGAGGCAACTATTTAATAAGGATTCATTTCAGGTCAAATCAATGTCCTACTGAAATCATAGATAAAACTCCCACTGATGTGTGTCATACCAGATTTTGACACTTATTGTATTTTGTTTTGCAAATTAACTAAAGATTTAAAAAATGCAGTTGTAACCATGCAGGTAATGTATAGGAAAAACATATCCCCTTGAAACTCATAGAACTGAAACATCAAACATCAAAATCAATTTTTCATTAATCACATTTACTAAGGATTTCTGGGTATGTTTATTACTCTGCCAGTTTATCTTGTAATGATTACAGCAAAACAGCAACACAGAACCACTAGTAAGTCCTTAATATTGTAAAACTTAAAATCGACATTAGCTGAGATTCATTTGACCACTCTAAATTCAACTGAAATCCTACCCCTCAAGTTTGCTGGGCAGGAAGAATGGGAAAGAGATGCATAATTTTAATTTATCTAAGTTTAGCAGTATGATGTTTAAGTTATTAAAATTAGAAACTATTTTCTAATTCAAAGACCTATGTCTCCCAGGAATCCAGGAGAAGAGAAAGCATAAAGAAGGGGAAACTCAAATAAAACAAATAAATAAAAACCAGAAGGGAACAAAATAGATTTCAGATGTTCAGAAGCAGTTTCTTTTCTCCATCTCTTTGGTGTAGGTACATCTGGAAGATGGGAGCCTTTTTCCATGTTGGCTTCTAAATCTCCTACTGATGTTACATCTGAATGTTTCAGTGAAGCTGGTTTGGCTTCATTAGTGGCCCAGAAGACAAACTACATAGGATATATTATCCAGAGTTTTTTTCAGAACGAGGCTGCACTGATTTCAGTTTTACCAAAATGTGCTATAAGAAAATTCAAGCTCCTCAGTGGAATTCATAACTGTGATTAATTTATAACTCTTTAATTGCAAAGTGGTTGTAGAGATGAGTTTACCAATAGGTAGTGCTGCTGGAATGGATCCTGACTGGAGTATTTATGCAAATGTTCCTTTGAAAAACGGCTGCTGAGCCTTATACTGCACGTAGCACTTGTAGCTCTAAAATGCATTGATTATGAAATACAAGTTTTTCTAGTTTAGGGGTCTTGGACAATGTTTCAAGTAAAGAACTGAGAAAGTACGCTGAAAGCCCCTTTACAACCCGCATGCAATAGGGTAGTCTTCACTATAAAAAAATAAGCAGATGCTACCTATTTAACATGGGCTTCATGACTTTATATACCCAGGGTCCAACAGTATTTAAATAAAGAAATAACATTTTTGTTCTCCATCTGAAGGAGTCTACATGAGTTCATCATTATGTAACACTATATTAATCACCAAACTTCAGTTGCTTAGACCAATATGAACTATGCTGAGATAGATGGTTTTGAACACAGCAGTGTAGTGCAGTTCAGTATATGGTATTAGCTACATCTGATTTTCATTAACTCATTTGAAAGTGACCTCAGGCTTCCCAAAGTCTTTGTCATCCAAGCTAGTAGCACTGGAGAGATGATGCTCTTAAGGTTTTTCTTCTGAAGGATGAATGTAGTACAAAGAAGGAGCTGTTTGTGCAGCCTGTTCTGGACATTTTACTGTTTTGTTTGTTTCTAGTTTACAAGAACACAAGCACATTCTGAGTGCCTGATCCAAACCTACTGATGTCATGCCAATGGAACTGGAAAGAGTCCCATCAATTTCTATGGGTTCTGGATCAAGCCCCGAATATAGATTAAATAAATACATGAAAACACAGGGCCAAATTCTCTGCTGATTTATGTCCCATGTCACTTCACTGGGGTTGCATAAGGTGAAAATGTGAAAATAATATGTTCCAGGCTAACTGGGTATGTGAAAAGCTGAACGCCAGTCCAATATGCCAAATTATTGACAACGTGAGGTGGGAAAACGTTATATACATCATTAGTTTAGATAGTTGATATAAGTCCACATATACACAACTGAATCATCCCCAGAGAATGGGAACAGGAAAAAAAATCAAACTAAAAAAGTTTATTTCTTGTGAAGTTTGTTTTCATATGACTTTGTCAAATATTAGAGCCAATTCTGACAAAGAAAATGTTTAATCTACAGAGAAGAGCATTTGATGGCACAGGCTTACTTTACATGCATACACACATCCATCAAGAAACAATTCAAAGTAGGGGGAAAAGCCCACCAAAACAAGAAACATAAACAAGTTCACATATGTTCCACCTGATTTTATAAGGCTTGCTATAACAACTCTCTCTCTGATACCATGCAATAAAACTATGGTGCTATTTTTATAAGGTTTGCTATAACCACCTTATCTCTCTGGCTATGTCAACACTTGCTAAAATTAGTTCGAATTAGTTAGTTCGAACTAACTAATTCGAACTAATTTTAGTTAGTTCGAATTAGTTTAATTCGAACTAGGAAAAGTTAGTTCGAACTAAGCAAGTACCATTTATGGCACTTGCTTAGTTCGAATTAGCGATCCCCATTCATTTCAATGGCCAGTTAGTTTGAACTAAGAAATTAGTTCGAATTAACATGGCCACATTGGCTAATTCAAACTAGTTAGTTCGAATTAAAGCCTTACTTCTGAAGCCCTATTCGAATTTATTAGTTCGAATTAAGGAAGCCCTTAATCCGAACTAACTAAAGCCTAGTGTAGCCATGGCTTTAGTTAGTTCGAATTAAGCCTCCTTAATTCGAACTAATTTGCCAGTGTAGACATAGCCTCCGATACCCATGCAATAAAACTATCGTGCTGCAGCTACCGACAAACTAAGCAGAATGGCCGTGTTTTAGAATGCTCTCCCATACGTTCAGGAGCATTAATGTGATACGTGAGATAGATGATCTACCAGTCAGAAGAGTAGTTTACTTTGAAGACCTAAAATCTTTGATACGTTTGTTGGTTTTGCTTTCTCTTCCATAGAGTGCTGTACGTTTCAGTGAATTCTGCATTCTTTTATGCTTCTGCGTTCTCCTTTTACCACAGGATGTGCTTAAATTCACAGAAGCAAAATACAGATTATGAATGATGCGTGCTGGAGTCTTTTCGGAGTATGCACTGTTTATACATACTGCTGAGGACGTTCAGGGATGACTTGTCAGCAACAGCTGATGACATAGTAGTTAGGAAAATTTTCCATTATTAATTTTTTGCCACTGTAATTGTGAGCTGCATTCTGAACTCAGTTATAGTGTCATAACCTCAAGAGTAAGTCCTTTCGTTAGAGTAATTTACTCCCAATTTACGGTGGTGTAACTCAGATAAGAATATGGCCTATCTTCTACACAAACGTCCTGCATTCTATAAAATGTTGTGGAATAGGACTACGAAGAGTGCTTTTACACTTTCTGTTGTTTAACACCTGTACTAGTACGAACACCTTTTGCATATATTGTTTATTTAAATTCTGCTTTTTCAAAACCAGAAAAGCTCTATTATGATTTTTAAAAGGAAACAAATTCTCATATTTAACAGATTTAAGTTGTCTTTGATTTTATTTCTCATTCCCTTTTGATTAAAGATGGGCTACTGGTTTAAAGACGAATAATGAGTCAAATCTTCAAATCATTAACTCAGTCTCTATTCAATCATGTCTCTCTCTCTCTCTCTCTCTCTCTCACACACACACACACACACACACACACACACACACACACACACACACACACACACACACACACACACACAGAGTCCATAATTTAAAGGATAATTTTTCTTGAGTGAGACCTGCAAGAACTGGTTCATATTAGTTCAATAACTACATTCTATGTCTACACACTGAAGTGTCCTAGATGAGAATTTCCAGCAACTTTGATATTTATTATTCAGTTTCACGTCAATGAGAGGGCACATTACCAAAATTCGTCACCACCTGTAGTCCTTTGGTTAGATCATTAGTTTCACCAGTCCTGATCAGATACTGAGAGGGAGTGGGACAATGGAATATGTTTGGCAGAACAAGTGGTCAGTGATGATAATCATTAATTACTCTCTCATCACCAACCCAACATCTGCCCACCAGATTTTGACCTGCCAAAGCACCTGTGGTCATGCCTGAATTGCCTTCAAATATGACCAGGCAATTTTGTAGCCAATCTCTTCAAATGGGGTTTCCCTAATGACCTGCAATGTAGAAGCAGTCAAATTCAGACTAAGTCACATATCCTTGATGAGTGCCCGCTGACTGTCTCTGACAGTGGGCTACCAAATCTTTATCTGGCTGATGCTATCAAACGGCTGAGCACACTGTGCATTGCTTTCACAACATACTATATTGTCGGAGAAGTATCCACATTTTACAGGGGAGAAAACAAACATAGGGAAGTCACTCAATGAAGTATGTGAAGAACCAACTATCATCCTTTCATCATCATCAATAATTCAATATGTTGTCAGTAAAAGATACTGCAGGACCATGCTTTCTCTTTAGTACTAAACTTGCATCTCTCTGAAATGTATTTAATATAATATCTACATTATTCACATCCAGAAAATCATTAAATGTGAAATCTGTGTGTCTTATGCAAACCTTTATTATAGCAGATACTACCAGGAGCTTGCTACAATTACAAAGTGCATGAATATGAATTACACAAATCCTTAGAGTGCTTTTCAAACACATTTTATTCCGTTTTTCTTTCAAAAATAGGTTGAAGCTCTTGAAGGTAATTAACAACATGTATGCAGCCAACACACTGCTGGAACATCAAAACAAACCTGGCACCGCAATGCAAGCTACTACAATTTAAATGCAAACTTATTCCAGTAAAATTATTGAAATTGTAAATTATCCATTTGCAGTTAAGAGACCAGACCTTTTATTTTTCTCTTATATTAGCCTTTCTCTTACGTGGTTTTTCAGCTGTGGGTTGAAATACCTTGAATATCTGTGACAAATATGTTTGAGTCCTTTAACTAACTTGATTTGTAATCATGTTGAGATGACTTTAAAATATTTGGATTAATATAACTTTGTACTGTTACTGTAAAATTCATGACTCATGATTTAGTTACACTCTCAAGTAGTTTAGATGTCAAATCCAATCTACCGAAACATTCTGACCTTTGGATTTATTCTCTGGATTGTACAGTGATGATTCAACAGACAGTAATCTCCCCTTTAGTCATTATGAAATAAATGCCCCTTCAAATGATTACTGGGCATACTGCATTGCTAGAGATGAAATCTTTCAAATATGACTAAAACAGAGGTCCTGGCTATTTGTAGTAATTAAAGATCCCATGACAGTTTTCCATGAAGGCAGGGATAGGTCCTTATCACAGTGTCCTGGACAAACTCTGAGAGCTGTGATTATAATTTTGCCTAGCTATAGTCCCCTGGAATTTCAACTGGAAAAATTGTTTATCCACTTCTTATCCTCTTCAGTGTTGCTAGGGCTCTTTTAAACATTTATCTTGTTTCACCCAGATGTGACTGCATTTCAGTTGTGGATGAACTAATCTCTTCATAGGTTGCAATATTTGCTGGGGAAATATGTAAAATGCTCTGAGATCCTTTCGGATAAAGGAGCTATAAAAATACAAGGTACTTCAAAATATTGATTAAAAAACCCCCAAACCCTACCACTACATCAGTGTTTGTTTAAAAAATATAAAATCAATAGCACCACTTTTGGAGGACTAGCCAAAAACCTCAATGTATGAGCTTCTCCACTGGTATTAATCTCAGAATAGTGCAGATGAGATGCTGATGGACAAGCAAGAAAATAAACAAAATGCCAGGTAAAAACTCTTGGGAGAAGAAACAGACTGGTAGAAAAAAAGAAAAGAGGCTACATATATTTAGAAATTAATGGGGCAGTTGCAGTTCCCTGAGACTAAACTGAGAATTACCAAGTAAATAAAATCATATTTCAATTTAAGACACACTTCAGCTCTTTTTGATGGGATGTAGCGTAACAGTCAGCTCCACAGCTGATATAAGTGGGCATCACTCATTCAATCAGATTTATACAAGCTGAAGATATGTCTCAGAGTCTCTGATATTGGTTTATCATTTATTATTGGGGCATAAACCGAGTTGTTTCTGTTTTAACTTTGTACACAAATCTGTTATTCCTTTAGAATAGTCCCCAAGCTGTAAAAAAAAAAAAAAAGGCTTTAATAGGAATTGGAGGGAAATCAAGGGACTATAAAGTTTGAAACCCTATGCACTATGCAATATATGAAGGTCTATCATACAGCTAAAGATAATACAGCTTGCATGGCAGTGACGGTCAACTAGTCATACTTTACATTTATCCTAGTATCACATAAGATGCAAACATGCTTTGGCAGAATACGAATTAAAATGCATTACCCCAGGAAAGACACAGGACTAGATAACGTCTACATCAGTTACTATTTCTGATGGTTTAATTACTAAAGCCTTTTATAAAACCCTGGGGTACGGTCCTGACCATCTTTGTTTATAGAAAATTTTAGCAGCAGCAAGATCTAAACAACTCAGTACCTGCTAGTAATGAACTAATCAATTATTTAGATGTTTTCCTGAATGGCAGAGCAATTATTTTAGACCCTAAAAATCAGACAGACATATTTTAATATGCATTAAACAGCTCAAACAAAAGATAAAACAAACGTAAGTTTGAAGAGAAAAAGTACGTAGGATTGGAAATGAATTTAATCCAGAGCTATAACCTACAACCTCATCACATTAGAAATAATTCAGCTGACCTCTAATAAAGAGGTGTCAAAATATTTCTCTTACCTCAGCCAAATTAAGGCATGTGGCGAATACCAACGGTAGCAGCCTTTCAAAACTAAACTATAGGTTTCGTTGATAACAGGGCAATGGTTATCATCTCAATCTCTCTGCAAAGACATTCCCAAAAGCATACTACAAATCTCTTGGTTCTTAATATGAAAAGGCAATTTCAATAGCCTCCAGACTGTAGGACAAGGTTGTTTCAAGTCATTTTTACTTCAGAGGTCACCAACTCCACAAATTTACCCAACAATCTAGCTAAAAGATCCACCTACCTAACATACAAGCGAACTATACAAGGGTCAAGAAGATTATTGAGCGACTTGAATTTAATGTGGGTTGCCTGCAAACAAGATAGATCTATTCCTGCAGTTCTTTCAATGTACAGAAAAGCAGAAAAAGAGAGTCTATTAAGCCTCTTATTAACGTCATTATGCCGAATACATCCGTGAACACTTGAGTTAAACAGATCTGTTTCCCAATGGAGAATGGAGTCCCCTTGAAAAGCATATCTACTAAACAAATCTGTGTATCTCTAATATTAACATACAATCACAGTGTGCAAGGACCTTCCAGCAATGGGTATATTCAAGATAAGCATGTTCAACATGGAATGTTTGCTACCATGAATAAAGGATATTTGCAGCCCCAGACCTGAACATGACTAATTAATAGGAATTATCAGTAAGCAACAAGAGAAACTACCCCCAGGAGTCTACTTTATAAATATCCTCAATCAATAGGTACACAATGCTCTGCCAAAATAATTTCTGCAGAACACCGGACTGTCTCACTGTATTTTGCCCTCAACACATGTTCTATTTCTGATACAACACAATTGTTAGCAGGCAGGGAGGCTATTTTATATGCTCAGCCACCTCAAAATAAGAAATACACAAGACTGAACTGTATCATAAGGCATGACATGGGCTCTGTTCAAATGAAAATAGCCCATAAAATCTCCACAGGCTTCAGTTCTCTTCAGCTATGAAAACTATTCTTGGCTATCAGAGACTGGATGAAGACAATGCTACTTCCAGAGACGCTGTGGAATGTTTCATTAAATATTTCAAACATTGTAATAATTTGCTAGAGACAACTTGGGTAGGGGCTTCTTTCAGACACTGGGGTTAGGATGGAGCAACACCGAATGATGCAATCTCAGTGTCTGACCCTAGATTTTGTCATTAACTATCATACTGTATGGAAAACCAGTGCTTGAAAATGTAAAGGGATTCCTATTAACATATTCAGCAATTCCCAGCGTCTCAACAGTGACGTTCTTGGAAGTCAGCCATGGTGAAGGTTATGGATACTTATTCGACTCTGGACAAATGTCAAAAATTCTATACACACTATCAAATATTATTTATTTCCACTATGAAAAAGAGGACAACTAAAAATAACAATAAAAGAAATTTAGATGTGAAATTAAGTGACCAGTTAAACAGGCACGGCCATTTTTTTTAAAAAAAACTTGAGGTTCATAGAACCACGCTATGGTGGGACAGAAGTATGTTCATCAGTCTTGCAAAGGCAGCAACACAGCTTCAAATGTGCATCATTTTAGCAAGAAAAAAAAAATCTAAAAAAGGTGAACCACAGGACTTGCAAAAGTGACAGCAAACACGTACCACAAAGGCAGGGCCAGATCAAGGCCCAGTGAGGCCTGGGGCTGCTCTCCCTTGTGCCCCCCCCCCCACTGTGGTAGCACCCATCAGCCCTGGGAGGTGGGGTCACAGGCTCAGGGGGGCCTTCAGGCAGGGCCAGATTAAGGGCCCTCGGGGCCCAGCGACCATTGGGCGTCTCCTCCAGCCTGGGCCTGCAGACCCCCCACCACCGTGGGGCTCCGGCTCCCAACCACAATGGCCTGTGGGGGCAAGGTCCTGGGGTCAGAGGCTGCTTTCACCTTGGCCACAGTTCGACTGGTCTGCCCTGGGGACAGGGCCAGCTGGCATGCTGTGCAGCCTCCACTGCGGCCCTCCCAGACCACGGGCCCTGGAACACTGTGCCAGAGGCCTCACCATGTGCCAGTCAATCCCGCCTCCAGAGCAGAGCGAACACCTGCCAGCCTACCCTGTTCCGCCCCCAGGAGTGGAACCGCTGGTCTGGGGGCGGAGTGGGAGCACCGCAAAGCCCAGCCTCTGGCTCTGCCCTTCCCAGCACCCCCAAACCCCACTGGGATAAGCACAGCGGTAGAATCAATGCAGGGGTCTTAGGGGCCAGAGTCCGGGACCCCCCGATTAGGCCAGGACCCAGGGTTTCAGGCCCTATAGTCCCTGCATTGATCCAGTCCTGCACAAAGGCATGAATAAAGATAGCTTATATGGTATACACCCATGCATGCACACAGCTCTGTACTTTGGCCCAGATACAATACAGGCATCCATACTCAATACCCAAAAAGACTATTCAACCATGGGGGAAAAATGAGAATTGTCTTTCTAAAATATTACCTGAGGTACAGTAAAGAGCTGCATTCACTAGGGAAGAGAGATATGTCCATGAGAAAAAGTTATCATAATGTCAGAGTCCTTGTCTTCATCAAATAGTTGTCACGTTATAATCAGGAAAAACAGAGTATAAACTCACGTAACATCAGGAAACAGAATTAGGTAAAATCAATATAGTCAGGTTTGTACTAATATCTGGCTGGCAATGATATTTGATTAAACTAGTTGTGGGTTTTTTCCCCCAGACACACCTACAGCAGTTCTTTCCACACAGTTGGGTTGCATGTGCAGGACATGTTCATCTGCCTCAGGTAAAGCACTCTTGCTGACGAGGTGAAGATACACATCTGCTGAATACAGACTGTGCACTACTACCCCAATGGGCTATATTGTCAAAAATTGTGTGTCACTTGTCCATATCTGTGTCATCCACGTAGACTCCTTCAGCAGGGTAGGACGTGGCTCTGAGTGATCGAGACGTGTTTTGCATCATTGTCCCTAGCCTGCTGAGCGATGGCACAATGGAACATGAACATGTGAACTGATGACCGAATTTCCACCCTAGAGATGTCCTGGCTAACAAAATGCCAGTTAAAATGCTTGTGCCCTTCTAGAATCTGCCATCAGGGCTGGAGCAGGGACCTTCACCAGATCGTAGCATGTGTGAATGCAGGATGTGTTCCACAATGAAATTTTCTGAACTGAGACCAGAAGACCTTTCATCATGTTTCCTAAAAGAACTTCATGAAGTGGTCCTGAGCATGCTAGCTGTGAGAGGTTCTGTCCTAGAGCTTCCAGGCTGTGAGATGAAGAGACTTTAGGTTCAGATGATGCAAGCAACAGTGATCCTGGGATAGCACCACTCATGGTGGCTGAAAAAGACCTTGCTGAGGCAATCCACTAGTTCATTCTGAGAAACTAGCAGATAGAAGCCTCAAGGTGAATCAAGTAGGCTATGCAAAATTGCCATAATTGAGGTGACTTCTAGCACAGGTGAGAGGAGTACACTCCACCCTGCCTAGTGATAGAGAACATGACTGTTGTGTTGTCTCTAAGGACCGACATTCATTTGCCCACTACACAGAGTTGGAACACCTGGCAAGCCAGGCAAACTAACCTGAGTATTCCGACGTTGTGAAGCAAGTGAGCTCCCCAAACCATCGCCACCACATCTCTGACAAGGGACACTGATGGTTGGGGCCTGTTTTTGGGGATGCATGTCTTTTTCAGTCCATTTAATTTTGAGAGGAGAAAAACCCTGTTATAGGATTTTTTTCCTCCCAGGATCAGTATTTTAATTGTACTATTAGAAGATAACCATAACAGGAGGTTATGATACAATAACTCAGACAGTCATGACTGTGGTACATAAAAATATATAGGTGAACCCAGGAGTATATTTCATAGGCTTTATTATATATGCTAAAGAGACTGGGCATCTCTTTAGTCACTCTGGTGAGCAGTTGTTCTCACAGGCAGGTCTAGAGAAGCCAGTGGGACCATTCACAAAGGAAGAAGAGGTTTACTAACTGGCCATATATTTTAAATTCTTTCTAAAGTCAAGACAAGGATAAGGAACAGACTCAAATTTTCTGGTTAAACATGTAGTAAATTTCATGTGTATTCATCATGTGTACTAAGTCAGACCTAAACTAAAAGAAATATACTTTATTAATTTAAAGGGTATAATGTGTTAGCTTTTCTGGCAGACTTGTTTTTCTCTTCACAAGATACTTGATTTTGACAAATTATACATCACTTTGCCTAACGGCTGAAACTCAGAAGACTGAATTCATTTCTTTTACGACCCTTTTTCAATTCACTACTCTGAAAGATCGAGAAGTATAATGCTGATATTTTACTGCATCTGCATGTGAATTTAAAAAAAAAATAACTGAAAAAATTTGATGACTTAAGTTTGAAATTATAGCTGTCAAGTGGGAAAAAGAGCTGCTTCATATGTCTCTTGGCAGCTACATTAGAGTGCAGAGAGTATTATATAGGTGTGCATGATTTTATTCCTTTGAATAACTCATCCATTATAGAATTGAATGGCTGTGTCTTAACTCTTGTTAATATGTTTATTGATTAAGTAGTTATCAAATCAATAACGTGGCAGCAGTTTCTGTATCATACTAAATTTTTTCCAATTATTGCTTAAAAAACAGAAGCCTATTCAGTGAATAGAGTACAGGATCTACAAGTGCCAAAGGCTAACATAAGTAACATAAATAAAGTGCATACTTCATCAGAAAGGAAGGGTTCCAACCAAACCCACAGTAGTTTAGAAGGTGTTTGAAATCTGTAAAAAGCTGGATTGGATCCGGCTTCAAAGGACCTCTATCATTATAATGATATGAATTAGAGCTGTAAAGTGATTAATTGCATTGTTAAACAATAATAGAATACTGTTTGTTTAAACATTTTGGATGTTTCCTACATTTTCATCCATGCGGGTGATGAGTTCTTCTTGATAATGATCCAAAGTAGTGTGCACCAATGCGTGCTCATTTGCATCATCTGAGTCAGATGTCATCAACAGAAGGTTGATTTATTTTGGTGGTTTGGGTTCTGTAGTTTCTGTGTTGGAGTGTTGCTCTTTTAAGACTTCTGACAGCATGTTTCGCATCTTGTCCCTCTCAGATTTTGGAAGGCACTTCAAATTTTTAAACCTTGGGTTGAGCACTGTAGCTATCTATAGAAATCTTACATTGGTATAGATACTTTGCATTTTGTCAAATCTGCAGTGAAAGTGTTCTTAAATTGAACAACATGGGCTGGATCGTCATCCAAGACCACCATAACATGAAATATATGGTAGAATGCGGGTGAAACCACAAACCAGGAGACAATTCTTCTCCAAGAACTCAGTCACAAATTTAATAATGCATTATTTTTTTTAACAGGCATCACCAGCATGGAAGTGTGCCCTCTGGAATGGTGATCAAAGCATGAAGGGGCATATGACTATTTAGCACATCTGGCACAAAATACCTTGCAATGACAGCTACAAGAGTGCTGTGTGAATGCTTGTTCTGACTATCAGGTGACATTGTAAATAAGAAGCGGGAAGCATTACGTCTCAAATATAAACAAACTTGTACGTCAGTGATTGGCTGAAGAAGAAGTAGGACTGAGTGGACTTGTATGCTCTAAAGATTCACACTGTTTTATTTTTGAGTGCATGTATGTAACAAAAAATAATTTACATATATAAATTGCACTTTCACGGTAGAGTACAATATTGTATTAGGTGAATTTTAAAATATCATCTCTTTTATTTTATCTTTTCTATCGTGCAAATATTTCTAATAAAAATAATATAAAGTGATCACAGCACACTTTGTTATTCCATGCTGTAACTGAAATCAATACATTTGAAAATGTAGAAAAACATCCAACATTTTTATAAGAAATTTAAATTGGCATTCTATTATTCTTTAATGGTGTGATTAAAAGTGATTAATCTTGATTTTTTTAATCGTGTTCACTCAAAACAAATCACTTGAGTTAACTGCAAGTAACTGACAGCGCTAGAGTGAACCAAAAGCCTACAAACATCCTCCAAAATAAGTTACATTTGAAATTCAGATGAAGATCTTCATTCTGTGTCTTGAACATTTTATACTGGGTTTTTAAAACACTTTTCTTCTTTAATTTGACCTGAAATCAGATATGGAAAAATAAATTGTTTTTTATGGGGGGTTCAGCAACCCACGGGTGAACCACTGGTTAGGATAAAATAAGCTTTCCTAATGCAAACTGTTCAAAAGGAAAAATGTCGGGCCAGGTTTGCTGAAAGGCTCACACACCTTTCATTGAGTTCGCATTTAAACTGGAAAAAAATGAAGAGAAAGTTATAAAGGTGCCTGAGATGGTTTACACCTTACAGTTTCAGGAGCAAATCAGGAAAATTTAACATTTTCATTTTGAATTTTTGGAGTTTGTTTGAATCTAAAACTCAAACTGAATTTCACAAGGGAAGATGGAACCAGAGTAAGAGGGAGCTGAAAACAACACAATAAAAAAAAAAAAAAAAAATCGTACAGACCTTGGTAAGCATAAACAGCCAGGTTTCACACTGCTCTGCATTGCCCCTTTGTTCTATTCTATGGGAAAGCCAAACAGGCATTTCTCTTAGGAGATCGTCTTATTTGTCCTTCCCATTATGCATCTTGGTCCTGATTTTCAAATGTGCTGAACAGTTGTCATTGATTATAACTGGAACTGTAGATGTGCAGCACTTCTGTAAAGTAGGCCCTTAATATACAATTCTGTTTCTAATGAGGTTTGTGATAACTTCAGCAGGAGAAGCCCTGGGACCATAATGTCATTTGAACTTCATAAACCAAATATTTACTGCCCTCAGGATAGCTCGTAGCCTTATGAACCTGATTCTGTGCTCATTCTGTTCCTTGGGGAGCACAAGCATATTCAGGGCCAAAAACAATTCTCAAGTGTGGACTGAAAAGCTCACATGGGCAGCTAGGGGAAAAAAAGCCAATTAACAGCACTATTGTTAACAGGAGTTTAAAAGAGTTGTGACCGTATATTCATGTTGATTTTACAAATCGATTTTAAATTAAGCTTAGTACAAGTACTGAAACATTCTCAGAAACCATTAAGGGAACACTGATTATTTTACCAGCCCGAGAAGAACCGGAAATGAATAGCAAGATGCTGATTTGTAAGGGCGCCATTCACACCAGTAAAGAAAAATAAAGCTGCAGACAACACAAGTTGGTGAGCCATTTGTCCAGTGGTCTGTAATTGAAAATATATTATACTGAAACTGTTTCCTGGCAATAATACCAATTAAGAAGATCTGACATTTATCAGGGGGTCATTTAAATGAATTCTGTTGTTTTTCAAAAATATGAGTAGAAGCACAGCAAGAATACAAGGACAGTAAATATGTAACTACCATCAAAATATTAATGATGCTGTTTTTAACAATGTACTGTGGTACAGTATGACTCTGGACAAAATTCTGCTTAATGTGTCCAGTAATGTACCTCATTTAACTGCACCCAGAAGATTTTGCACATTTGTAAAATAAATCTCATTTTATTTCTAGTTCATGGTCTCTCAATTTAAACGTGAAACATCTATTGGTTTGTATCAGTCAATAGTTTTCAAGAGTGGGTGAGGTAAATGAGAGATTCCTGGTTTTCTTCAATGCACACCCTTCTCGTATGATTCTAATATAAACATGACTTCTCCGAAGGCAGAATACAGCCTTTGCATAATTTCCTTTCAAAAGCATGTAAAAAAAAAAAAAAATCAAGGCATGTATTGCATAGAGGGAAGCAGAAGGGAGAAATTTACTTGGAACCTGTTACCAGTATACAGGTTTCACAGCTTTTCCTACTTCAAACTACTGCATATCTTGTCCCCACATCCCGCCCAGTAAAAATTCTTGTAATCCTACAAAAATCCTTTTAAAATAAATTCTCTGTCAATGACTTGCTTTCTGTGACACTAGTTTTGGCAAATACCTAAAAGCTTGCCAAAAAAAGGTCACTGATCTTTGCCTGAAAAGCCTGGCCAGTTTTATATGGTAAGAGCCTATTACAAACACACAATGCTTTCCAGATGTTTCATCGACTCACTGGATATGATCCAAGGGAGGGCTGTAAATCTACAAAGAAATGCTTGTTCCTAAAGCATTCACCATGTAAAAATAAAAATCTCTATAAACACCCTATGGAGTGCCTCTTTGCTGGGAAGGGGCTTGTAAGTACAAAAGATCATATTGGACAGCCTGATCTTATATCACATATTAAAGATGTGGCCCTTTGTATTGAAGATTTCTTAGCTCCTCCTTTGATCCTATGCCCTCTTCAGCTATTGATGCCTGTGTTACAATGTCGGCTCTTGGCTCACAAACTTAGTTTTGCTTGGAATGATTTACTTACACACCAACCAACACCCAGCTACCCTGGAGAATAAACAAGCCTCTTAGGGCCAAATGTAACCCATAATGCTACTCTGAAGGGAACACAAGCATGCTCTGGGGTCTAGAACCTGAACCTTTTAAATATTCTTCTTAATATTTCAGATTAAAGGGAAGGTTTGTCTTGTAGATCATGATGGAACTTTGTTCAAAGTTTCCATCTTAAGAACAAGTGACTGTCCGGCTGTCTAAATACTTCAGAGAATTACTCTTTGATCAAATAAAAACTGATAGTTGAAAGGAAAAACAGTTCCGTGAGCAAATCAGGGAGATGAATGATTGGGTTTGGATGAGTGTAGGTTTCTTACACAGCCATGCAGATAGTCATAATGTAAGGCTTGTAAGAACAAAAGAAGAAAAAAAAAAAAGAAAAGCTAGACTGAAGAACTGTCACTTGAGTTAAGTGTCCCCAACTAGACACTTAAAATATCTTCCTGTAATCAAAATAAGACCTGAGAGGAAATGCATATTTGAAATTGATTTAGATTAATCTCCTGGGGAGAGAACATTTATAGTGCAGTAGAAAGATAAGCACTCAAATCTGATTTCAAACAAAGGTAGGGTGGAATAGTTTTCAGTTTTCTCAAAACAGCACAGGACCCTAAAGGAAGAAAGCTGAAAATAATTCCACCTTACCATCAGTGCTATGCCCTGACCTGTGGCTGAGTTCTCTACATGACAGCTGCGGGAACCCAGAATTCCTCTATCTCAGGCTCTGCAGAGTGTCAGCAAGCTCTCCCCCGGGGGCCGGAAGGAAGGGAGGTAAAAGAATGAACTCCTCCCACGTGGTGGACCACAAAATATGCTCCTCCAAGGGGGTGAAAGATAAACTCCTGTGCACACCGTTGAAAAAGGTGTGTCTAAGCATGGTGGCCATTCTTTATAATCCTGCTCCCATCCCACTGTGCAAAATCCACTCCCACTCACTTCCACATTGTTTTTTGCATTTTTATACAGTTCCCACTAGATACCACAAATCCTGCAAGAGACAGAGATTTCTCCATGCTATAGAAAAAGTTGATAAATACACACACACAAAATTCTTACCACTAACTGAATAAAACTAATCTTGCTTAAGCCATGTAAAACACAAAAAAACCTTTTAACTCCCGTTATCAAATCTTTCTATACCTCACTTAAATTTCAGGTTTAAAGCCTTCTTTTAAAGAAGATTTAGTGTTTTCCTGCAAATTACCACAGTCTAGTATTTTTGCCCGCTCAGTCCCATCCACAAAGTACATTTTACCCCTTCCCTCTATTATGACAGCAGATCCTGTAGCACCCACAGGATCCCAGTCCTGCTATGGGCTCTAGTGTGTGCTACACTGCTTTATACCTATACCACCTAGGAATTCCCCACTTGGCAGAGGACTGGGACAGGGTAATCTGAGTTAATCAGAGGGCCCCAAATTCTAATTATGCCGTAGTCAGTGGTGACTTCACCGGGACCTGTGCTCTGCTCCTGAAAGTTTAATTGGACAACATAGTTTAAAAAGTTATGGGTAAGACTGGCTGACCTAGTCCTAATGCAGGGGGCAGAAGATCAAAGAGACTTCCCCAGGAGCCTGATACAGAGGTTCCTACTCCTTTCGCCCTGAGCACAAGAACTAGACTAGATGATCGTACTGGTCCCTTCTGACCTTAAAGTCCACGAGTCTATAACTGCATGCGTCTATTCCCAAAGACAGTTATTTTCTTTTGATTCCATTTCCTTCTCTGCTGGATAGCGGGACTGGGATTGTGAACGGGGAGCAGACAGTGGACCCTGTTAAAGGGTAGCAATGCTCCTGCTCTGAAGGTGTGCACACATGCGCACACGCACACACACACCCCTGCTGATGCTAGAATTATGGCAGCCAGCTCAATGCAGCTCCTCCCCTATTTCCTCCTAAATAAATGCTACAATATATAGAGGAAGATTAGGGCTACCCGTACCAGATGGTGCAGGTAGGAGAGCCAAGACAAACCAGAGTTATGAAAGGAAAGGGTCAGGTGGACTGTGCGGTGAAACTATTAATGGACTTCACAGTTCTTCCACGTCATGTGCCCATTATAAGAATGAGGTGGTTTGTTATAAATTACCATTGTTACAGAATCCGCCTAACACTTGATCTACAAGTGGCAGAATCTCCCTAATGGGTCCTCCAGCATAGGGAGAACTAGTAAAATGGAGGAAACTGTACCTACAAATGGATTTCTATTCTAAAATCCCTATAGCAATGGGAGCCGGACAGCTGTTAAGCACAATAAAACACCTGCAGCTGAGGACAGATCAGCTTGAGACAGGTCTTTATCTAAAGGAAAGATGCCAGTGCCAAGAAGGGTTGTGGGAGGCAGGATTAAAGATATATCTTGGTGGGAGAGCTCTACAGATGGAACAAAAGCATAGCTTACTTCTTTGTCTGTAATTTATAGCTGTTGAGAAATTGAGAAACACTGCTAGAAGCTGGTCTAAGATTTATCATGACAGCTTCCCAACCCCGCAACCCTCCACCGCCCCAAACCCTCTGTAAAGCTGCAAGATATCTGGCCAAAAGTGTTACTGGCAACCATGTTCTGAAAATTCAGAATTCGAGCCAGCATTCTTTCAGAGCCTACTCTCCTATTCCAGTCACAGTAGCAGACATCTGGCGATGAAGTATAATGTAATGCCAGCCTGATGAATTTCAAGGGAACAGATATGTTAATGTAAACCCCCTCTGATTTGGAGGGACAGTCACAGCTCACAAGATTTGGATACATCACCTCATTCAGGAGCCTGCCTGGAAACTAAGGACTCAGTTCCTATGCAGTAGGCTTTAACACAGACTTCTTAAATGACACGGACCCTGATCCAGACCGTCATCGAGATTAAACAGAGCACTGATAACAGCATATTTGTTTGAGGTGAAAGCCACTCCCTGTATCAGGCATGTTCTTCTTCCCTGGTGTGAGGGAAGGATAATCCCAGAACCCTTCTGAGAAGCTATCTCGGCTGTAGCTGCAGACCCCACCACCTCATCCACGGAGTCCATGCCATGCTCAGCCCCCACATTTCAACAAGCATGCCAGGTGCAGCACACTCCGCCCTTTAGAGAGGACATGGGCTTCAGGAAACAGAGTGACAGGCTCCCAGGGAAGATCTCTCTTGCAGGAGGCGACTCCCTGATAACAAGGAGCAGCAGCCGAGTGGGCCACTGTACTGGCCACACACAACTTTGGCTCCGGATGGCCCCCCAGCTTGATGGCAAGGCCAAAACTGAATGAGACACACTGCAGCCTAGTTCACAGAGCTCACAGCCCCATTCAGATTGGGCCATGCAGTCCTTCTGTCCTGACTGGGAGTGGGGAGGTGCTGGAAGGGTCAAAACCAAGTTAGTGGCATTTCAACCTGATGCACAAAGGTCACAGCACTGTTCAGGTTAGATTCTGAGATCTCTTTGCCTACGTACATATGCAGGGTCCCAGGCAAGCTTTTTTCTGCATATGCCACTGAACTTACAACGGAGGAGTAAAATCTGAGAGTATCTGGCATGCTGAGTTTGCTTGAGGTAGTGAAGCAGCTCTCAATTACTGTGTTGGGAGAATTATGGGGGAGGCTGTATTCAGCCTGGGGGGAGGGGTGTTGGTGCCCACCAAGCGTGTCGCAACCTGCAAACGTTGAGAACCACTGGTGGTAGCCGGTCAGCAAGCATGAAATGCAAGTATTATCACAACAAGTGCTCTTTTCTTCTGCCTATCCTTTGCTTGCATGTTTAAAGACTCCTAAGTTATTGCTTCCAACACAGAGTGAATTCCAGTGGTCTGGTAATTAACACATGAAAGTTGTTCCTTCATTTGTAGAAATACTGCCAGGACCTCCCATTACAGGTAGCCCCAGCAGATTTTACTGTTATTCATCACATTACATCCTGTGAAAACTAAGTTGGAAAAATAGCTGAATTTGAACACAAATTAAATAGCTTTCATGACTATATGATTTGTGTGCATGAACCAAAGCAGATTTTGGTGATGCTCACCACCTGCAATGTGAGCTGTGATATTTTATTGAAATTTAAACTGCTTAATCTGGAATGAAATCTTAATCTTGTGTGTGATTGTGTGAAAAGGCAATTACCTAATATGAACTCAGGCATCTGACAATGATAATTAATCATCACACTTACTATACATAATGCAAAGAAATGTGGTTCTAGATAGTTCTTATTTAAAATGCTATTATAAGCCATTCATAATGATACAGTCAAAAAATAACTAATTGGTCTCTCCAAATCTGTTCTCTGAATCATTCTATAGTTACTGGTCCCCGTGCCAAATTGATAGTGTAAGTTGAACATTGGTGCAAGCCAACAGAAGCATCTGTGCATTGGTGTAAATTACTTGGCAAAGAGGTGGAAGAGGAAAGCTGTAGCAAAAAAAGCAAGGATTAGTTTAAAAATAGATTAATCTTCCCTTTAAAGCTACATAAAATGTACTTTCTTGAAGATGGTTTTAACCACTGTTGAAGTACTGTACATCTCTTATCCCATTCAATAACCATCTCTCATAGAGTTGATAAACTGACTCACCCACCTTGTCTCACTGTGTTACCATCAATTCTTCAATAAGAGTTTTAAACTTTCACTGCATCCCTGAAATAGGTTCAAGACAGTCAGTGAGACTACAATGGAGCTTTTGTATCTCATTTCTGATATTAAAAAAGCCACAGCCACAAGTTTTCTAAGCACAAGAGGTAGATCAAAAACATTGCTATAATAGCTCAATAAAATAGTCAAAGAATGTACTTCAGTCTAGAAATAAAAGTCTACACTACCGCCAAGCCAGGTTAATATGGAAAGTCAATACAACCTTGGACAACAGCCAGCCTTTAAGAAATAAAAGAATAAGGTAATTTATCTCAAAAGACTCTTCCCTTCAGTGTAACAGATGCACAGAAACACCCTTCTCTGCTAGCCACTGAGCCCATTATTAATCAACATTAGCAAGAGTTAGAAGTTGTTAGTCAGTTTATTCTGCTCCATACTCATCATCTATACTATGCATGCACACATACACAACAGTTAAAAGGAACGGTCTTCTTGTAAGACTTTTGGATGATATATTCCAAGAAGCCAAAACTAGAACGATATGCAACAATAATGAAAAATATGGGAAAAGTAAATAATGAAGCCTTTTTCATGCTGGTGAAGCTTTGCAAACATAGATCTGTTATAAGTCTTTTGTTTTAATGAGTTTATTTTTTCCTATTTATTCCTGTATTGGATATTTAGTTAATAAAGGAGACACTGATGTGTCATGCAGCATGGAATTAAAACATCCTGGAGCAATAATGAAAAAAATCATTCAAATTGGATCTCACGAAAGTGGGTAATCCTAAATGTTTATTCCTTCACAAATACCCTACTTTTCAGCACTGAATATTTTCTTCATTTGCAGCCCAACCCAGCACTTATTTAAGTCCAGGGTAAGACTTTCATTAACTTCAGTGGTAACTGCATCAGGGTCACAGTAGTTTCACATTCTTCTTTAACAATGAGGGATTAGTATTTCACTGGAAACTTGAATTTGTATTAGTTGTTTACAGAACACTTTTGCAGGTCTTTTTTTTTTTCTTTTCCTAATTTTCATGCATCTTTCATGATAAATTACAACAGTTACTCCATCTTACGACTTGACACTTCAATTTGTACACATTCAGGGCTGGATTAAGGCGGGGGCTTTAGGGGCTGCAGCCCCAGGCCCCAGCCTAAAGGGGAGGCCCCATGCTTCTCCCTCCCCCCGAAAAAATCCAGCCTTGGCTGGCCTGAGCAGTGTGTTGCCACAGCCATCTTTGGCCTGCCCAGCTGGGTGGTCTGCTCCAGACAAGCCAGCCAGCCAGCCAGGGGGCAGGGCAGGAGTGCTGCAGACCACAGCCTCTCGCCTGCAGGCCCTCCCCAGAGCCCCCCCAGCAGCAGCAGCAGCCACCCACTGGGTCCCCTCTCACAGCACCAGCCTACCTGCAGACCCCCTGGAGCACCCTCCCCACAGCAGTGCTGACCCACAGCCCCCCCCCCACCCTCCCGCATTGCCAGCCGTGGCCCTGGAGCCCCTGACCCTGCCCCCCAACACCTGCAGGACTGGATGCACCCTTCCAGGCAGGGCTCCACCTCAGTGGGGGGGCCACAAGGGGAGGCAGCCCCAGGTCCCCCCAGGCCTTCATCCAGCCCTGCACGTATTTCTGTGTTTTAGGAGGTTTCTACTACCATTATCGTACTCATTCATCAAGACTTTCAGGGATGTATTTTAATTTCTTTAACCAGGGACGAATCTACTAAAAGGTGGATGCACAACTGGTTGGGAAACTATACTCAGAATCATTATCCATGATTCACAGTCAAGCTGGCAAGGTCTACTGAGTGGGGTCCCGCAGGGATCTGTCCTGGGTCTGGTGCTATTTAATATCTTCCTAAATTGTAGAGTACACTTACAAAGTTTGTGGAGGATACCAAGCTGGGAGGGGTTGCAAGATCACTGGGCGACAGGATTAGAATTCAAAATGATCCTGACAAACTACAGAAATGATCTGAAATAAAGACGATGAAATTCTATAAGGTCAAATGCAAAGTGCTATACTTAGGAAGGAACAACTACAAAATAGGAAATGATTGTATAGGAAACGAAAAAGTACTACATCAAAGAGTCTGAGGGTTGTTAGTGGAATGCAAAATTCATTATAAGTAAACAACGGAATACTGTCGTAACAAAAGCAAAAAACATTTTGGGATATATTAGCAGGAGTGTTGTAAACAAAACATGAGAAGCAATTCTACACTGATAATGCCTCAACTGGAGTACTTTGGGAAAGATGTGAGCAAGTGTAGCAGAGAGCAACACATGAGTGAAGGTCTGGAAAACATGAATTTTGAGGAAAGATTAAAAAATGATTTCTGTTTAGTCTGGAGAAGAGACTACTGGAGGGGGACATGATAGCAGCTCTGAGTACAGAAAAGGTTGTTACAAAGAGAAGGATGATAAATCGTTCTCTTACCCACTGAGGACAGGACAAGAAGTAATGGGCTTAAATTGCAACAAGGGAGATTTAGGTTAGACATTAGTAAAACATTCTAGCTGTCACTGTAGTTCAGCACTGGAACAAATTGATTAGGAGTTGTGGAATCTCTGCCATTGGAAGTTTTTAAGAACAAGTTAGACAAACATCTGTCAGGGATGGTCTACTCTAGATAATATTTAGTCCTTCCTCAATGCAGGGGTCTGGATTAGAAGACCTATCCAGGTTCCTTCCAGTCCTATATTTCTGAGATTCTAACTTTGAACATCTCAGGCTCCCTTTGAGTTAAGGGGGAAAAGGAGAACCAACACAAGGGGAGCTTCTGAGAGGGCAGATTTTGGACCTCCAAATGTAATGAACTGGCTGGCAAGTTCTATGAAAATATTTATTACATGGTTTGAGATTTCTCTGCAAAGTAATAAAATTAATTTCAAGCCTATAAGCCCATTCCCCAATCACATGAGCAGTCCCATTGAAGTCAGTGAGGAAAGGCTACTTCCACAAGTTAAGAGACGTGGAATTCAGGCATATGCCATTATATGTAATATTACATCATTTGTACTTCTGCTTTACAGAGTACTTTTCTCTCTTTCAGATACTTCACTTTATTGCTCACAGAGACAGAAAGAGCAGCCAATTGGTTCTTATATCCAGGAAAAAGAAAAAGTATTGTGATGCATAGAAGCTGACCATTTTTTATTTACCTGCAATGGGCCTTTCTCCTAACATTTTAAAAGTGATAAACAGGGATTCAGTCAGATGACTTCCGAAAGTAGCAAAAGTTTTGCTAAAACCCTGTGTAATGCTTTGAATAAGTAGGGGTTAGTGTACCAGGTCAAAACTGCTGCAGGTAATCTCTTGTTCCACTTGGCAAAGCTTTTGAAAATAAAGCTGTTCTTTTATGTTGTAACTTGAGCATTTGCCTTACTATAATGAATTTGCAATTAGAATTGAGGCCCTTAATCTTGTGCATGTATCTTCCCTAAGATCTCTAGAACAAATGAAATAAGGGAGAAAGAGGAAAAAAGACAAAGGGGCAGAGGGAACCATAATGTAAATAACCTGGAAAGCCCTTTTAATATCAAATGCAAGCCAACTTCAAAGCCAATTTTCAGCAAGAGTAACTATTATAAGATTCTCTCACCATAGCCAGTCTCACTAATGCTTTTCTAATTCCCGGGTGTCAGCACTATCATTGCAGATCCTGCATCGAATTTGGGGTGGGTACAAACAATGTGCAACTCTGCTTACATCTGCGCTGAAACAGGTTCTTGTTTTTCACAGCTTTGAGATAAAACAACCTGAACTACAATTTGTCATGCAAATGTATTTGAAATATTTTGATTGGACTCCTATGTGTCTTTAAAGTTTATATGGAAAAAGAAAAGTTTATGGTTGGGAACCCTCTCTGGCACTGCTGTAATCTCCAAAAAGAGCTTTGTCATCATAGAATATTAGGGCTGAAAGGGTACTCAGGAGGTCATCTAGTCCAACCCCCTGCTCAAAGCAGGACCACCCCCAACTAAATCATCCCAGCCATGGCTTTGTCTCACCAGGTCTTAAAAACCCCTAAGGATAGAGATTCACCACCTCCCTAGGAAACCTATTCCAATGCTTTACCACCCTTCTAGTGAAAAAGTTTTTCCTAATATACAACCTCCTCCTCATTTCAACTTGAGACCACTGTTCCTTGTTCTGTGATCTGCCTCCCCCGAGAACAGACTAGCTCCTCCATCCTATTTGGAACCCCCCCCCCCATCAGGAAGCTAAAGGCTGCTATTAAATCCCCCCTCCTTCTCTTTTGCAGGCTAAATAAGCCCAGTCCCCTCAGCCTTTCTTCCTAAGTCATGTGTCTCAGCTCCCTATTCATTTTGCTGCCCTCCGCTGAACTCTCTCCAAATTGCCTGCACCCTTTCTGTAGTGGAGGCCCCAAAATTTGGACAGAGCACTTCAGATGTGGCCTCACCAGTGCCAAGCCGTTAGCCTTCTTGGCAACAAAGACACACTGTTGACTCATATCCAGCTTCTTGTCCATTGTGACTCCCTGGTCCTTTTCTGCAGAACTAGTACTTAGCCAGTCAGTCCCCAGTCTGTAGCGGTGTGTCAGATTCTTCTGTTCTAAGTGAAGAACTTTGCACTTGTCCTTGTTGAACCTCATCAGATTTCTTTTGGCCCAATCCTCCAATTTGTTTAGGATACTGAATCCTAACCCTACTCTCCAGCATATCTACCGCTCTTCCTAGCTCTCTTTCCACTTGAAAGACCATTCATTAATAGTCCATCCAACCCAGACTGCTTTAACTTGCTGGCAAGAATACCATGAGAGACAGTGTCAAAAGTTTTGCTAAAGTCAAGGTATATTATGTCCACTGCTTTCCCACATCCATAGAGCCAGTCATCTCATCATAGAAGGCAATCAAGTTGGTTAGGCATGACTTGCCCTTAATGAATTCATGCTGACTCTTTCTCTTCCTAGCTTTCAAGTGCTTCAAAATGGATTCCTTGAGGACCCATTCCATGATTTTTCCAGGGACTAAGCTGATGCTGAGTGGACTGTAGTTCCCCACATCCTTCTCCCACCCTTTTTAAAAGATGGGCATTATATCTGCCTTTTTCTAATTGTCCAGAATCTCCCCTGATCGCCACAAGTTTCCAGAGATAATGACTTATCACTTTGCATTCACATCAGCCAACTCCCTTAGCACCCTCAGATGCATTGCATATGGCCCTGGGATTTGTGCATGTTCAGCTTTTCTAAATAGTGCTGAACCTGTTCTTTCACCACTGAGGGCTGCTCACCTCCTTCCAATACTCCTGCCTCATGCAGTAACCTGGGAGCTGACCTTGTCTGTGAAAACAGAAGCAAAAAAGCATTGAGTACTTCAACTTTTTCCACATCATCTGCTACTAGATTGCCTCTACCATTCAATTAATGGTCCACACTTTCTCTGACCTTCGTCTCGTTCCTGTAGAAACCCCTTCACGTTACCCTTCATTTCCTTAGTTTAAATTCAGTTTTGCATGCCAGCTGATAAAAGAGATTGAGTCTTTCGGTTTCTTTGTATGTTTTATGCCATTAAAAGGGCTTAAACACATACTTGGGACACAAACATGCAAAGCCTTACATACACAATTTACTTCGCACACTGAGTATTCCTGCTGCTTTTAATGGGGCAGCTCCCAGTCTGTTTAACCATGTGCATGAATTTTTGCAGAGAACAGTCACTTGCACATAAAACAGCATCTAGGTGCCGACTTACACATTTTGTATACATAAGTACAGAACTTGTTTTGAAAGCACAATGGGGACATGTACAAACTTTATTGGTAGACATATATGAGCCTTGTAAAATTTGGGTCTTTGGTCTGGTCTACACTGAGTGGGAAATTCAGCGGCAGTCAAAAGGCGATATACAAGCTATGTAGAATAGCTTGCCTATCTCCTTCGGACTTCCTAACTTCTGCTAACCACATCATCTTCACTTCTCTGCACCAATGGGATATGCATTGGCACAGCATTAGACTTTTTCCAGGAGTGGATTTATTAAATCAAATTCTGGATCAACTGAGTGGGTCGTCACTTCCGCTGAATCAATCCTGAAGAATCAATCTGATAGCACTGAATTTGCTGCCATCATTGAAAACATACCCTTTGTGTCACAATGCAACATCTACTTAGCATTTTATCCTGAACTCTTCCACCCAGATTGTTCCCATTGCACAGTTTGCAACAGTTCATTTCATCAAGGGGGAGGAGTTTATTGCTCCCCGAGAGCAGAATGGAGAGAGGGGTCAGCTGCTGAATCTTGCAAGTCTCAGGAGTAGACTGTCGACCTTGAGTGTTCAGATATTCTAAACAGCCCCTAGACAACCCGATTAGTTTAAAAATCATAAGATTCTTTTTTTAAAAATCCATAAATTTGGGAATCTTTGAATTTGCCTCCTGGTTTCCAGGTCTTTAGGGCTTATATTTTCACGCTCTTTTCTGCAACCATGAGGACTAGGAACTTTTTTCTTAAACAAAAGGAGAGATTCTCAGACAACATGATTCCAGGGGTTGGGTCGGGGGGAGGGGAGCCACTGAATACCGCAAAACGTGCCGTAAAATTGTAAGAGTTGGCCACACCACAAGACGGCCACTGGAAGCCAGCATAAAAACACCTTCTTCACCACTTTTCTAATGAAGATGCGCTGACAGAGTTTCCTTTGCTAGCTCCTCTAGAAGATGTTCCCTAATGCAGAAAGAGGCATGCAAAAGAGTTCATAAAAACCTTAGGCTGTATTAACTTTTCTATAGATTCCCAACTTGTCTCTACAATAGGAGAGGAATCCAAATAGCAATGCTAACACACTCAACCCTTTGCACCCAACACTCCCCCCACTGAGAGCCTAGTCCCCTACTCCTGATATGAAGATTCTGTTACCTATAGATGGTCCCCAACTGGTTGATCGTGATCGACTCCTGAATGGCAGTAGCCATTGAAACCTATCAGCGGTGCATCATCTGCTGGCAAAAGGTTGGAGACCATTGCTCTACAGGGTCCAGTGACAACAGTTAAGGATATGATTGGTGATGGAGGTTATGGATTTTGCGACTTTAAGAGATCTCTGTGACTTCTTCACCTTCAGCCCAGGGCATGGCAGGATTCTAGCTTCACATTCAGCCCCAACACACCCATACCCCGATTTTGTCTTTTTTCCCCTCCATGACTGTCCCATGAATTTTGCCTAATTTTACCAAGACAAAATTGTGTGGAGAATCCAGAACTCCCCTTCATGTCTCTGACTAGGGATCTACCATGTTTTCAACTCCTCTTTCCTCAAATGAGGAAGGACTGATTGAGGCCTGTAAGTTCCTGGATTTGGGGGTGGGAGGACGGGAGCTGTTACAGAAAGTGCCAGGACAACAAGATTGACCATTACCGCTACAGTTACACATCAATGCAAGCAGTATATAGGGAAAAACAAGCTGATTGTTAGAATTCACTTTTCAGAACAGTTGGATTTTTGACACTCCAAGACAGAACTAAAGATGAAGTTTAGGAAAAGGAGTTTTGGCTAAGTTGTAAGTTATAATTCACAAGGCCTTTCATCCCCAGGGACTGGAATTGAAAACCAAGGTTTCTGGTTACAAATGGTATCAAGTTTGCTAGTCTCATCCCTGTCAAAACATATAACAGTATTCTACAGTAATAGCCCAAAACATTGCCTGATCACTATTGTAAGATGTGTTTTAGACCAGTGCCCAAGGACAGTGTATAATTTGCCCTACAATGAAATCCACAACCTTTCTATAAGTTCCTTCTATAGTCTATAACAGAAGTTTATATCCTTATTATGTAATTTTACAGGATAGTTTAAAAACTCTATAGAAAGTCAAAGAAAATGATAAACTGTATAATATTTTTTCTAAAGAATTCTTTCTATTAGCTTCATCTCTATTAAATTCTATGCACTTCTCCAAAAGGGTTTTCTTTTTTCGTAAGAGAGCCGCAAGTGGATATCTGTTGGCTTAAAAAATGTGACAATTCAGCCCTACTGGCAGTGTGTAGTAAAGGACTGAAGTAGAAGTTGTTGCCAGTCAGTATGAAGATGTTATTGATGAACAGTGAATGGAAGCTTTGAAGAAGATCTGCATACCCCATGACAGACTGAGCCAATGACTGTTAGATTGTGACTTCTATGAGTTCCAAACTTTACGTAGCAATTAACAGAGAAGATATAGTTATTTGTACCAATATGTAGTTTGTTCCACATACAGCACTCACTAGAGATGATGAGCCTATGAGGGTAAACAACAAAGCAAATTGTCTTACAACTTTTCTGGGCATGAGTGAAAATTGCTTAAGGGGCACGCGTTTGATATTGAAGCAGTTTATATGTAAGAATGAAGGGTATGAAGAAAGAGCCGTGCAGTCACATGGGTGTAAGACCAGCTGTAAGCAATACATTTATTTTTTAAATACGGCTTTAGTACAGCATGTGCTTCTGTGAGCTACTAGCAATTACCCATAGCACAGCAATTATTCATTTTGAACACTAAAACACAAAATATTCTTTTGTTGATCGCTTAAGTGATCCAGGCAAAACAACTGTAGCTTACTCCTGTTTTCCATTTCTCTTCCTGCCAGGGCCTGCATGAACTTTCCTTGAGCAGTCTAAACCAATACACACGGCTTAGCAGGCACCAATACATAGAACTAGTCAAAAGAACACAACTTAAAATGACTCCCCAATACAGACACATATTACGAAATACATTTCAGAAGCTAAACTCTTGATAAAGAGCATGTTTGAGAAGAGGCACAAAAGAACATTGGGAATGTTGTAAATTAGTTTCATATCATATGTGAACTGCTCCTGCTCCCAAAGAAGCTACTCGCAATAAATACCCTTAGCAAGAATAGTTGCCAAGGAGTACCTTTAGTTGCTAAGGAATATCAGCCTCCCTGATTCCTAGAGTTATCCCTAAACCCGTATGCAAATGCTGTACTGCCAAATACAAAACCATTACCCTTCTATTATTAAAATAGTTTGCTAATGTACTTTGCTTGGAAAGGAAATAGATTAGTGGGAAAAATACTAATGATTTACTGGGTGACAGACGATATGTCTAACATCTATTTCTACAAATGTAATGGTTAGTGTCATGTGTATAGTATATTTTTTCCAAATTTAGACAAATAATACTTGGAAGCAACTTCCAGGTACATTTAACAGCTCTAAGCTACTGTATCATGGTTATCTTACCTATTTTTATTGTTGTCTGTCTGTAGTTCCAGAGGTAACATGGACTGCTATTCCTTATAAGAATAACAATATTCTTCTTCAAGATAACATTTTCTTTTTAACATGTTCTTGTACTGATTAGTTGAGCAACGCTATAGTACATTGTTTTTTCAACCACGTTTACATGATAGATGTATTTTAAAAACATCATTCATGGGAGGAACAAGATAAAATATTGAAAGGTCTTACCTTCACCTGATGATCCAGAAAGATCTATGATAACATATACTCTTCCCTCTGGCTCCAAATCAATCTGCAATTGAGAAGAGAATAAAAAGATAGATTTATACTGGTGCTCCCTTAATGAACTCCTGAATACACAATTAATACAAGGTTTCCATTGGACTCTTAGACCCTAAGTCATGGACAAGGCTATATTGGAGTTCAAGCTCCTACTGAATCTGACCCTGCAAAGAGCTAAGCACTTTTATGAGGAGCTGAGCACCCTCAACTCATCTAATATCAAGGGGACATGAGGGCCCTCCACACCTTGCAAGGTCAGTCCTGCTATAGTTTACAAATCCAGAAAGTTGTCTTAGTAATAAACTTTGTCAACTCTCCGCATTCATTTTAACAACTACGTCTCCCAAGGACTGAAAAATCATTTAAAAAAAACAACTGGTATCAAATAATTCTGGCCTGTAACTTACACTGAGGTCAGGTATGCAAATGAGAAAAGTACACTTCTAACCTATTTAGTTTCTGAACATTAGCTTCAGCAGTTAGCGTAAGGCTTACGGCCTACGAACTTTGACACAGATAAATGACATAATGGTCATCCCAACTTTCTGGAGAACTGGAAAAACAGTGTAAGGGTGAATTATGTCCATAATGACATCAACCAATCACAAGGACATGAGCTAAAATCTGCAGATATCTGACCACAAGAGTGCCATGGGAATGAATTGATGTATATGATGATAACTTGAGATCATTAATATATTAACCTGCAAGAGAAAGGCATCCCAAATTTAATAGGGTGGAGAAATACAAATAAGGAAGAGGGGAGAAACCCCTACTGAATATACATTATACCTTGTACTGTCAGCATAAAATATTATAAAAACTGTATCTGTGCCTGTTTGCAGGAGGGGAGAGAGAGAGAACCCCTGAGAAATGTCAAGATGATGGCCACTGGCAATAAGAAAGGTATTATGCTGTTCTGCAATGAATGGTGTGAGTATGAACATTTAGGTGTACATTCTGTATTATCTCAATCTACCTTACTGAGTTAGAGTATTTGTGACTTTCCTAAATGTATTAATAAATTACCACAAATATAGAAGGGCTTATATAGCGAGAGTGTTGCAACTGTGCAAATCGCAGTTCCCAACTATATAATAATTTTAATAATACTGGGCCCAATTTTGGTACAAGAACCTGTCAACCCTCAAAATAATAACTGGGAATTCTTAAATTATGAGTATAATTAACAGACAAACTATAGATCTGGCTACAATACAAGAGAACATCTTATGGCCCTGTCATGCGAGATTCTGAGTACCTTTCGTTCCCATGATGACGGAGTTCAATGAGAACTGAGGATATTTAGCATCTTTCAAGGTAAGGTTTCTAAAAGAAGATCCAGTTGACTCTAGTTATCAGAAGGCATAGGTTTAGCTAGATACCACGTGATACAGTACAAATTCCTAGCTAGACACTATATTGTACTGTACATGTCATTATCAATTCTGAATTTTACTAATTTTGTGTGAACTGACAGCTTTTGTGATTTAAATCTTTTCCTGGAACCCTTTTAAAAAAACTTTTAAAATGTTTCAGGAAAAAGTTAACAAATGAGAAAAAAATGTCTCATTTCAGCATATGAATACAGCATTACTAATGGGTACATCCATTGAAATCTCAATGGAATGTAGAAGTATGTTTGGAAGCAATGCATTACGGGCAATATTGTGCCCTCTTCCTACTTGATTGTGCAAGATGGCACCCATACCTACCTGCATAGCCATTTAGATCCTACTGGGATCACAGTTCCTGATACATAGGGTAGGGTGAAGGAGAGAACTAAGAGGCATGCCTGGTAGAACTCCCAACAAGCAAGTGGGCAGAGCGGAAAGGGGAGTGTGTGGAGACATGGCTCCTTCCCCACCATGTACTGGCCAGGAATAGAAAGCATTGTGTAAAGGGTTCACATGTCTTACTCTCTACCCCAGCAGAGTTTCAATGCCTTCTTGGAGTGATCTGCCCATATCTCAGGCATAGTTTCCAATCTACAACTGATGAGGTAGGAAAAGGGGGAGTGCGCAAGGCCCAGAAGTGCTTGAAACTTTGTTTTCCTGAAGTCATATATGTGGGCTACTAAAAAGATTAAAACTTATCTAAAAACACTAATAATGCATTACATTAGCTCTTGCTAATGTACCACTAAAGCCCAGGAGAAACTGGTCTCTTGATCTTTGTAAATTAGCAAGAAAGGAAATGCACACAACAGAGCTAGGATCACAAAATGCACTCAGCTCATTAATTTTGACAGCTACCGTTTAGATTTAATTATTTATGATCATTCACTACATCACTCTGGGGCTGCCTCTTTGCCAAGATGTGGGGAGAAAGAGACAGTTTGGTTGAGGACTAAATGGGATTCAGATTAGCAAGGTTCTACAGTATTGGAGATGGTGTTCAGGCAAAAGAGGAGGAACATAAGAGATGCCCAGAGCACACTGTGCTCTACAACTGCCAACTAGAAGATGGTCTCTTGGGCACCATTGCTGGATGATGAGCAACCTTAGAGCAGCCTTAACATGATCCTTCTGTTTCCAACTTTTATTCCTCAATTCTAAGGCCCTTTGTGCTGGGGTATATTCCCTATGCCGGCCCTGAGAGGGTAAATTAAGCCAGGCAGGCCTACTTAACTAATTAAGCAGAAAAAAAAAAATATTAAAAAACCCAAAGTTTATTAGAACAGACAACCTTAAAACCAGCACACTAAAAGGGACAAAACAAGTACAGAAGTAATTCAGATTGGTCAAACTTCTTGTACGAGGCATTTTAAGCACCGTGAATGCATTCATTTGCAAAAGGTTGGGTGGCCACTGTACATAGTGGCACAGGGCATTGAAGGCATCAGTTGGACAGCTAGTGCAGGAGAACTGATTTCCCAGAAGGGGAGGAGCTTAGTAACCTGACTGGAGGGCCGCGCCGTGGACTAGAAGCTGCTGCTCCCAGCGTGAGAAAGGCTGCAGACTGAGAGAAGACAAGTTGAGACCGCTGAGGAGGGCGTGGCCCCAGGCAGCGCTAATCGCCAGAATGGCCAGGAGAAGGCAAGACAAGTGATGAGGGAACCCCATCACATGCTTCAATACATGGGAACCTCTCACTGTATGTCTGTTCCTGTCTTTTATTGGGTCACCTCTACCTCCTTCACTCTGCCATTAACACCCGCTTCATCCACTCAATAGCTTCTCACACAAACGTTTCTGCAGCAATTCCACAGGAGCCACCAGTGGAGGGATTTAGTAGAGGACGACAAGTAATCTGGTCACCTGACCAATGGGCCAGGAAAGTGATCTTAGCAACTGCATTTTGAATAGATTGAGGAGGGGAGGTAAAAGGAGAGATGGGTGTTAGGAAAGGCAAGATGTGGGATGAGAGGTTGTTCATGGAGATCAGTAATGTGTTAAATACTTAGTGAGGGCATTTGTATTAAATTCTGAAATGGAAGTTTTGTTATTTTGTGAATAAAAATGCTACCACTGAAATATTAATCACCTTTTGCAGAGTTTTTAAATACAAGACATTAGGAGATCAAAAGCACAGGCGCAAGGATGGGCTTTGAAGTCTCAGCCAATTATTGCTTTTGAACAATTTCTATAGTACTCCACAGATAACTGTCAAGAAGAAAAATATTTGTAGGGCTCAGTTCATGACAGCATCACATAATATTTACTAGGGCTTTCAGTAAAGGCCTATGAATTTGGGCAGTGGGGGGGAGGGGAAATCAATACACTCCTTCCTACATGCCTAACCCATAGATACTGCCCCCCTCTAAAGTCAGTCAATGTTTCTTCTGAGTAGCTGAAAGTGTCAGCAGATATAAATAAGTGGTTTTTCTGTCCAATTTGAATATGTGAATGTGGCTCTTTTCCTTCCTCTTTTCTCCTCTTATTCGTTACTCCAAGAGCATTTGTGAAAGTTACTTTGGTTAAAAACAATTTGCATCTTTTACTATGACTTTGAGCACTTTTTTTTATAGAGAGTCCCTGAGAAGTTATTTATGAACATGGGATTGGGAAGGCAGTAGAACAGTGGTTTTCAACCGGTGTGCTGTGGCACACTGGCGTGCCGTGAGAACTGTCCAAGTGTGCCCTGAAATTTTGTGCAAAGATAATGAAAATCAGTGTAATACGAACATCTTAAACAATATTCTATCCAACCACAACTATCTCATAAAACTTGTGAAGATTAATCATCATATTAAAAGTGAGGTATTGGTCTTTCGATTCTAAAACATGAACATTCTAAACGCAGGTGCCAAAGGGCGAAATTGAGATGACATGCATTTTTTTCCAAAGGATTTGAAACTTTAATGCATTTGATCCTTCTTTAGCTTGTTGCATGCATTAGATTGCAACCCTCTCTAGTAAGACTAACCAAAGTAAATGTAAGTAAATGTCACGTTTTATTTGCAATCAATTCAGCTGAAAAAATGGGTGTGCCATGAAACTGTTTGTCTCATTGAAGTGTGCAGTGTTACTGAAAAGGTTGGGAACCTCTAAAGAAGACCGTCCTTCCTATTTTCCCTTTAAGTTTCACTTATTCAGAACAAGCCCCTCCTGTCTTCCTCTAAATTAACCCGACACCTAAGTAATGTTTTCAGAACTATAATGGCTACTTATTATGGAGCCCATATTTCTCTTTATTCCCGGAGTGATGCAGGAGGAACAGAGATCAAACAGACACAGACACTGATTTCCCCATGTCCCCCCAGAGCATTTCCAAATAATGGCAGTTCTTAGTCTGCTTTAAAAGCAGGGTGAAACTCAATCTGAGTTCACAGAAATATGTGCAAGTTTACATACTTCCAGTTTCGGTCTGTGAATTTGCCTCTCCTGATTTTTGTGCTAAGGTCCAGGTTAGCCCCAAACTTGGCCAGTAGACCCCATGTTCTTCAGATTTCAGATTGAAGCTATGCAGAACTGCTTAGTTCTGTATGGCTCCCATCCCCTCTTCCCGCTCTCCTCTCCCCCCCCCCAAAAGAATTACAAAACCCAGGCAGAATGCTCCCAGTTTGGAATTTCTTTACGAAAGTTTTTCATTTCTCCAAAAAGACTGGACAGATGCCATGTAATGATTTGTGATGTACTCATGCTTGATCTGCAGAGCCCTGCAAATCCATAGATATCAGCGGATATCCACATCCGCAAATACAATGCGGATATCCACAGACCATTTCTTGCAGATGCAGATCGGATACGGATCCACATATTTTTACCTGTACAGGGCTAAAGCCCTGCAATTATGCAGATAGCCGCATTATATCTACATCCGTGGATACAAAGCAGATAACCACAGACCATTTCTTGCAGATGCAGATCGGATACGGATCCACATATTTTTACCTGTACAGGGCTAAAGCCCTGCAATTATGCAGATAGCCGCATTATATCTACATCCGTGGATACAACGCAGATAACCACAGACCATTTCTTGCAGATGCAGATCGGATCCGGATCCACATGTTTGTATCCGTGCAGGGCTCTATTTATCTGAATACATAAAAGAAGCTCTGAGCAGCAAAATTTCACTTTCATTCATGGTAATTCCTGAAGTAATTCCACTGATTAGAGAGCAGTCCCTCTGACTTCAAGTTACTCCAAATTCACAGTGGTGCAGCCCATGAACTAAGTCTGGCCTTAAAGGCCACCTTCGAACATTGTGTAAAGCAGGTGCAACTCCATTCACTTCAGTGAACCTGAACCAGCTTACAACAGGTTTGAATTTGGCCCTGTATGTATGGACTTTGACAACCATCCTGAAGTCACTTATGTCCAATAAAAGCGTGTCAGCTAAGGTTAGGTGCATTATTTTTATTTAAAATCTATCTTGGCTCTTGACAGGGAGATCTAAGAATAGATGCTGACATAACCTTTCAGTTTTCACGGTACAGTGACTGGATAACAACATTTTCTGTCGAACTAGCTAACAGTCCAATGTTGAGATCAGTACTACTCAGATGTCTCCAACACAAGTTACTGAACATAAAGGGTGCATAAGAATGCCTTCCAACCACACAGCTGACTGGGATCTGTGGTCCATCTGAAGCAGTAAAAACTATATGGACCTAAGCAATGAAGCAGCAGCAGAAAAAAATTAAGTAATAAAATCTTTGTACTGATATAAATGTACTTCTTTGTGACAATGAAGGATTATCCTATACTTGGATAGCTGATGGGATAAACTTCTAAGCACATGATTCGACACTGCAGATGGTGATATTTATAATGGAGGATTTTAGAAAGCCAACATATACTAATAACGCTTACTGAATACATAAAAGTAGAATGATCTCTTTTTGCCTCACAAGTAATGCAATTATTTATCACCTTTCGGAAAAAACCTGTGTGAAACAGGTGGCTGGAAAATCTAAAAAAACTCTAGGTCAGGGTTTTTTTTCAATTTTGTGCATATATTTATTATTTTCATATAATCTTTGTATGGGGCCTGTGCACTTTTTAGTTCATTACAACATCTACTAACCTAAAAACAAATGAGATCTCTTCCCGAATGGCTCTCGATATTCTTGGGAGTGACAAGGATTGTAACGGGAAGCAGCAGTAGTCTGAAGTCAGTTCTCCAATATTTACCAAAATTAAAATAAGTTACTTTGCATTAGGAGAGACTATCCCTTATTGCAAGAGGATTCTGTGCCAGTTTCAGTTTCACTAAGAGACTCTTATAAACATGCCCCATTCACTCCTCCCTGGGTGACTGAAACTGTGTTTTATAATATAGTGCTAATGGAATATACTCAACAAAACACCGGATTGTACAATCACATTCTAAACTGGGGTCAGTACTGAAAAGTCATAAGAAAAAACAGCATGAATGTAATAAATACATTTGTCGTGATTGAAAGAGAATGACTGAAAATGGAAACTTCCATCTGCCCTTGGGCTTACGTTGTTTAGCAAAAAGATTTTGACAGATTTTACCTTCCATTTTCTATACAAAAGGCTAAAAACAGGAGTTTCTGCTTAATACCTTTTTAAATAGAAGTTGGAGTTCTTCAGAAGTGCCTAACGGTACATCTATATTGTAGTTGGGAAATCAGCCTCCCAGCTCAGTTACACAGGCTGCTGCTACCTTCCCTCAAACTAAAAGAACAGCAACACTGTGGGTTCAGCAGCAGCTTGGCTTCTCAGGCCCACCCTGAGCTCAGGGTCTAGCCCAAGTCTCCACCAGAGTTGCACCATCCGCACTGCTATTTTTAGCACGTTCACTCACGTTGAGCTGGCACAAGTCTGCCTACCCAAGAGGAAACACTTGCTTCCAGCTGCAGTGAAGACAAACCGTAAGTGACTTGAAAGCAGAGACGCTTCTGAAAATGCTACCTTAATTATGTCAGAGCCACCATCAAGCCCAAGAGTATGGTTCTCACCTTCAATTTTGGAGCAGCTGTTGCATTGTTGGGATGTCCACATTGTCATCATGCAATGCAATGAATTTTGAAGCTACACAATGAGAACGAGTCTATATTTCACCTATATGTCACCCTGTCGCAACGTAACATGATCCTCCCGGTACTTCTATAACATCTTTCTATCTTCCAAGTGCTAAAAAATAGCCAATTAACTAGCCAATAGCAATTATGGGACCTGACAATATCACAAAAACATTTGGGACAATCCCACAAAATTAGGCACTGGTGACCTAAATGGACGCAGGACAGGACTACATATGGAAGAAGAGTTACTGGAAAAGCAGTAAGAGAAAAGAGAAGCAAAAGTAATGCATAGTATAAACAACCCACTGACAAAATATCCCTCCAGTATAACTCATGGCAACCAAAGTTTAAAATGCTCCATCCAAGATTTAAGATGACTCCTGGAGCCCTTGATGGAAGTAGTTCACTGTATGGTACCAAGAAACAGAGGTTTTTAATTTGCACATTAAAGAGATCCTGACAAGTAGTTCAGATCCTAAAAATCGTCTGTCCCAGCCAGAAAAAAGGAACAGGGATGTGCAAACCCATGAACAAAACCAGTCTTTTTGTGTCAATTTAAAACATTCCTAAGCACTGTCTGCGGCCAAGATACTGCAGCAGAACTGTAATTCATGAGATCCTGAAAAGGATCTGGCTAAAAGTACTTTACATGTCACATAAATAATGAAAAGTTAATTAGCCATTTAAAATTCTCATTTCCAATAATGTGTTAATGTGATTTTGTTTATAGTTATTACATGTGTGAGACCTGCTTCTGTGCCTTTCTTAGATACAAAACATTTTTTTAAAAGTCTCTCAGGAACAAACGAAACAATCAGATTTTACTTTATGTTTTAATTTCAGTTTCAACATATAAAACCTAAAAGGACCCCCTCCAGGCTCTAGGCACTGCTGACAAATAAATAAAAACTATGCACGCCAATAAAGACACAAACAGCAGTAACATTAAACTAACTTTTCTTTGTACCAAAGGAGCTAGACTGAACAAAAATCTCTCTGCCCGAATTCCCACAAACATTACATACAATCCCGAATCCTGGCCAAAGCTTTCTAACTAGATGGGATTTGCAGGGTGTGTCCTTTGGGCAGCAAACATGGAAAGTGAATGGAAAGACGTCTGACTGCTAACTTATATTACCTGCAGAAGAACTGATTTCACAAGCCTCCTACTTAATTATGAGAGAGAGACATTTCTGACTTTTAAAACAAGCTACTAAACATAAAAGTGTCTAGCATTTGGAGGAAATATCTCCAGAATCTCTGCTATTTGCCCTCCATTCTTTTATTCTCACCCCTATAGCTTTGTGTCTTTTCATCTGGTCAGGATACGACTTCTTCTAGAAGCAGCCAATGAATACCCATACACTGGCAAGATGCAGGGGAGTCCCCCACCCCTGGAAACTAAATATACATATTCCCCTGTGCTTACAGCTCTTTGTAGCCCTGGGCAATATATTGAGTTAGAACTCCCATTTAGCTGTGCACTGCCATACAGATCATAGAGCTGCCTGTCATCATAAATGTTAGGGTTTTTTAAACTGACCCTCATCATTATGAAGATATTTCACAATTTGTTGAGTGAAAACTGCTCACAGCAATATAAAGAAGTTTAGACATTTTAGCCAGCATAAGTTCTATAATTGATATACTTAAATTCAAACGTGTAAGAGACATCAAACATAGTTCAGAGATTCAAACATGACCTACAGGAAAGATCAAACATTTCCCAGTCCCTGACATAACACAGAGAAGAGGTAGCCAGTGAAATCAAGATCCAGGTTGGAAAAAAAAAAAATCACAGCATTCAGAAATCAATTCGGGGTGGCGGAGGGGGGAGGAGGAGAAACAAAAACAACAAAAAACCAACTAACCACACACACACCTATTATTAAAGTATATTTTGACCTCCAGACACAGCCACACAAGCTAATGATGTGATCTACCGTAACATACTGTGGCAAAAATGAACAAGGAGTCTCATGGCACTTTTCAAGACTAACAAATTTATTTATCACCTGAGCTTTCGTGGGAGAAAATCCCACTTCATCTAATGAAAACCCTGCAGTGGCAGTTAAATATATTATAAATTTTAATACATACACACACACGCACACACAGATATAACCCACAAAAATCTATTCAGAGCACCTGAAAAACAAATCGGAAACTGTTAACAGCATTAGAATCAGAAGTCTTTACAATATTTCATGAGAACAAAACAAGTCATTCAGAAAAGTCAACAGAAACTTAGCCTAACGGTTCAGAAAACTTTGCTAAAACCTGATCTACACAGGTTCTGTATCAGTATAACAATTTCTGTTTGGAGTGGACATTTTATAACTGACGGTTGTTATACATGTAGAAACGCGATTTATATCTTATTCCCCTTCCCTTACAGGAATAAGCTATACTAGTACAAGCACATTTATACTGGTTTACCTGTCTCCACACTATACCAGTAGAATTAAAATGACCTTTAAAAAAATTGTACAAGCCTTAAGATAACCTGCAACACCATACAAGAAAACACACACGGCTAGAGAACAGGCAAAAACCACATGCAAGACAGAAGTTTGCATGAAGCCACTCATTTGAAACACATCTGTTTAATACATTTAGAAAAGGAAAAGAAAAATTTCAATGTGCAATCAGTTTCCCAAGCAGATGGTTGTGTGATTTCAGAATAAGGAGTTTACATCATATGGTAAAAATTGACCTGTAATTTCATCACAAAGCTTTTCAAAATCTGTTCCTCAATGCACTACAACTAGTGCAGTGTCATTTCCCAAACTGGAAGGAAATAATTAGCGGCTGTGTAGCCGTAATATTCTCCAGCACCACACGCAATATTTTGCAGACTGCTGGTTTGAATCTTGCCTGGATTAAAAGATGACTGAAAAATTAACATCTGGTGGCCTGCATGAAATGATTTGGTAATTTCAATCCAGTTTTGCAGGCACTTGTTCACATCTCATAAAGCAAAGCCACAGCAAGCACATTTGTTGGCAGTTTAAGCAGGGAGGCCAGAATAAGCTGGACAGGGAAATTTTACTACTCCAGTTCAGGGTTGAAGGTATTTATTTCCTCTGACTAGAGAGAGCTAAAATACATTGCCAGGGCAACACAGGCAGTTGCCCACACTACACTGGATCTATGAATCGAGTCTTCAGGCCTGACTGGCAGTTTTCACAAACTTTCATCTACATAAAAACAGTGTCAATGAACAATTATTTAATTCTCTCTCTCTCTCTCTCTCTCTCTCTCTCTCATAATTTATTTGCTGTGGATTTAGTAGGATGTCAAAGTCTAGAAGATGGTAATGCAACCCTTCCTGTTTAATACAAAGCACATTTTTTCCGTCTCTTCTATGTTAAAATACACTTTTATTTTCCCTTCATCATGTCCGCCCTTCCCCTCCAGGTGTATTTTACAAAAGTTAATTAGTGTGCTCGAAACAGGAAGTACCCCGACAAAATCACTGTAGCAAGTGTAAGGTTTGTCATTCTGAGAGCTTAACAGCTGGGAGCTCTGTGGCTGATGTGGCATAAATTCAAATCCTTCCTAAATGAGGCAAAATAATTTTCAAAGGCCATGTATAAATAACTGATAGGAAAGCACGAAGCTGAGATGAGATAAAACGGACACTCAGATTTTCAGTAAAAGTGTACTTCATTTGTGGTCAGCCTTTCCTGCGACATCAGAAAGATCGGTTCCTAGATTTTGGTTGCAGGCTAACAAGCAAAAGAGGACTGCCTTGGCTTATAAAAGAGACTGATTCTAAAATTCGTTTACTAAATGCATGTCTTTTAAAGGGGATTTTTGCACAGAAACATTGGTTTATACAGGGTAGGCTTGCAGGAAGACATACTACTCCGTGTCAGGAGCATACTGTATTGGCTCATTGTGTCGAGGAGAGAGAGAACTATTGTTCCTTCCCCTCTGAAAGGAAGGGTAAGACATAGTTAAAACTTTTGGGAAGTTACCTCTCCTGCCATGGAACCAAAGTACAGGCTAGGCTGGCACTGGATATTCAGGATATTAATGGCTAATTTGCAAATTCCACACAATGTCATTCATGGCTTTCAGTCTTTTAGATATGACGCTATAATAATATCTGTAGGTTATTTACAACACAGGTCCTCATCTGCTTGCAGCCAACCTAAGAAGCAAGGAATACTGACTGATCTCCTCAATTGAAGAGGCAGCCTTAATAACGCTTCTTCCATTTACCGTCACCCTGGGAAGTGGTGGCATCCAATGTGAGAAGGGAGACCATTTGTTCCAACATACTACAGTTTCCATCGAGTTCCTTGAGTTTTTCAGGTGACTTGTGTGTCTTGTTGATGTTTATGGCCAGCGTGGTTTCAAGTGGCAGAATTGATAGCAATAAGTTCTCAAGACTTGTATGGATCTAACAAAATCGGAAGACCATTTACTTCTGGTTCCTAAGAAGGCTGAAACCACAGGATGTAAGAGACCTAAATCAAGTGAGGCCTAAAGATTTGCCTGTAAAAATCTTGCCCCTTGATAACTGTCTGTGAAGCCCAACTGAGGGATATTTTGAGGAAAGAGAAGAACAGGAAAAGGGTCCTACAGAACACCTTATTTGGGAAAACACCATAGGTATCCAGGAGTCTTCCTATCTTTGCGGGAGGTGGTCTGAATGGTTCCATAGTTTCAAAACTTCCAAGTCCCTATTTAATCAGGCAGTAGCTTCAGGTTTAGTAACCCTTTCCTGACTTGGTGGAAGAAGCCTTTTACCTACCTCCCAGTCACTATCCAGATCCACGGCAGATTTTTCTTCCAGCGTTAGGAAGTGATACAGAGAATTATTGCTGGGAATATGATGCATATGCACAGAAGAGTACACCAGAAGGCTGCAGAGTACGCCAACAGTACAGTGTAGCAACTGGCTTTTTTGTTGTTTTAAGATCTTCCTAGGCTCTATTCCTCAAGTCAAAGGCCAACCAAATAGTTAAAAAGAAGGAAACATGCCACAGAGAACTTCCAAACAATTACGAAGTGATGCACAACAGCCACAACCTTCCAGCCTACCATGAGAGATGCAAGGATTGGAGGACTACTCGTAGGTGCTCCTGCAAAAAATTGAAGGGTAGCAACAAAACAAAGAACAAAACTGAAGCATAAACATCAGCCACAGTCTGAAGTTTCTTGTTACAATTCAGGGAAAAGACTGGAAGATCCTGGGATAGGGGAGAATCACAGGCACACAGAGCACAAACTCATATAATATTACAATTTACAAAGCAGAGATAAAACAGCTAAGCAGTGGCATCAGCAAAACCACAGGAAATTAAAAGCACTTGAAGTGCGAAAATTTAAAGTTCAGAAATGAGCCAATCTGATTGCTAGGAGTCAGAAATAATATCCATCTTTTGATTCAGTTTGGAGTTATTGAATTCATGTCAATACTTTTTGTTTGAACTCAAGGATCAAACTTTTCAGAAGTGACTACTGAGTTTGGCTGCCTTTGTTTCTGGATGCCCATCTTGTAACAAATTATTGGGGCCTATGCATAAAGGAGGGACTAATTTAAAAAAAAAAAAAAATAAGGTGTCTCAAGTTGAGCACTCAAAAATCACTAATTATTTTTGAAAACCTTAACCCGTATGGAAAAAATGCATTGCTATTCATCTCATCAAATTCAATAGGCATGAGTTTATCCCCTTATATTTAGGAACAACAATTCTCTATAAATAATGAGGCACACCAAAATGTCTTATAGTAGGTTCACACTAGAGTTGGTAAAAAAAAAAAAAGGGGGGGGGGGGAGGAGAGGGGAAAAGCAGCAGCAAAGTTTTTCCATTAAAAAGTGTCCCTTTTCTGTCATAAATGTCAGCATGAGAAATTTTTCAACCAGCTTAAATTAACATGCAAGCAGGAATACGCAACTGTTGAGTGCTATCCATAAATCTTCTGTGGGCATTATGACAATGTAAGCAAAAGACCAAAGAGTGAATTTTAACACTTTAAACACTAACATATACAATAGTAGTTTAAAGAGTTTTATATTAATGCCGTTTAAGTCACTTTACAATAAACATTAATATTAAAATAAATATCTAATGGTACACAAACCACAAGAGTAAAAACAACAGAATGAGCACCAAGAATTTAAACATGCATCTTCTTGGAAACAGCTTTGCTTCTTACAGTTTGCTAAGGGCTCCATTGATTTAGATGCTCTGAAACAGTCAGAGTAAGCGTCAGAGATTTAAACAAAGTAGAAAATAAAGCACAGCTGAATTGTAAAAGTAGTTTTGTTTTTGGTATTTCCTCAGCTAGCCACGACAAACCACATTCTGGCCTGAGATAATACATGGGGCATACCAGTGTGTACAGTATTTTGAGAAATCAGACATTGCGTGGATGTGGGTTCATGCACGTTTATTTTGTTTTCTCACCTCCATAGTAAATGTGATGTGTTGCACTGGAACCCTAACTACATAGTCCAATTTATATTTATTGTCAGCCCCTCCAAGTCAGCTTTTTTTCATTCTCTCATCTTATGGGGCTGCCAATGTGCCCAGTTAACTGCTAGTAAGTAAAACAGAGTACACTGGCACCCCTCAGTCTTTACAAAATGGGGGAAGTGCAACATATCAGAAGGATTATGGCCACTGATAAAATCCTTTAAATAGCATATCTAGCCCTACACTAATCTGGGTTAGATACCCACTACTCAGCAAATCCACACACATTACAATCTTTGTACTCTGTCCTTGTTATATGCTGTAACTGTTCAGCTTGGAAAAGAGATGACTAAGAGGGGGTATGATAGAGACCTATAAAATCATAAGTGGTGTGGATAAAAAGTGTTATTTACTCCTTCGCATAACACAAGAACCAGATGATTACCCAATGAAATTAATAGTCTGCAAGTTTAAAAACAAACAAAAGGCAATACTTCTTCAAACAACACACAGTCAACCTGTGGAACTCATTGCCAAGGGATGTTCTGAAGGTCAAAAGTATAAATGAGTTAAAAAATATAATTGGGTAAGTTCATGGAGAATAGATCCATCAATGGCTATTAGCCAAGATGATGAGAGATGCAACCCCATGCTCTGGGCATCTCTAGACTCTGACTGCCAGAAGCTGAGAGTGGAGGATAGAGGATGGATCACTTGATGACTGCCTGTTTTATTTGTTCCCTCTGAAGCACCTGGCATCAGCCACTGTCAGAAGACAGGATATTGGGCTAGATGGACCAGTGGTCTGAATCAGTATGGGCGTTCTTATGGTGGGATCGAAACTCACAGGATCCAACCCTCTACTTCTCTGCACATTTGGGTAACTATTTACCTATGTGCAAAGAGTGAGCATGGAAGGACGCTATCCTGTTTGGCCAAGGTCACACAGGAACCTACAGCAAGCCTGGGAACTAAACCCAGACCTCCTAAATCTCAGGCCAGTGCCTTACATTCAAGATTCTCCTTCCCCTGCAAAGCAAATGTTCCTTTTATAAAAGTTTTGTCCAAAAGAAGGTAGGTATGCAAAATAACCAACAGAGGATTTAATTTTTTCTTACATACAATGGGAATTTAAAATACATAGCACACACCAAAGAATAAAGTTATTTTTGTAGTTATTCAAAAGCAAGTATCCAGAGTTAGATGAAATGCCTCAAGAGCAACATATGCATCACGTTGTTGCCCAAATTACTACCTCAATATTAAACACAATTAATGTCCCGCAAGCAGAAAAACTACTCGTCCCTAGAGGCAGTTCTTTTAATTTTGTACACCATCTCTAGGGAACTAGTTGCTTTTCTGCTTGCAGGTAACTGACTGTATTCTCTCTTTGATACAGACACTTTTTAAAAAAAAATAATTTAATTTATTTTTTAAAAGATCCTATTTGGCACTTCAATTAAATGAGTTTTGATCACTTCATTATTTGCTTTGTTTATACAGCTTTTGTCTTGCTCTAAAGATGGTGTTTCTCCCTCTGTTTACTCTGACCGATTAGGAAGGGACTAATGAAGTTAATTGTGTTAACGAAATGGCTAGCCAGTGGAAGACAGCAAATTATCAGTGATTCACGTTGACTTCCTCTGCAGCCTTAGCCATAACAAATCCAGGGTAACTCTGACAATCCTGTGATGACAACCATGAGGTGCCTCCCGCACTCAGTTAGAAAAGGACTGTAGGGCACAGGACCAGAATGGAAAACTCACTGTCGGACACAAGCTAGCGCAAACCAAACATGCTTCCAGGAAAGCTATGCTCAGTGAAGCAGAATTAAAGCAGGGCATAATTGCATCATGTGTGCACAGAGCATCGCTAGGCATGGCCCCATGGGGCATGGGCCCCAAATGTTTTGGGGAGTGCCCTGAGCCATGCTTGGGAGCTGGCGTCGGTGGGGCCATTTTAAATCTCCTGCTCTGCTACGCTCCCAGGCATGTGGCCCAGGGTGGAAAATGCAAATGATGCCTGCGCAGGGAGAGAGCAGGCTCAGCCTTTCATGGCTTCCCCCTTGAACTCCAGCAATAGTAAGCAGTGTGCTGGGCTCGGGGACTCGGGAGCTGGGTGCAGGTCAGGAAGGACAGGGGAAGGGGTGGGAATTGGGGGGGAAGGGGAAGGGAAAGAGGCTCGGGACTGGAGGGACAGGACAAGGTGCGCAGGGCCAGGGGATCGGTGCAGGCCAGGAGAGACGGGGAAGGGGGTGAGAGCGGGTGGAGGGAAGGGGCAGGGAAAGAGACTCAGGACATGGTGCGCAGGGCCAGGGGATCGGTGCAGGCCAGGAGGGACAGGGGAAGGGGGTGAGAGCGGGTGGAGGGAAGGGGCGGGAAAGAGACTCGGGACATGGTGCGCAGGGCCAGGGGATCGGTGCAGGCCAGGAGGGACAGGGGAAGGGGGTGAGAGCGGGTGGAGGGAAGGGGCAGGGAAAGAGGCTCAGGGCTGGAGGGACAGGACAAGGTGCGCAGGGCTGGGGGCTCGGTGCACAGCACCAGGAGAAGAGTGCCAGGGGAAGAGCACCAGTGCCAGGGGAAGAGATCCGGAGCCTGCCCCCAAAATCTCTATTCTATAGAGCAGCGCCCCTGGCCAAGACCACAGAGAAAGAAAACACCAATATTTAGTACTGGCATTGTTGGTACTGTTTCCTGTGAAGGTAGAATCTGGAGGGCTGCCCTTCAGCTTGGACTGAGGGTGAGGAAATAAACAGCTTTAACACAGATACAGCTAGGAGGGTGTGAGAGTTCTACTGTAGCATTGGTATTTAGGGTTCTTCTTATCTGCATTTTTCATAGGCTCTCTTCGGGCTGAAATAAATTGGCGTCCGGTCTGCCGATGGAATAACGTCACCCTCCAGGACTAAATTACAGTGGGAGGTCCAACTCTCGTGCTATTTCAATCCCTTAAGTAGCTTCACTGATTGGAAAAACAGAGTGAAAATAAAAAAACTGAAATGACTGGGTTTATATATAAACTCATCCTGCAAAATCTTACTCAGATGAGTGAGTACTGCAGGTGAATTCAGCTGGAATACGTACAGGTGAGCAACACCTACTTCTGCCTGAGTAGGTTTTACCACCATTAGGCTCCTTGAATGCTAAGCAGATTGGATCGAACACTGCTCCCATTAGGTCAATGGCAGTTCTGCCATTGCCTTCAGGGTGCGCAGGCCCCTTTTTCTTCAAAATGATCACCATGTCACATTTTTGGTAATTACTGTGATACCTTACAAATGTAACCCCCTCCACACACCCAGCCCCAGGATATGCAGCAGCACGGGCACAGCCACAAACCCAACTAAGCCCTTCCGTCAGGCCTCAGAGTTCAGCCACCAGCACTGTCCGAAAATATAAAAAATATCCTCGATAATAAGCAAGAGACACACCATACAAGTGCCCCAGGCCTGAATGCATCTGGCATCACTGAGCTGTACTTCTGCTGCACATGCAGATGGCTCAGCAACGTGAAAGGTATTTACTAGAATCAGGCTTCAGTTACCGACAGATGCTGCATTACACTCCCTACGTCACATCTGTCTGGAACGTCACCGTTGACTGTGGTCCTTTAAATGGGTCAAGTTTGTATAGAGGTACACATGCATGACCCTCTCAAGGTGTGGAAATTCAGTTTGATTTGGATGTTTACCAGACAATTGCTAAACCTTACTCAAATCCCTTAGGCTGAGCTCATGAGACTTCCAGCCCATTCTCTGGCGATTTTCAGTATTTCCTGCTTTCAGTTACCTCAGAAACCTGGGGAACATTGAGGCTTGCTTCTAGTGCGGTGTTTTTGTTGTTCCTCTTTTGGTCCATATTGAAACAGGAAGCACAGAGACGTGTACGTTAGGGCTTTCTCTGATAGAGCTTTTAAATACCTAGTATTTTCTCCCCAGGAAGATATTTATACAATGATCAAACCACCTCTCAGTCTTCTTTTTGATAATCTGAACAGACGAGCTCCATAAATCTCTCCCTGTATGGTATTTTCTCCAGAGCGCAAATCATTTTTGGATTCATCTCCTGATTCTGTCACTGAGATACTATGTGACTTGGAAAAGTCACTGCACCTCTCCAGATCCCCACTTCTCCTCTCACCACTAGTCTTAGTTAGACTGTAAAGTCCTGAAGATCCGAACACGCTTTTACTCTGTTTTAATATAAAGGGGCCCTGATTTCCTGTATAACATCTGTGTAAGTAGCTGGAGCCATTAGGATCAATAGTACCATAATTAATAATTATATTTTAACTGCTTAATAGAGATTGGCTGTAAAACATTAAAGTGGCTATTACTATTGTAAGATATCCATAACCTTAAGGAACGTCACACTTGTCGCAAAGGTGCACTCCTAGCTTCATGGCAACCATGGAGACAGAACTCAGATCTTCACATTCTAAAAGTATTGAGTACTACCTTACTCTCAGGAAGACTCTCCATTTGCTCTTCACAGCATGGGACCTATGAGTTCTGATTCAATTCAGCAAATGGCAGTGCACATGTACAAACAAGCAGGATAGCAAGAATATCAGTGTAGTCCTTACAGCAGAATTCCCCACCTGTACTGAAAGGGCGGAGAGTCCATAAAATTTCCTCTTTGAAAGCTGCATGGGAAGGCAGACTAAATTGCCAGAACGTGGGAAAAGCACCATATGGGATGTACTGTATGTCTCATCAAAGATCCTTCCACCGTGAAAGGTTTGGAGAGAAACACCTCCTGAATTCAGATATGTAGGTGCTTCCTCATGTTTGCGGCTCTCCACTTCCCTCTAGGTTACAGTAACTATAAATGCCCTATCCTGCCATGCATTTTGTGGGATATTCAACTGAAAAATACCTTGAGGCCACTTACTGTGGACCAGACCATGGTACCACTCAAGACAATGTCACAACCCCCTTTTATTTCTGGAGGACTGATTCAGCTTTAAATGTGGAAGAAGCAACCTATAAAGGTGACCTGAAATGACAAAGCTATATAGAACTCCTATCTTGAAATAGTTTACAATGATAAGAGCAGTCAACAAGCTGTTTATTGAGAGACATAGCCAGGAACCCTTACACCATTTATGCCACAAAGACTGAATGGGAAAAAATTAACTGTGTGTCAGACAGTTTCTTTTTTCCCCCTTTTTAAAACAGTGGTATTCTGGGTTGTAGTAAAGATGAAAATTATTCAAGCAAAAGTATGACCTTGCTAACTGTCAGGGCAACCCCCCTTTAAACAGAGCTCCCTGGGGAATCCTATAGATCTCCATGATGTCTGTGTAACATTGCAGAGTGAGAGTTTTGGACTGTTTCCACTTCTAACTCCTTGACCTTATCCAGTGTGCTGGTTGCGGCTCAGTCAAATATGCTGCATTCTGACTTTTCCCAGGAGTCTACAGAGTTTCTCTTTCGGGTTGTCTCAGATTTCATTCTCTGCAAATCAGCTTCTTTTAAAAAACCTTCCACTCATTCTAAACTTCAAAATTATTTCTCTCCAACTCCAGCTCCAGAAAGGAGCCGCCTTCGAAAATTAAAACATTCTACAATATGTATGCTAATCAATCACTAACTAAGAATACAAAGATACACTGGAATGACTAGAACACAAGAGTATAAATATTGATGTTTTCTTGACCTACTCTTTTAGCTCACGGACAGGGACACGTGAGAATTTCTGGCTGACTTACTCTTAATTCTTTCAAAAGTTCTATTTGGCACCTTTAGAATTGTGCTAGCTTGCAACAAATAGCAATTACAGTATTGTTAATGTTTTTCTAGGTATTGTAGGAACCTCTAAAGGAGGATTTATACCCTCCTTCCTGGCAAAAATTTTAAGACTTCTGTGAGACCCCTTAAAACAGAATCTGAAAATGTATGTAACCTGTCATTTAAATAAGCTTCTGTATGAGATGACCGGAGAATAGCTAATGTGATACCAATTCTTAAAAAAGGTTCAAGGGGTGATCCTGGCAATCACAGGCCAGTACGCCTAACTTCAGTACCAAGCAAAGTGGTTGAAATTGTAATAAAGAACAGAATTATCACACACAAATGAATATGATTTGTTGGGGAAGAGTCAATATGGTTTCTGTAAAGGGAAATCGTGCCTAACCAATCTACTAGAATTCTTTGAGAAGGTCAACAAATACGATGACAAGATGACCCAATGTATAGTGTACTAGTGTAAGAGTGTACTTAGATTTTCAGAAAGTCTTTGTCAAGTTCCCTCACCAAAGGCACTTAAGTAAAGTAAGCTGTCATGGGATAAGAGAGAAGATCCTCCCCAGGATCAGTTAAGTAGTTAGAAGATAGGAAACAAAGGATACAAATAAATGGATAATTATCAAAATGAAGAGAGGTAAATAGCAGTGTCCTGAAGGGATCTGTTTTGGGATCAGTACCATTCAATATATTCATAAATGATCTGGAAAAAGGGGTAAAGAGTGAGGTGCTAAAATTTGCAGATGTTACAAAGCTACTCAAGATACTTAAGTCCAACGCAGATTGTGGGGGGTTTACAAAGGGATCTCACAAAACTGGGCGACAAAATAGCAGATGAAACTAAATTTTGGTAAATGCAAAGCAATGAACATTGGAAAATATAATCCCAAATATATATATATAAAATGATGGGGTCAAAATTAGCTGTTACTGTTTTAAAAAGATGTTAGACTCATAAATTCTAAAGCAGTGGTTTTCAACCAGTGTGCCGTGGCACACCAGCGTGCCATGAAATTTTGTACAAAGGTAGTGAAAAATCAAAGTAAAACAAACATTGTTTCATCTTAAATAATAGTCTACCCAACAAACCAATAAAACTTGTTAAAATTAGCCCCATCAAATTAAAAGCGAAAGTATCAGTCTTTCGATTCTAAAACGTAAACATTCTTTGAGCAAAACAAACAGAGTCCTGTGGCACTTTTAAAGACTAACAGATTTATTTATCACATGAGCTTTTGTGGGAGAAAAGCCCACTTTGTCAGACGCTAAAGCTCATGCGATAAATAAATCTGTTAGTCTTTGAAAGTGCCACAGGACTCTGTTTGTTTTTCTGCAATAGACTAACACAGCTACCCCTTTGGATCTTTGAGCAATGCATTCTAGTCTTTTGGTGGTGACAGTAGGAGATGCTGCAACCCACTACCTGAGGATCTGTAACCCAGTACTGGATCCCGACCCGTAGTTTTAAACCCACTGCTTTAAGGTACACAAAATCCACCAGCCATTGAGTCATGCCTCAGGCTATAGATGAAGATGAGAAAACCCTCAGAGCCTTTGTCATTGTGTTATTTACTCCTCATACTACAGCTAGGGGTCACCAAATGAAATTAATAGTCAGCAGGTTTAAAACAACCAACACAAAGTTATTTTTCATGTAGGATGGTCAACATGTGTAACTCATCAGAGGATGTTGCGAAGGCCAAGTCTATAAAAACAAGGTTAAAAAAAACCACGTAGATCAGATTGTGGGGGATAGATACAGCAATGGCTATTAGCTGGATGGGCAGAGATGGCTGTTTGTCAAATGATAGGCATGATGACAGGATGGATCATTTTATGATTATCTGTTCTGTTCATTCCCCCTGAAGAACCCGGCATTGGCCATTGTTGGAAGACAGGATACTGGACTAGATGGACCATTGGTCTGACTCTGTATGGCAATTCTTAAAAGAAAAATAAAGTAGAAAAGGTGCATGACTTTAGAAAACAGAGGTCAAAGAAATGAAGATTGAACTAGTCTGAGTCAACATCTATATTGAGATGCATATTGCATTAGCATTAATAGAAGAGACAGAGGTGTTTCTACAGCTTTTACGCAGTAGGGAGTCTACTGTTGCTATCTGCATCCTGTAATACTGTACAGGAATGTGTGGAGTTGCAAGACCACAGTCTGCTTTGTAATTCAAGGGAACCCAAGAGCTAACAGTTACAATATTGCTAGGAGTAGTTTATAGGGGACGAAGGGTTCCAAGAGAGAAAAAACAACAGCTCCTAACTTTTGGCCAGATAAAATAAATTTTATTTTATTATTTATTTAATCATCATCAATTCCCCTGATTTCTCTGTAATTATATTCTTTTATTTCTTCTTGAAAACTTTATGTCTATCTGGGCAAAGGGGGGGGGGGGATTGTAGCATGGTGGCCGCTTACTGCTTCCAAAGCACCCTCTCGTACATAGGGTTGCCCCTTTGCCTATCCTGCTCTATTTGGCTCCTTCAAGAAGTTACTCGGTCTCCAGTCACCTTCTAAAAATCAATCCTTTAATTCACTCTTCACCTGTCCTGGCAATAGTTTGCCATAATACAGAACTCAGAAATTCAATATAAATACCAAGTTTTTCAGCTCATCTTCCTTTCTTTAATTCCCACTCGATGGCTTTATCTGGCTAGAGCTCTGCAGGAGCCAAACTTGCTCCTCATACAGACTCCTTCCATCAGCTCCAGCTCCACATTGTCTTCAGTTTCCTGAGCTTCTCCAGGTTAACATCAGGCTTCCTGTCTCAGGTGGTCATAGAATCACAGATTATTAGGGTTGGAAGGGACCTCAGGAGGTCATCTAATGCACTGGTTTTCAAACCATGGGTCAGGACCCAGTACTGGGTCGCAGACCCTCAGGTACTGGATCGCAGCACTCCCTGCTGCTGCTGCCAAAAGACTGGAATGAATTACTCAAAGATGTAATTGTTAGGTCAGGGGCATAAATGATTTTTCTTTAACTGGGGCCTGAGAAAAAGAGTTTGAAAACCACTGACCTAATCCAACCGCTTGCTCAAAGCCAGACCAACCCCAACTAAGTCATCCTCGCCAGGGCTTTGTCAAGCCTCACCTTAAAAGCTTTTAAGGATCATGATCCCACCACCTCCCTAGGTAACCCATTCTAGTACTTCACCACCTCCCTAGTCAAAAAGTCTCCACTATTCTCTCAACCACATCCCTTCCTGCCTTTTGTATTGGAATCACCCGATTCTTCTCCGGTGGGGTTTACCTTATTACAGGGTTAATCACTAATTTTATACACTGTAGTAGTCTTGCAAGGTGAACCCCTCGAACTTTTGTAAGATGCTAACAGAGTCATCATTGTCTGATGCTTGGTCTACACCACCACGCTGGGTCAATGGACTTATGGCTATTCAGTGCGGCATCTCATCAACCCTACCTTCCACCTTTTGGGGTGGTGGACTAATTCAGTTGACTGGAGAGTGCTCTCCCATCACGTGAGTGGATCGACAGGCTCTTGGAATCTGATCCCATCATGGGATGCTTCCAGAAAATTTCTGGAGACAGGTCTATACTTAAAATGCTGCATCAGCACAGCAACACCTAATGAAACTGTACCACTGTAGCTTTATATAAAAGACTTTAATGAAGACACTCTACATACGCCAACAGGAGAGAGCTCTTCTATTAGTGCGGTTAACCTACCTCCACCAGAGGCGGCAGCTATGCCAGCATCGGAAGCTTGGTCAGTATAATTATCTCGCTCAGGGGTATGGATTACACCCCTCAGTAACAGTTATAGGGAAGTAATTCTGTACTGTGGAGTAGGCTCGGGGCATCTCTAAACTGCTGTGGCGGCAGGCATGGATGCAGCAGCATCAATTGAGAGGTCTGTTTTGTGATACAACTTCAGATTCATAAGAAGATAAAGGATGGCCTTGAAGGTGAGGTCATTTGAAAATAAGGGGAGCACCACATCTAGGCCTTCTCCCTCCAGATGTCACTGTCTATAGAGAGAGGTCTGATGGAGATCAAAGTAATTTATTACTGTCTTCTCTGTAACTAGGGTTTCTTCCAGTGTTACCACAACTTTTTTGCTGGTCTTCAGTAAGGTAATTTTCTGTATAATCAACTTGATCTTTTTTTGTTTACTGTGTGCCAAGATTTGTAAATAGTATGAGTATAAGATACATCTATTAGAAGAAGTCATGTCAAGTGATAAGGACACTAACTTAGAACTTGGGGGACCCAAGTTCAAATCCCTGCTCTGCCACTGGACTTTCTATGGCAAGTCATTTAAGGCCTCAGTTCCTCATTTGTAAAATGGGGATAACACCACTTCCCTACCTTACCCTACTGGAGTGCTTCAAGGATCAATAAAGTACTAAGCTCTATGGACAGAAGTGCTATATACGAGAGAGGTGGTATTTTTATTACTATGTTTAACCTGTTTAATTACATTTGATTTTAAGGGCACTGATTCTTGATGTTACCTACCAAAACCACATTAGAAAAGCACACCTGTTAGAGGCAGTTCTGTTTGATCCTCACTTAGGACGACTAAAGCAAGTGTGTTGGAAATGCAGCTCCTGCACCTAATGTTTTAGTCCCAGGTGAGCAAAGGACTTTGATTTACTCTTTTATAAAACTAGGGTATCCATAAGAGGACTGGGTAATTTTGGCAGCACAAATGCTGACGGCACTGAGAAAGAAATTGGATAAGTGAAGAAGCAACAAACGTATCTCTTCTTCCTCTGTGCTAAGAGCTGTTCAGAAATGCTCCTGTTACATGGAAAAGTACTACATGAAAGACTTAGTATTACAGGAAGTGCATGGCAGGAACCCTTCCCCGCTGTACACTACTTAAGCTTCCTTGATTGAGAGAAAGGGCAGGTATGTACAAATCAAAGACTATCTGGAGGTCCGGGACATTCACTCAACAACAAGCCTTTCCTCCTTTAGTTTACTGCACTTTTTTAATGAACTGTCACGTAATTCACTGGTACTTATTAGTCAGAAGATTATGTGCCACCATTCTAACTTACAGTAACGATGACAAATCCATTTCCAGTTACAGCATGTACTAAGAAGCCTATAATTGCTTACCTACTGCAGTGCATGTGTCAGTGAAGAATTAGAACTTTTTATTCCATGTATGCTTTCTTTCACACTATTAAGTTGTTTGTAATGGACAGAAGGAATAAAAATACTGCAGGCTGAGATTATTCTATATATTAAAACTATAATGCTTTTGCTACACCGATCTACCTCTTTAGGTATTTATATGGCCTTCATCACTATGGTATGAATGCATCCTATTTTTTTTTTTCAAAAGAAGAGGTTACTTACTGTAACTGGTGTTCTTCGAGATGTGTTGCTCCTGGCCATTCCATAGTAGGTGTGTGCGCGCCTCGTGCACGGAACGCCGGAATTTTTTCCCCTAGAGATCCCGTAGGGGCCGGCTGTAGCGCCCCCTGGAGTGGCGCCGTTGCGGCACCTCTATATAAGCTACAGCCGGCCCTACCCCCTCAGTTCCTTCTTGCTCTTATTCCGAGCGGGGACGGAGGGCGGGAAGTGGAATGGCCAGGAGCAACACATCTCGAAGAACACCAGTTACAGTAAGTAACCTCTTCTTCTTCTTCGAGTGATTGCTCCTGTCCATTCCATAGTAGGTGAATCACCAGCCTTACCTTGAGGCGGCGGGTCGGAATTACAGCTTCGCTGAGAGCAGGACTGCTCTGCCAACAGCCGCGTCCTCTCTCGCTTGCTGCGTAATCGCATAGTGTGCTGCGAAGGTGTGGACTGAAGACCACGTGGCTGCCTTGCAAATGTCCACTAACGGCACACCCCCTAGAAAGGCCGCCGAGGAGGCCTGAGCTCTTGTCGAGTGTGCCTTGATCGGGGGCGGTGTAACCTTTGCCCGGTTATAGCATTCGCGGATGCACTCGACTATCCATCCGGAGAGCCTCTGTGATGAAATGGGTTCTCCCTTCATTCTGTCTGCTACTGCCACAAACAGTTGTGTGGATTTGCGAAAGGGTTTCGTCCTGTCTATGTAGAACGCCAGGGCTCTGCGCACGTCTAGCGTATGCAGCCTGCGTTCCCTGTCCGAAGCGTGTGGTTTGGGGTAAAACACCGGTAGACAAATGTCCTGACTGGTGTGGAAAAGGGATACCACCTTTGGACGGAAGGCCGGATGCGGGCGCAGCTGCACCTTGTCCTTATGGAAGACCGTGTAGGGTGGACCTGCTGTCAGGGCTTGAAGCTCTGACACCCTTCTGGCCGATGTAATGGCCACGAGGAAGGCCACCTTCCAGGACATGCACAGCAGAGAGCAGGAAGCTAGAGGCTCAAATGGCGGGCCCGTCAGCTGGGTCAGGACCAGATTTAAGTCCCATTGCGCCACCGGTGGACGGGTGGGGGGAAAGAGCTTATCGAGGCCTTTGACAAAACGTTTGACCATCGGGGCCGAAAAGACTGTGCCCCCTTCCGCTCCCGCATGGAAAGCCGAGATGGCTGCCAGGTGGACTTTGACCGAAGCGGATGCCAAGCCCGAAGACTTGAGATGCCATAGGTAGTCGAGGATATCCGGGAGCGGGGCTGACCTCGGAGCAATCCCTTTGTCTGCCATCCAGGTCGAGAACCGTTTCCATTTTGCCCCATACGCGGAGCGAGTAGAGGGCCTCCTGCTGTTGAGCAGGACCTCCTGGACCTCCTCCGAGCACATTTGCTCGTTTGGGGTCAACCACTCAGGTACCACGCCTTGAGGTGGAGCGATTGGAGGTTCGGGTGCAGGAGTTTTCCGTCGTCCTGCGACAAGAGGTCCGGCAACAGGGGTAGATCTATCGGGGCTCTGGACGAGAGGTTCCAGAGGGTTGTGTACCAGTGTTGCCTGGGCCACGCTGGGGCCACCAGAATCACTGTGGCCTTGTCGTGCTTGATCTTTAGAAGCACTTGGTTCACTAAGGGTGTCGGGGGAAAGGCATACAGAAGCTTCCCTGTCCACTGGATCGTGAACGCGTCCGCTATGGAGCCCGGGCTCTGTCCCCTGAACGAGCAGAAACTCGCGCATTTGGCGTTGGAGCTTGAGGCGAAGAGGTCCAGATGGGGAGTTCCCCACCTCTGGAAGACCTCCCTCAGGACCTCCCATTTCATTGACCACTCGTGGGTTTGAAACTTCCTGCTGAGGTCGTCGGCCAGTGTGTTCTGCGACCCCGGCAGATAAGATGCTATCGGCAGGATTGAGTGTCGGATGCACAGCTCCCAGAGGGCGAGTGCTTCCTTGCAGAGATGGGAGGAGCGGGGACCGCCTTGCTTGTTGATGTAATACATGGCAGTTGTATTGTCCGTCTGTATGGAGACTACTTTCCCTTTTAAGTGCTCCTTGAATGCCTGACAGGCCAGACGCACTGCCCTGAGCTCCTTCACGTTTATGTGTAATGGGAGCTCCTCTATCCCCCAGCGGCCCTGTGTCCTCAGCTGGCCTAGGTGTGCCCCCCAGCCCAAATCTGACGCGTCTGTTACTAAGGAGATGGACGGGCTTGGGGCTTGGAAGGGTAGCCCTGCGCAGACTTGGTCCTCCTGGCACCACCAATCTAGGTCCTTCAGAGTCTGCGTGGAAGGGGCCACTATCATGTCGAGATCGTCTCGACTTGGGCGGTACACTGACGCTAGCCACCGCTGAAAGGGGCGGAGACGTAATCGAGCATGCCTGACCACGTAGGTACAGGCCGCCATGTGCCCCAGCAGCCTTAGGCACATCCTTACTGAAGTTAGTGGATGTCTCTGCAACCCCCTTATGGTGTCTCGGATTACTTGGAACCGTGAACGAGGAAGCGATGCCCTTGCTACTGTCGAGTCCAGGACTGCTCCTATGAATTCTATCCGTTGGGTCGGCACTAGGGAGGACTTGCGCTGGTTGACCAGTAGACCAAGACGATTGAACACATCTTGTATGATCTGCAGGTGGAGAGACACCTCTGATGGCGAGCGGCCTCGCACCAGCCAGTCGTCCAGGTAAGGGAAGACCTGAACCCTTCTCTTTCTGAGGAAGGCTGCCACTACTGCCAGGCACTTGGTGAATACCCTGGGTGCTGCAGCAAGTCCAAACGGGAGGACCGTAAATTGGAAGTGCCTGTCTCCCACTTTGAAGCGCAAGAACCGCCTGTGACGCGGGGTTATTGCTATGTGGAAGTAGGCGTCCTGCAAATCGAGGGCGGCATACCAATCTCCCGGATCCAGGGATGGGATAATTGAGGCCAGTGAGACCATGCGGAAACGAATCTTGCGTAGGAAGCGATTCAGGAACCGTAGGTCCAGGATGGGACGGAGGCCCCCTTTCGCTTTGGGAATGAGGAAGTATCTGGAGTACACCCCTTTCCCTTTCAGTTCTTGAGGAACCTCCTCTATCGCCCCTTTCTCCACGAGGGTCTGAACCTCTTGGGCCAACAGTTGTTCGTGAGATGGGTCCCTGAAGAGGGACGGGGTAAGGGGGGGGCGGAGCGGTGGGGGCGAGGAGAACTGGAGTGAGTATCCATGCTGCACCGTGCGGAGTACCCATTGGTCCGAGGTAACTAGGGCCCAGGCACGGTGGAACCGGGATAATCTGTTGAGGAAAGGCAAGGGAATTGGATCCGTAGCTATAATTGGTACGTCGTCCCCGATCGTACCCTCAAAAGGGCTTCTTAGGTCCGGAGGGATGGCGCTGCCCTCCCTGGTTCTGGTCCGGGGGGCGACGGTTTGCCCTGCGCCCATTACGGCCTCTCCTTCTGTCCCAGTCTTGGCGCCGTTGGTATGGGCGAGCCGATGCCTGCGGCTTAAAGGGCTTTCTTTGCGTCGCTGGGGCATGGAGGCCCAGCGATTTTACCATTGCCCTCGAGTCTTTGAGGGACTGAAGCCTGGAGTCTGTCTGAGACGCAAACAGCTCCGGCCCCTCAAAGGGCAGGTCCTGAATGGTGGACTGGACCTCGGTGGGCAGGCCCGAAGCCTGGAGCCACGAACTCCTCCGCATGGTGATGCCTGATGCCATCACCCTGGCTGCAGCGTCCGCTGCGTCCAGTGCCGACTGAAGGAGGGCTCGGGACACCACCTTCCCCTCCTTAGACATAGCTGCCAGCTCGGACCTCGAGTCCTGGTCCAGCTTGTCGGTCAGCTTATCGAGGGCCGCCCATGCGTTAAACGTGTATCTGCTGAGGATCGCTTGTTGGTTGGCGATCCTCAGCTGTAGACCCCCCGAGGAGTACACTTTACGGCCAAACAGGTCCATTTTCTTCGCGTCCCTCGACTTAGGCGTGGGACCTTGGTGACCTTGCCTTTCTTTCTCGTTGGCCGTCTCAACCACCAGCGAGTTCGGGACCGGGTGGGAGTAGAAATGCTCGTAGCCTTTAGCGGGGACAAAGTACTTCTTCTCCACCCGCTTGGCTGTTGGAGCGATAGAGGCCGGAGTTTGCCACAAGGCTTTTGTAGTGTTTTGCACTGTCTTAATCAGTGGCAGGGCCACCCTGGAGGGACCCTCTGGGAGGAGGATGTCCACCATTGGATCCGCTTCCTCCATGACCTCCTCTGCCTGGAGGCCCATAACCTTCGCCACTCTCCTAAGCAAGTCCTGATGCGACCTGCTGTCATCGGGGAGAGTGGCTGGTTTTGCTCCTGCCACCGCCTCGTCCGGTGGAGATGAGGACGACTCTCCCGTTGGGTCCGCCGGGGGCCCCAACGCTCCTGAGGGCTGCGGGCCCTCTCTCGTTGAGGGGTCGCCCCGAGTCCTTCCTGCCCGGTCCCGGGCAGGGGTCCTCCCCAACTCTGGAGGAGCACTTGCTGTGCAAGACGGTTGGTGTCTCGACGACAGAGTGGAAAGAGGCCTGTCCGACAAGGGGCCCTGGGCCTGATGGTATGCCCACGGGGTCCAGAATGGCCACTGTTGGGGTGGTTGCCACTGGCGCCCATCCCCATGGCCAGCCTCTCTCCTCCCGGAGCGGCTCCTGCTCCGTCTGGCGGAGCTCATACTGTCGCCCGACTCGGACGAAAATCTGCTCCGTGGGGACCAAGGTGGGGCTGTGCCGCGGACCGGAGAGTAATATCGCCCCGCCGTCGGGGTCGCTACTCGCGGTGCCGACAGGCGGCGGTGCCGCGAAGATTCACGGCTCAGGCGCTCTGGTGGGGACCGGTACCGTGGGGCCCCTGCTGCCGCCATCACCGCTGGTGGAATGGGTGATCGGTGCCGCTCCGGGGGCGAAATATATTGGGAACGCTCCCCGTGGGCCTGGCCTGTAGGTGAAGGCCGCGCCTGCTCCAACGGCGAACGGTGCCGTGGAGGGCTTCGGCGCAACAGCGCCGGTTTCCCTTTCGACGGCACCGATCTCTGCGGTGCCGGAGGGTGGGTCTCTGGTGCACACGGTGCCGTGTGTGCAATGAGATCTCGAGCTGCTTCGAAAGTCTCTGGGGTCGAAGGCAGCTGGAGGTCCTCCTCCAGGATCGCCCTGGTGGGTGAGGCGTTGGACCCCGGACTCGACGAAGCCTTCTCGCGGCCCGGAGTCAACGGGGTCGGAGCTTGCAGCTCCTGGAGCTGACGGTCCGAACCCGGTACCGTCTGCGCTCCTTGCTTCGAGCGCTTGACAGGTGATCTGCCTCTGTCTGCGCGCCTCTTCTTTTTTGCCGGTCCAGGAGAGAGAGAGCGGTGCCGTGGTGGCGGTGCCGAGTGTTTTGGTGCCGGCGGCGGCATTCGGTGCCGTGGTTCCTTCGCCGATTTGGCGGGCCTCGGTACCTCGCCGATGGTCTCTGGGGCGCTCCGCACCGATGGTGCCGCGCTGGACCCGGCTCCCCCGGTGCTTGCCGGCCGCAAAGCGTCCTCCATTAGGAGGAGTTTGAGTCTGTGCTCCCTCTCCTTTTGGGTCCTTGGGCGGAACCCCCGGCAAATCTTGCACCGTTCTCGGAGGTGGGACTCCCCCAAGCACCTCAAACACTCACGGTGCGGATCGTCCAGGGGCATGGGCCTACGACAGGCCCCGCAAGCCTTGAAGCCAGGCATGCCCCGGCCCCGAAACGGGGCTCTTCGATGGAAGAACAATTAACTAACCAAACCAACTGGAAAGCTATCTAACACAATTTGTAAACTAGGGTACTGCTAGCGAGCTAGCCAACGTTCCAGCGACCGTCAGGGCGGTAAGAAGGAACTGAGGGGGTAGGGCCGGCTGTAGCTTATATAGAGGTGCCGCAACGGCGCCACTCCAGGGGGCGCTACAGCCGGCCCCTACGGGATCTCTAGGGGAAAAAATTCCGGCGTTCCGTGCACGAGGCGCGCACACACCTACTATGGAATGGACAGGAGCAATCACTCGAAGAAGAAGTGACAAATACTCTCTTCTCTTTTACACCAAGCAACAGGCTCAGAAAGCTTTCCCCTCCCTGCATGCTCCCCTTTTCCTTTACGTGAATGAATCTTTGAGCTTGTCTGAATGAACATTTAGTTCGGAAACAAACTGAGGTTTAGTTCCAGGGAGGTAGCCATGTTAGTCTATTTCAGCAAAACAAACAAGGAGTCCTGTGGCACTTTTAAAGACCAACAATTTTATTTATCGCGTAACCTTTCGTAGACATAGTCCCTCTTCATTATGCCCACGAAAGCTCATGCGATAAATAAATTTGTTAGTCTTTAAAAGAGCCACAGGATTCCTTGTTTGTTAAACTGGGGTTTGAACCTATCCTGCACTAAACTGCTGCAGTTTCACTGTCCGTGAGGATCCTACTGAGGTGCACTTGAATGGGGGTACTCTTCTGCTGAAATCTGGAAAAAGAGAGAGATCTTACATGCAGAGCTAAACGTAGTGATGCAGTGCCAACATCAAAGAGGCTAGAAAATGAACAACTTCCAAAAAAGAATCATATACACGTACCTAACAGCTCAATTCAACTGAGGAACACGATACTAACAAAAAAGGCTACACTAGAGAGCTGATTTTGACACGATCTTTTGTAGCATCATAGTTTCTATACATTCAGTACATGAGAATAAAATCAGTTATTAAATTCTAAAAAATTTAAGAAGTGACCAAGGTTGGTGTTTCTAGGGACTGTAGTTTGATTTGAAGAACCTAGAGAAAGGTGAGAATTCAGGGCTACATTTCAAAAAGGGAGCACACATTTAAACATTACTAAGTATTTTACTGAAAAGATTACACCAAAATGTCAAAATGGTTCTTTGAACAGTTATTGTGCCAAATTTAGAGACTAATTTAAATTGCTGAAGTGTGAAACAAGGGATTTCCGTACTCTTTGGAGCTCATTCACCTGCATACCTACTAATGTGATGCCTTAAGATACAACTGGATCTGCTCTGATCCCTCAGACAGAGATAAACACCTACAGGACCTAAAACTACAGTACCCACCTGGGGAAGTGAAGAAACAGACTGACAGAGCCAGACAGTATCCAGGAGTCACCTACTACAGAACTGACCCAAAAAGGTAAACAACAAAACGCCACTGGCCATCACTACAGATCTACAACTTATCCTGGAAGATGATCCCACACTCTCTCAAGCCTTGGGAGGACGGCCTATCCTTGGCTTCCAGACAGCCTCCCAACCTGAAGCAAATACTCACCAGCAACCAAACATCATACAATAAGAACACTAGCCCAGGAACCTATCCCTGCAACAAACCCCGTTGGCAAACCTGCTCACACATCGACTCCAGTGATACCAACCGAGGTCCCAACCACATAAGCCAGACCATTTGGAGCTCATTCACCTGCACACCTACTAATGTGATATATGCCATCATGTGCCAGCAATGACCCTCTACCCTATACATTGGCCAAACCAGACTGTCCTTATGCAAAAGAATAAATGAACACCAAACATGTAAAACATCCATAAACCAGTAGGAGAACACTTCAGTCTCCCTGGACACTCAGTAGCAGACTTGAAAGTTGCCATACTTCAACCAAAAAAAACTTCAGAAACAGACTTCAGAGCAGAAACTCATCTGCAAACTTGACACAATCAGATTGGGTCTGAATAGGGACTTGGAATTGTTATCTCATTACAAAAAGCAATTGTCCCTGTTAATACATTCTTATCTTTTAATCAGCTGGTGCAAATGGACCTCATCTACCTTAACTGAATTGACTAGGGCCATGTACACACGATCACTTTATTGTGCGATAAGGCTCCTTACCTTGCAATAAAGCTTGGAGCGTCCACACCATCATTTTCCCTGTTGCGCAGCAACACCCACTTGCCCTGCAACAGTTAAACCACTCCAGTCGAGAGTGGTTAGGCGGTAGTACTCGTGTGGATGGATTTTCCGCAATAGATAGCCTCCGGAAATGTCCCAGAGTGCCAATCCAGGCCACTCTGGGACATTGGAGTTGTCAAATATGTCAATTTCACTGCTCTAGCAGAGCAGTGAAACTGACATATATGTCAATTTCACTGCTCTAGCAGAGCAGTGAAACTGACTTTTATTGGAGCTGCCAGGTTCCGCAGCTCCAAGGGATTGGCCCCCTGGACCAGCGAGGGCAGCTGGTTCAGGCCAGCCCCCTATCTCAGCCCCGGGGCTTCGGGTGGCGGCGGGGGCTGCAAGTTTAAGCGCCGCAGTCCCTGCCACCACCCGAACCCTGCAGCTGGACTAGGCTGGCTGTGGGCAGTGCATGGTGGGACAGGTGCCTACCATGCACTGCTCCTTGTATCGCAAAGGAGCTTCTCACGTGTGAATCCAAAAGTGCTATATTTAGAGTGATTTCCTTGTCCCGCAACAGCTTATTACGGGACAAGTTTGTCGTGTGTACATAACCTAAAAGTGCCACAGGACTCTCGTTGTTTTTGCAATCCTCCTGTAAGCGCAAATCTTAGTGCAACCTTAAGTACACAATTGTTCCTAATATCACCACAATAAAATAAAACATCTATTTTGCACTGTACCATCCCCAGCTCATGTCCTTACACTATTAACCCTAAGGCACAGGGATTGTTATTTATTCAGCACACCGTCATAGACTGTAAACTCCCCTACAATGCTATATAAAATACTAGCATGTGATCATTTCAGTCATCTTGATTTTTGCTCACAATAACTACATTGTAGTATATATACTTAAATGGGATTTAGCTTTAGTTTCAGAACTGAAAAATGCTTTATGGAACATAGAATTTAAAGCTAAAAGAAAAACACTGTAGTGTAAGGACACAAGTTAAGCTGTTTGAGTAAGCAAAAAAAATAAACTTTCAGATGAGGTTTGGAACTAGACTAGACTTGGAGCACAGGAAAATTTCTCCCAATGGCAGAAGCAGAAGAAAAATCTCACACCACACTAGTAGTAGTAAGAGTGACAAAAGCACCGTCTTCAGCAACAAAGCAACTACCCAGAAGAGAACATTAGGCACAATACTCTCCAGATCTTTCCCTTCACAGCTAGTCACCTAGTTAAAACAACCATAAGGTAAAAATATTACCATTTAAAAGTAAATATGTTGCTGCTAGGTATCACATAGCACCAATGAACGTCTCTTGCTAACCTTGAAAATAAACTTTAAGACAGGGATTTTCAAAATGGCCGTATGTGAGCCTGTTGCCTAACTTCCATTGACTTATGCATCTAATTCCCTTAAGACAGGGCTCAACAAAACCCAGGTGCCAGGTCACCATGGTGACCAGGGTTTGTAGCCTGGTGTCTAGCTCTACTGCAGAAATGCTGCAGATGAGCATCCTCTGGTGGCTAAAAATAAAACTGCTGGTGCCTAGCTGGGAGCTAATTTTGTCAAGCCCTGCCTTAAGAGCCTTTGAAAATCCAGCTTAAAAGGTATGCAACAAGCTACAACAAATGGCTAGTTTGCAATATTTCTATTAGGCTCGAGCCCACCTATTGACTTCAATGGGAATTGGATCAGACTATAACTGCACATACAAGCCAATATTAATTACAGTTCAGGAGCGCTTCCTCCAGCAGGTTGTCCTACATTAACCTGTAATAGTGGCTATTTGCTCTGAAAAAGGAGCATTATTATTGATTACTTCTACTGCAGTAGTGATTAAGGATGTCAAATATGATTGTCACGCATTATACTAGGCAGTGCCCTGGGGTAGCTCACTGTTTAAGTTAACAACATCTGGTCTGATGTTTCAGTATGACCAAACATTGAAAATAAGAGGAACAATAGGCAATAAAGGCAAGTTCTGGACCTTGTTCACAACTCTTTATTGCTTTACCTTCCCCATTTTCCTCATTAAATATTCCTTCATTCCCACCAGTGGAGCTGTGGAATTTGATTTTAGAGGACATGCCAGGAAATAAAATGAGGAATCAGAAAGAGAAGATCTCTAGAGGACACTTTACTTTGAGGAAAGTCAGTTCTTTTAAAAATAATTGAGAAATATCAATAAAGCAGAACTGGTGCACTCTGAACTTTTAACCGGGCATCCAAAAAGCACGTGAGCGTGAATACAAGTAATTTGGAACCATTTCTGTTTACACTGTTCTTTTTTTAAAAACATTGTACTTAACTCAGTATATTGAACTGTAAATCAATCCAGCTTCCCGCTCACCTGCTTCCCACAGACCGAGGTTTTAATTCATTTACACTGTTTTACTGAGAAGGAAACTGACCTAGGATGGTTACAATTTCAAAACTGAAATGGCGTATGGCTTCAGTTAAAGAGAAAGGCTCATAATATTCCACAGAGTACCTTCTCGGAACTCTCTACATTCTATTAGAAACTCTATCCCGCTAAGACTGGTTATTCCTACCATCACAAAAATAAGTCCCCAGCCCAGAGTCCCTCTGCCAGAACTATAAGTACATTTGATTTGATTCTTTTCTCTCTTACATGAGGATGTGTGAGAAGTAACTTCACTGAAATCAGTGGTGTTACACTGGTTTGAAAAACAGGTTAGAATCAGCTCCATTACATTAGGAAACTGGCAGGTAGGAAGGCATACCCAGCTGTTATCACTCTCTTGGCACCCAAGGACCTAACATAGCACATTGATTGTGCTTCTTTACGAAAGCCCCAAACCTGCCATGTTCTGTAATCACTTGGAGTTGTCACAGAACTCTAACTCGATCCTTTCATTTAGCTCACTGTACTTAGTGAAAGGACAGCTGCATTTCTGAATCCAATCAGACAGCTCTTTGGTAGGTGTCCTTTTTCCTAACTGATTTTAGAAACAAACAAATGCAGTACAAAAATCTCCCTGCTCCCCCACATCCTGTCAAAGCTTTATATAAAAGAGTATCAGTAGAATAAAAGCAAACTAATTTTGTTTTATGAAGGAAACATTAACAGCACACCAACTGCATAAGCAATTGACAATAAACCCCTGATACAGCATTTGCCCATATAATTACATAAAACATAGGCCTTCTGTCTGTATACTCATCTTTTGAATTCCTGTATGCAACAATTAATTTGATTCAAGAGGTTTATTCAAGTTGCCTGTCCTCCTGGAGCTCATTAAATGGCTTGTTAGTACCAATGGCATACCATTTTTCAATGTTAGTTTGAAAATAAATAAAGAGCAAGATAAAGGACAAAGATATACCCAAATGTATGATTGCCTTAATTTTTTTTAAAAATAGGTACCACCTTTTTATCCTATTGATCTGGAAGTTATCAGAAATATTTAGCAAATCAGAGTTTAGGATAAATGAAACTTGTTTCTAAACAAATTTGAGGAAGTTAAGTTTGATAATCAGAATCTAACCTACATTCTTTCCCCTCTACGAGGTCTCCAAAATGTCGGGGGGGGGGGGAAACTTTGAGGGGAGTTGGAAGTATTAGATGTTTACACTCACAGTTACATTACATTGGATTCAAAATGTTAGAAGGGATATAAGCCTTCATGCTTCCTGGTAAAAGCCAATAATTATCCACAGAGGTTTTAAAAATATTCCTCTATGAGCAGGACACTCTGCAGCAGTTTTTACTGGCCGTTGTTCACACAGGATACCAATAAATGGACTACGAACTGGATCTACTAATAGTAAGGCAGATCTTCAAAGATCCACATCTTCATTGGCTTTCTCTTGTATTTCTGCCACACCAGCCCTGTTTCATGGTGTTTATCCTTTTGTCCATGGACAACTAGAAGGAACTTCCTTCAGAGCTCGTCCATGCTTTCTTTTTCTTTAACGGGATGCAGGGTTCATGGCTAAATGACCAAGTATGCTTGTTCCCCTAAGGACGAACACTGCCTTTGCAGCGCTCCTCCCTCACCCTGGAAACGGAGTCAAGTTATAATTAGAGGCTGTATCCAGCAGCATATTCAATGAGGGGAGCAAATAACTTCTGAGGGAAAAATCTGGCCCCTAATCTACAAGTCTGGGTTGCCTTTTTTTAGCAACCATCAAAGTATTCCTGATTATGTAAGGAAAATTTGTAAATTCAGTAAAAAAATTTAAGCCTATTATAATGGCTTAATACCTAGCCCTTCCACCATTGCCCTCCATGACTTCAGATGCCTCTTTCGGCCGAGAAGCAAAAGAACCGTTCTAACAAATTGGGTCTCTGGAAGCAGTGCAGCGTCTTCTCTCAAAGTCCATCAACACCAAACCATTCATATACAAGTTAAATTAATGGATCCTAAAGTACACCCAACAATGGAGTCATATACATTCCCTCTACTCAAAGTAAAGTGGCATCACATGAAAAGGTAAAACTGAGCATTGGGAAATGACTCTAGTTTACTGTGCTGATTTACACCATGAGCCATGATTTGATGATTCAGATTTTCAAAGTCACAGCAAGGCTCATTTCCCCAGCGTCACAGGGTGACAAAGGGTTTACATCGATTCTGAAAGGCGTTGGGTGCTTTTATGGGGTTCTCCAGCAGAAAGCCCAGAAGTGAGTGATAAGTGTTAAATAAGCTCTCTTAAAAACACCTGCTTTGCTTTAACTAGTATTACAATATTTTAAACACATTAAAAACAAAACTCCCCAGACACATTTCCAGCTTCTTTTTCCAACTTACCCAATCTACGTGGTGAGATTATCTGAAGTTCTTAACTGCTTCAGGAACATTGAAAGTCCATGGCACTGGGCTCCTACATAATTTTAGTGTTTCTGAAAATCCCACCCCTGGCCTTTCCCTACTCATCCCCAAGCGCTTCCCCACTGGACTTCATCTGAGTGTCACCAATCACTATGAATGTTCTGGAAAGTGTCCAAACAGTAAAGTCACAGCACTTAGAAATGGGAGGGAGAGAGAAACCACAATGTCTTCGGTCTCATCTGGAGAAGTGTGGAGCTCCCTCCCAACCCACTAGTGTGAAGTCAGTGGAAAGGCCCTCTGTGTCATTAAAAACTGTAACACAGACAGAGCTATATTTGTTTTTATGACCAAGCAAGACTCAAAAAATAGAATGGAATGTCCCACAGACTGACTGATTCTCTCTGTGCCTCTTAACAAGGATACCAGGGTAAAACAAAAGAGGTGCTCAGAATGCTAGTGTGTTCTAGGATTGCTATCTATGCTTTAAAATGTCTTCTCTGTAGAGTCCTCCTTTCGGGGGAGTGTAGTTGATGTTAAATGACAGTTCTCTTCATTCCATGCAAGCAGTGTGTGTGCCATTAAAACTATCAATCACTATATTCTCAAACAAACTCATGCAAGAAAACGCTAAGACAGACACCCTTCTGGGGCAAAACAGAGTATAATAGACCAGGAGTCCGGTGACACAGGAAAGAGTCAATAATCCCTGGCTTCTTCAGTCCTGACCCCTTTACTCCAAGAAGATTTGCTATGTATTTCCTCCTGCGGATGGGAGGGAAACCCAGTTCTGCTGACTCCTCTGGGTTCCAGCTCAGGTACTCCTGTGTTAAACAGCTGAGACCAGTTCCTCACTATCCCTTTCTATTTCCTACCTGGCCTCTCTTACGGTGTTTCCAGACTTGGGTTCTTAGTTTCTCCTTCTAGCAATTTGACTTCCTGCCAGTCTGCTGCTGAAGTCACTCATTCCTCAGAGGGGCAACTGCCAGACAGAATCCTATCTGCAGCCTCTTATCCCCAGCTGTTTCTGGGGCAGCAATTACCCACCATTAAGGAGCTAGTTAGCCCTCCTGTTAACTCAGTAGTGACACGGCAGGATGGGGTCTACATACCTCTTGACAGAAATAAACACAGGCAGCATTTTTTTAAAAAAATGAAGAACAGAAGGCCTCACCCGCACAGTTCCCAGAAAGTAAAAGCCTCGGACTAGGCTAAATCATTGATGCCAGTCTTTTGCAGGACACAGGGCATAGTAATCTACCACACTTTGTCTTCTCCATTTAGCTTGTGAACACTTGGAGGCAGGGACCACCTCTTACTCCATACTTGTACAGTGCCTAGCATAAAAATGACCCCCATCTCCATCAGCGTCACTAGGTGCTACCAAATAAATATAAATAATGGCAACAAAATACCAGGCTTTGGGTTTTCCAGGCACAGATATTTTAGGATGGCATGTAGAGGAAAAATCACCCAAAATGCAGTTATTAGAAACCATGGAACTACAGCATACAGAATATTTTGGGGTGTTGTGAGTGGACATTCAGGAATATAAACTAACTCAAAATTCAATGGCGCACAGGCTCCATCACCGTTATCATCCAAAACCTACTATATACAGAAAAGTACAAGACCCTCGTCATCACCCTACTCAAATACATCCAGCACTTCAAGTCCAGATGAAAATAAATTATGCTCAGATAAACTGCAACTAATAAGGGGTGGGAAAGAAGACAGAATCAGCACATGCTGGGCATAAACCAAAACTTCAGAGCAACCAGGAAGATTGATGGAGAAAGGAGCTAAAAATGGCAGCTCAAGGTCACATTCAAGTTCTACCACCAGTTTCACAAAGAGGCTATATTTGCTTTTGTGAACCAACCACTAGTGGAGTTTCTCTTAAATGCAGAAATCTGTAAGGATGGTTTGTTGGTGTTCCAAACAGCCAGACACCAAGAAAGAACTTGCATCTCACAGTTATATTTCATCTTCCTTTAAGGTACAGCAAAGACTTCCAAGAGCTCAGTATCACATTATAAAAGACAGTGCTTTCCTCCAGCTCCAAATCCAGTCACAGAAGCAAGTTAGGGCATGTCTACCTCCTCCTGGCCTCCCTACACACTTCCTACAGAGTCTCTCCTTGCTGTTGGCTTATATCCTCCACCCCTGGGAACAAAGTGCATGCTGCCAATTAGTCTTGTTAACATTCCCCCAAAGAACTCCTGCTGTTCTATTAAGCCTAATTGTTGAATTGTTGGCAGCAGCTGTGGGACGTCTGGCTGCTTGGGACAGGGTTTTAACTCCTTGCTTGCCAGGTACTGCGTGGGGTTTATCCACTCCATCAAAGTACATAACACATTATCAGGAAAGGGCGAAATGGTAAAGGTTTAAAAAAGACTCATGCTCATCTCTGGAAAACGCTCTTGAATCCAATGGCCAAACAGAAAATCTAGAGCAGATATAGAATAATTCCCAATTAAAACCAACCTGATATATCTACCTGCTTCTTTAATCCAGAACAAACATTGATATAGTCTTGATGTTTTACAGCCACAGTATTACTTTCAAGTTTTGCTGTTCCCATAAAGCATTCTTTGGCATATCATTTAGCAATAATATTTTTCAATTTTCAACCCAATGGTCTCATTTCTCTGGAGACTCTGGGGGGGGGGGGAAGTGCCTTCAGACGGAAAACTGTTTGGCTCTTAAATGCACATCTTAAATTCCATAGGGCCAGCTCTCTCATCAATGCACGCCAACTTCCACACAGCAAAAGCCGCATGCAAAGTCACAAACCCTGCAAAATATATTACTGAACCCAGACTAAAGTGGGCAAGAAACTGTATGTTAAGATGGTTAATACCACCAGTATGCCAACGCTCTTAGCATCAACTTTGGCGTCAGTGAGTTATCTTGTCTGCAGCCTTTTAATCCTGCAATTTGTCACAGCACTAATCCATCCCAGGGGTGACCATTCACACCCTTTGTTCATATGTGAATCTAAGCTGTCTCTCAATTTTTTTTTGTTTGGTCTTTTTTCAAATTCCCTCCTGTCCTTCCACAAGTTTTCTAATATCATAGCTCTGTTCTGCCAAGAAATACCAGACTCAGTTCTTTTTCACACAGTGTTTATTCTTCTCTGCTTCATTTGAATAACTGACTTGCTCGTGGCTCTCCTTGAGAACCAGCCAAAAGAGGAAATACTGTGTTTGCAGTCCTTGAGGTATTATTAAATTGGATCCTTAGTTCCAGAAACTAATAGGTTGGCTTCAAGATTTATCACTTTAAATGAGAAACTACATATGAGAATATAAAATGCAAAAGGTAAATAAAACTGGCTCCAATGGGAAGCAATTGACTCCCAGAGAACCACCGCATTTTTTCTTTATTTTCATTTTTCAACTGCTCTGCACTTCAATCTGGGTTTACATTCCAGCCAGAAGCCTCATTATGGATTACATTGATTTAACTTGAAGAGGTTAAAATATCAGTATTGATCTCCATAACCCCTAATCTATAGTATACATTAGGAAAATCCATTAAAAAATTAAAACTCCCCTTCTTAAGAATTCAGATTTCACAGAAGAATTTACAACCAGTTCACACTGCTTTTCTGTCCATATGAATGAACACATTTTACATGACATGAAAGCTAAAATATGAATGAATCTAACAATCAAGACTCTGTATGCTTTCTAGTGACCTTATGACGTATCACAAGATAGCCTGTTATGGCATACAGTAATTCCATAAAGCCATTGTATTTTTAAGCACAAAACTACTAAAATGACTAGTCACAATCTCTTAGAACATGCTCTGTCTACCCACAGACGCCATGTCTGAATGTTTTTTAAAAATCTCTAGATAAGGATTTGTACCAGGCTCATGGTGTCTCGTCACAAAGTTCTAATCCAGCCACATGGAATGCAAAAGCCAGATCTAACCACCATGTCCTCCTCCTATATCAAAGACCATCACTCATTAACCTTAATGGGCATTTCATGAAACCCGATTTCATGTCATTTACTGAGGGAAAGAAATGCTTCTAGAAAATACTCTTAGAGCAGATAGAGGTGCTTAATGGGCTCAGAAGAAGAAATCACTTCTGATCACACCCTGCTCAATGCAGGTCAATTTGCTGTCTCCATCTAGTACACATATACTATCTGTTATGGAGAAAAAGCCAATGGAATTTAATTATAGGCTGAAATTCTGTGCTTACTTGCATCCATTGCAATCTCAGTGACATCCACTAACTTTAGCAGGGTAGCAGGGAAATAAGAGACCATAACTGGACAGCTAGAATTTCTGCAGAAGAAACTAAACTTAACTCTTTCTAAACTGATCTTTTTTACAAAATTTTTTACAAAAAAAAGATACGTACTGTACATGCAATTCTGAGGCTGGGAAGGAGGACTGAGCCATTTCCCTTTACAAGCCCATCCTGCTCTCCCCAGCCAGGCCAGACCTAGACTGAAGCCAGGCAGCGATACATTTTACACTGTGTAACTTTTCACCAATTCTATCGTGCAATAGTTCATTTTCATCATGCCCTCCTTCTCTAACCCATGCTCACCAATGCTGTGCTCTTCCTTTGCCTGCTTATCCACCCTCTCACCTAATCACTCAGACTCCAGACAAATGTGCCTGTACAGAAAACTAGAGAATGATCTCCTACCTGGAATTTCCCTACTGCCCTTCTGAACTCCTCTGTCACCTTCTCAATGGTCAAACCAACCAAGAACATACCAAGAATCAAGAACATACCCTAGCATCTGAAGGTCCAAGTGATGTATCTACATACAAACAGCCTGAAGCACAAATACGGATAATATCTGCTGAAGAAACAGTGTCTCCACAAGCTAAAGGCAGTTCCTGATGTTTGTCAGTCAAACTTATCCCATGTATTGAAGTTACAAAAGATGGCTACTGGTGCGCATCTTGTAAAAAAGCTTACAAAAAAAGAAAACTTCACACTGCTACAGTGGGTAAAACTGGGGAAGCTTGGTTTCCCAAACCAATCAGCAAAGCCAAGGCTGACAAACTATGTGAAAAGGCTGCAAACCCCCCCCCCCCCCCCAAGCCTCTGGACTGAATTGACATGCAGAAAGCCTTATAAACCAGTCACTGTCACAGCCAATTTCAGAAGTACGTAATAAGGTTGTTAAGAATGCTGGTAACACAACAACGTTTATTCAAACAAACATGGCTGTCTCTTGTCTTTCTATTTATGGAAGAGATACCTACACACTACAAACTGGAGGTCAATGTTAAGGGGATTGTCTCTTGGTAACCCTGCAATTGGAAACTGGTTCTAACCAAGACAGACACATATCCAATCTTTCTGCAACAACCTCAACTGGTTAGAAGCATGCAATGCAACAGTGAAAGACTCCCCAGCTGAAAAATTGAAGAACTCTCTCACCATATTCAAAATTTGCATATCTAGCTGTTGAATGTACCAGTGCAAATTGGCATCAAATATTAAGTCATTGCGTACATTATCTTGATGTCAGTGGCAGGCTGGTAGATGCATTCCTACTTGTTCACATTCCAGAAAACACATCAGTTGTATCTGAGACAACCCACATTTTAAATGCTTGTAAATCGGACACGAAACAGATGGCCGTCTTTTGCATTTGATCGATATGAAAACTTCTCTGGAAGAGAAGAGGGAATTCAAGCTTTGCTCAGACAAAAGTGTAATGCTAATCTCTCCCATACACTGCAGAGTACCCAAAAGGATAAAGGAGTAAATAATTAAGCAATCAATTTGCAAAACACCTAGAAAATAAATAAGGTGATAAATAACTGTCACCATGGATTCCTCAAGAACAAAACATGTTAAACCAACCTAATAGCTTTTCTCAACAGGGTGACAAGCCTTGCAGATGGGGAGAAGTGGTAAGCATGGTGTATCTTGACTTTAGTAAAGCTTCTGATATTGTTTCCCAAGACTTTCTCAAAAACAAACTAGGGAAATACAACCTACTATAAAGTATATGCATAACTGGTTGGAAAACCATTTCTGGAGGGTAGTTATCAGTGATTCACAGTCAAGCTGGAAGGGTATATGGAATGTGGTTACACAGGGATTGATCCCAATTTCAGTTTTATTAAATATGTGAATCATTGATGAAGACAATGGCATAGAAAATAAACATATAAAGTTTTCGGATGATACCAAGCTGAGAGGGTTGTAAGTGCTTTGAGGGTAGGATTAAAATTCAAAATGGTCAGGACAAACTGGAGAAACAGTGTGAAGTAAATAGGATAAAATTCAATAAGACAAATGCAAAGCACTCTATGTAAGAAGGAACAATGAATTGCACACATACAAAATGGAAAATGACTGCCCAGTAATGAGTACTGTGGAAAGGGATCTGGGGGTCAGAGGAGACTAGAACAGTGTGACAGTGTTGGGGGGGAAAAAGAGGCAGCAAATATCATTCTGGGATGTATTAGCAGGAGTGTTGTAAGCAAGACATGATAAGTAAGTCTTCCGTGCTGATGTGGTCTCAACTGCAGTATAGTGTGCAGAGTTGGGAGCCACATTTCAGAAAAGATGTGGTCAAACTGGAGAAAGTCCAGAGAAGAGCAACAAAAATCATTAAAAGGTCTAGACTGTATAAAACATGACCTATGAGGAAAGATTGAAAAAACTTGTTTGTTTAGTTTGGAGAAGAGAAGACTGAGGAGGAACATGGTGACTGTTCTTAAGTACATAAAAGGTTGTTACAAGGAGGAGGGAGAAAATTGTTCTCCTTAACCTCTGAGGACACAACAGGAAGTAATGCGCTTAAATTGCTGCAAAGAAGATTTAGGCTACACGTTGAGAAAAATTTCCTTCGAGGATAGTTAAACATTGGAATAAATTACCTAGGGAGTCTCTATCTCCGTGGAACCTTTGTCATCTAAAGTTTTTAAGAGCAGGTTAGATAGACAGTCACCCATCAGTGAGGCCTTGATAATCCTTTTCCTGTCTTGAGTGCAGGTGACTGGACTAAAAGACTTCTCAAGATCCCTTACAGTTCTACAATTCTATGATCTATTCAACTAGCATTAGTACAAGCAGCAGAATATTCAAAAGACATTACAAAAGCGATACATTTATTATCTTTCTTATACTCTTTTTTCAACAAGGGTCCCAAAGGACTAAACATCTTAGTAAAAATAGATGTTCTAGGACTGAAGTTCAAATTAGTACAACCTGGGAAAACCTGCTGACTTTCTAATGAGCAATCCGTGGCTGCTGTTTTAAAATTACTGCAACCATTATTATTGACTTTGAAAAGTATCTACTAAAATGGGATAAATCTAAGTATCAAGGTTGATGGACTAATTTTGCCATTATGTTCTAGAGAAGACAACTGCCATTCTTTCTACTGTTTAAATCACTTGGGTTATTAAATAATGCCATCCAGGCATCTGCTATAATAGTAGTAGGTCTTTGTCCAGAAATAGCTACACTTGTACTAATAGCTACTATCAGAAAGATATCCTTTGAAAACGTACTGGAAGAAGCAAAGATTTCAACCCAGAAATAGGCTAATGAAGGCACTTAATCCTTAAATCCTTAAATGAAGGGAACAAGAAGTGTTTATTTAAGCCATCTGAAAAAATACACAGATTTGATTCTTACAAATATATAACAATGACTTCTGGATTCTACTCAACGTCTACATAACTTTTACAGATGCCTACCTTATAAAACACTGACAGTTCACTGGAGTGAGGCATGACCAGCAATAGGGCTGCTTTGTGATACGACAGAATAGAGAATTTGAACACGGAGTGGAATGTCATACGAGGAATGAATGAAGATTTGACTTCAACTTCTTCCGGTTTTTTTATTTTATTATCAGTAGTGGTTCAACCTGATCTTTGTGGTATATTTCCTGGGATGAAATACCGTAAGTAAGAATTCATCTCTTGACACTACCAGACACAACAGCTACTGCTGAGTGTTCTTTTTAAATCATTGAATAGGATTTTGTATTCTGGTGGGGGGGAAATGGCCTTTTGCTTGATCATGTGAATGAACTAATGAGCATATCAGTTGAAGTACTGAACACCAGAAGCCCCAAAAGATGAATGCTCTGCATTCAAGAAGTTCATTAACAGAATTGTGCACAATTACAAGAAATCAAGTAGGATGTTGATGTAGTCCTTCATAGAAAACTTGAATAGCCAACTTAAATTTGTGTGATGATTTTAAAACAACCTTAATCTATTACAGCTCTTCTTTGCCCGCACAGACTCACCCCTTCGCCTTTACCTCGTGTAAATTCTAACACCCCACTAATTTCAATTCCTGGGGAATATACTGTCGCCTACTTGGAAGTTCCTCACTTTAAGTCCATCCTACAGTCCCTCCTGTTGTATTCTGATACTTGGAGAATCAAGAACTCAAAGAGTTCAACTCAATCACACAAATGCCAGTATCAGGCTGCCACGATAGGGGATACGTTCTCATGTGAAAGCCCTAAATTGTTAAACGTGCACAATAGGCAGGTTATCAAGGACCAAACTTAGTTCCCATTGTATAGCTGGTAGGTGGCCTATGGGAAATATATTGCTGGCCTCAGCCAGTTCTCATTGGACAAGTGTCCACATGACAAAAATCAACACCACAGCTGACTAACTGGTGGTCTTTATTAAAAATCGCAGCATGAAAGTCTAGAATGCCATGGGCTATGGAGAGGGAGAGCTTGTCTACATAAGGGATTTTTGCATTAATGCAGAATCTCAACGTAGGTGTGCAGCACTAGTGTAAATTCGTAAAAAGTAGACAGGAGAGAGGCAGTAGAGCATGGGAGGGGGGTATGTGCAGTGGGAGAGTAGAAGAAAGATTCCTGGTGTACAGCCAGAGGTGCATAGAGACAAGGGGTGGTTTAAGGTTAGGTGCCTGGTAGGGGGCAGAACTTGTGACTGGGAGGGGGAAAAGGGGAAGGTAGCCATGGGATAGGAGGGGATAAGAGATTGTAATCAACTGGGAGGAGGAGATATTGGAAGGACTCTGATGGTTGGGGAGGAGTTGCAGGCCTAAGGGATGGCAGAAGGAGGTAATAGCAAGTCTGTAGGGGGCGAAACAGATGACCACACAGTGCAGTGAGGCAGAGAAGCCCTGTTCAGTCACCTGGCCAGCTAACTGAAAGTGAGAAGGGGCACCTCCAAATATCATCCTACAGTCGTCATAATCAGAATCCTCTCGTGCTTATCACTCTATGTGCATAAAATGGGAAAATGGCCCCTGGCCCAAAGAGCTCCCATTCTAAGACTAAGAGGAGGCCTATCTACAAGCCAACTCCCTGGACTCCCAGTGCCCTATGCCCTAAGACCATGATTCCTCCACTGGAAGGATGACTTGAGAGATCCTTGCCAAGTGACTCACTATGAATCGGTTACTGCAGTTTTAAATCAACTCCTAGATTAGAGTCACTTACACCACACTGAATTTTCTTACGGGCATATGAAAATCTTCCCTTGATTCAATTAAGTATTGTTTCTTTATTTGTTAGCATTAGCTGTAAACAGAGTTATAAGTAATTTCTTCCAGCCCTTCCCTACAATACATTTACTGATTTGAAAGACCAAGCCTTTTCTTTGCTAATTCATTATTCATAGATGTAAGAGATAGAGGATGTGGGTTCCATTTATTTCTGCTGAACAACAAATCTTGTGCTGGTTGTCAGAAGGGTCCACAGGAGCAATAATAATAATGAAAAAAAAAATCAATTGCAGAAATATAGGTGGAGAGCATAAAAGGCCCATTATTGGGAAATCAATAATACTGCTCCCTAAAAAGCATTCTACAATGATGTAATCACATTTGCAGAATCAGAGTTTTAACAGCTGCAGCATATGTGAACTTTTCAGACTTGTTCTTGTGCAGGTAGATCTGCTACAGCTGAGGTTTATGTATCTCCTGCACAGGAAAGAGGTGAAGGGGTAGCAGTAGGTAAGGGAGCGTACACAGCAAATGCTGTTCCATTTTGTCTCCTTATAAGGCCTGAGTCAACCCACACACAGCAAGGAAAGCCCTGAAAAAACTTACCAACCATGGTTCTGTGCAAATTTCTGCACTGTAGGGGCCTAAGAGATTCTCTTGATAAATCCAGCCCTAAGTATTCTGCATACCATTATTTGAAAATGTTATTTAAAAGGTAGTTCATTGGAGTTCAGATAGCATTTCCTTAGCATCTCTGCAGAGGTTTCCTTTTATCTCGATATCCCTATAGAGATGTATTAAACACCTGGAAACTGGAACATTAGACTGTATGGTATCGGTTGAATGTTTTGTGAATGAAACAACTCAGGCATTTTTTATTTGTACCATAATGTGCAAGTTTTACAGGAAAAAAAGGCTATCTGGCTGTGCTATTCAGCTGTAATGATCAAGAGGTGTTAATTCTTTATGAAAATTATATTTTATACTTTTTGCCAAACAGCTCTAGAGATCACATTCAATTACTGTTTCTCAGGCTAATCTTGGATTGTGAAAAGGTCCACCCACATCACTGTAGCTAACTACAGACACATCTGAGACAAAGCCGTGTACAGAACCTCCCAAACTAGTGCCAGAAATAAAACTCCTTTCTTGCATTTTCATGTGCTGGAGGGGAGGAACAGAGAAACAGCAGGGAGGAGAATTCACAGCTACTAGAGTGAGAAACAGAAGAACCGAGTTAGCCGGTTACCATTTGGAGGCAATTCTTCAGACAAATATAGGCACCACTGTGTACAATTTGGTGGGAATCCAGATTGATCATGTGGGGTGGATTCTGAAATGTATTCCATTTCACACGGCATGTCACAGTGCATGGTATTATAATCAGTATGCATATCCGATGAATACTCATTAAGAGTTAGAATATACAAGCTTGTTTAAAACCTGGGCAAAGATATCATTAAGTTATTGTGCAAACCTCCTTTTCAAAACACTTGGAAAATAAGCTTTTGTAAATAAAGCTTTTCTAGGGTTCATTTTTTAGCTTTATATGGAAAATAACTTCACACAGGGAGAAATACCAAACAGGCTTGCTACAGGAAATTCAGTTCTCTTTACCAGGCACTCATAAGTATGATCCACCAATACTTCTGTTTCCAAAAATAAAGAGAAACTAGGGGTTTGGTTTTTAAATCATTAAATGTAGGGAACTGGGGGAGGTTGACAAGTGGCTTCAAGTTAAACTGAAAGGCTCAAAAGGAAAACATGGGGAGTAGTCCATCAAGCCATTTCACATTTGCACTTAGCTCAGATGACTTTGATAGTGCTAAGTCACCTTACACCAGCTAGTGATCTGACCCTGAAGTTTTACAACACTGCTGACTTTTAAAAATAAAGCATCAAATCCAGACTAGGGGAGACTTCCTTCACTGAAGATAAACTAATTCATTTTGTAGTTCAATTCAAGTTGTTTAATTTAACTCAAATTGCAATTTATTTCAAAATACTTATTGACTGACACAATATGGCAAACATCATAGACCCGTTCTGCACGGAAGCAAATAGGCTTATGAAAATAGGGTGTCAAGATCCACATGCTGGTATGTCACTCTCCAACCTTCTCCCATATTTTAAATCCAACCTCAAAATGCACTTATTCACCAAAGATTATCCATGTCAACATCCACTCTCGGCAGTGCAAAAGTTCCCTCTGAATCCTTGTTTACTCCCACACCAGAAATATCAAGAAAGAAACTACAGAAGCTGGCAGACTTTCGGTAATGTTGGCCTACAAATGGTGAGCAGTATATAGTGTTGCTGTTGCCATGTCACTCCCAGGATCTTAGAGAGACAAGGCTGGGGAGGTAATATCTTTTATGGGGCCAGTGGACTGAAGTTGGTGCAATAGAAGCTATTCCCCTTCCCTACTTCATCTCTGAAGTAGTGTTAAGGCAGTTCTGAAAACAGGTATTCTGCACACTGTGAATCAGGATAGTCACAGATGCACCTGAAATCTCAAGGTGTTCATGTGCTCTTGCTTTCTGTGATCAGCAATGGGATGTTGTAAAAACTTCAGGTGGGTGCTTGCGCCTCTTATACATTCCAGAGTTCTCATGTTCCATTACTCTAATCCTCACACTACTCTGAGCTTTGATGATCCCCATTGGCAAGTTCTCTCCTCTAGCAGAGTAGGCCTGCGCATGCTGCCCTATGCCTACATGGCTCAAGGCTCAATATGATCAGATTTACAGCAAACGCACTCCCTGAACCCAGGGGAAGCCTTGGAGCGAAGGAACAAAAATTTTAACAGAGTTGCACTGGTGTACAAAATACACACATACATACACACTAGGCTTGAAATGAAGGTTTCTTCTTTTGCTTGGGAACTACTTGAAGGTAGGAGGTTTAAATTGCAGAGTTGGAATTTTCAGAAAGCCACAAAACGAAAGTTAGTTGGAAGCCAGTTTGTACAAGAAAAGTGGAGGAACCCAGTAGTCTGGGAGAGAAAGAAGTGGGGAACTCAGGAATTTGCTCAAAAGTGGTGAAGTGCGAATAGACATCCATAAATATTTCAGAAGCCAAATGACACAAGAAAGCTCATAGTATGTGTTCTTTGAATTCGAGTTTTGAACAGTTCAATATTTAGGCTATTGAGCCACAGCCTCACCGATTTCCATCCAAGAGTACTTAAGGAGGTTAATGATAAAAATACCATCCTATCTAAAACAGTCCTGGAATATACATTACAGAACACAACATTAAAATGCCATAATGAAAGCCAGTTACAGTGAATCCCAATTAATAAAGGGCACTTCCTGTTATCTAATTTCCTTTCATTGTATTTCAGCGGAACAAAAAATTCTATAGTGAAGAGGCACTTGGCAACAGATTATTTTAATAGATACATCACATTAACCTTTGAAAATGCATTCCGCCTTTTAATTATATATGCAAAAAATAACACTCTGTACAATGTAGGAGACAAGATTTAAATGCATTAGTTTTTTCTTCGATGTGGTTTTCATGCTTCCCTCAGAGTGTCAACACCACTCTCTCTTTCCTTGATACTATTTCCTACCCCCACCCCAAAGATAAACACAAGTTTATTAAAATGACAGCACCACATCCTGGTGTACTGCATACATTTTTCTCATTTTAATGACTTTGATACACTGTAGTCTGATGAAGATTATGATGGTAAATCTGACTTGCACAAGGATCCTTACCATAACCGTTTCTTAGACTAACTGTAATTACATTATGATTCTCTTCACACAGGGATCTAAGAACAGCTCTGTATGTTTTATGAATTTCCTCCAAGACAGATAATTCAGTACTGCTGCCAATCTTACAGTTTAATTTCTTAAGGGCAGATGCTGTCTTAATTTTGCTTTGTGTTCAAATTGCACTCACTATCTTCGCTTAATAATTAATGAGACTTAGCACCAGTGAATGCAATTATTTATATTTCACATAAAATACTGTGTATCTTGTTTTAATTGGCCCTTTTAAACTATGATTCTGCTGAACAGTTCATTCAGATCTTCTAAATGGCATTTGGTTTTCACTTCTACTGATCACTGGTGTGCTGGGTTGCGATGACCAGACTGTAGAGAGTATGCTGGAATTTTTCAAGAGAGGAAAACATTTCTTTCACATCTCTTTGAGTGCCACTTGGCTTCAGGTAAAGAATGATACACACTGGGAATGCTCATTAGAGTGAATTATAACTTGACCCACACTGGCATCAAAATGCTAGAACTTGCTCTGTTTTGGCAAGTTAGGGAAATGCGCGCATGCATCAGATTTGGAACACTGTTTTTTGTGAATTCTCGGGTACAGGTCATTAACATATTTGAATGAGTTAGCTAAATTTAGCCTTAGCATAGAACTCCTTTAGAATAGATTTTCTTTGAAATCACACAAAGATTATTGCCATAGATGTAACCCGATCCTCTTTCCAGCTCCCTCCCCCCAAAACTCTCTTCTTGATAAAGAACAGATGCAGTTTTTTTTTTTTAAAAGTGATATTCTCTGTCAGCCAAGACATTAAAAAGGTGCATAAGGAATACAGAAATAAACTGGTCCCTATGATCTTTTTCACTGAAGAAAGTGATTTTGTTATGGAGACAATTAAAGGCTAACTAGAATTTAGTTTTATTGTTAACTAGAGGGGAAAAAAGCAAACATTTCTAACATTAAAATGTTTCATGACAACACATAAAATCAAACTGAATTGTTCAAGGCTTATCTTTTTTTTTTTTTAACCATTATCTCAACTTTTTTTCCAGTGGAAAAAACTCTGTAGGGGAAAAATGGGCAGGAGAGTGGAGGAAAGGAGGAGGTTTTCATATTTGTTTGCTTTTCCATAGTTCTCTGGTAGCTTTTTATGAGCATTCCTTTATAACAGTACTGTATGAAGAGGCAGAGTAGTAATCTGTCTTCATAAAACGATATTTCTTTCCTGTGCATCAAATCTCTCTGGATTTCTTAGGCATTATCCCCCAAAAGAGCTGCCAATACCTTCTGGGATGTGTTGATGCAAGAGTATTTATCAGCTGCCCTCTCCACTCCAGTTTATCACTTGAGAGTAGGAATTGAGCAGAAGATATGCCCTAGAGAGTTGGTTGCGTATAGTGGAAGTATCCAACCACAATGGAGGATATCATTTAGCTTCACAAATGTGCTACTTAAAAATTGAGCTGTTATTTTATTCTTCTAACCGAAAGCTAATTTTTTAGCATCAGGGAAAATAGAGACTTGATATCAAAACATTTGTTTTTGCTGTACTACATGGTCTAAGAAAATAATTGATTCTGCAATTGAATCTACATGAGTGCAGAGGCAGTGTTTGGGGTAGGCAAAGCAGGTGGCTGCCTAGGGCCCCGAGCAGTGGGGGACCCCATAACCGACCCCAAAAGCTGCGTCTGCCTCCTGTCCTGCGGAACACATGGCGGGCAGTGGGGGCCAGCGGTGGCGGGGGGAGGGGAGATGGCGTATAGGGGTGTCCCTGTGGGAGGACAGGGCCCAGGGCCAAATCAGCATGGGTGGAGGCAGGGAGGGCTGACCCAGAGGCCAGGCTCCGCACTTCTGCCCCACCCCTGGGCTGACTGCTTCGCCCTCAGTCCCAGCTCTGCACTCTGCCTTTGGCTTGCTGTTGAAAGCAGCGGGGAGCCCCATAGCAGCGGGGGGGGGGAGGGAAGCACACTTGCCCTCCGTAGGGACGGCAGTGTGGGAATTGGGAGCCCCAGCAGGGCACCAGGGCTGGTTTCGGGGCACCCAGCAGGGTGTCACTTTGCTGAGGGAGCTGGCCCCAGGGAGCTAGTGTCGCAGTGGGGTTGGGGCTCCTGGTGGGGTGGAGGAACCAATGGGGGCTTTTTGAGGTTTTAGGGCCCCTGGTGTGGCACCAGGGTCACTGGGGGAGGTTTCAGGGCCCCCATTGGGATGCTGGAGCCATGGGGGCAGCCGGGGCTGGCACCAGGGAGCCTGTGGGGGCCCCGCAATGGGCTTTTGCCTACGGCCCCAGATAGACTAAGGCCACCTCTGCATGAGTGGACCCTTGCCTGTAGGCCTTCAGTGGTGTCTGTGTGGGCACCAGAGTCTGCAAATGTGGATCTGATTGCAAGACTGGAACCTAATCTCCCATGTAGTAGTAATTTGAGGAGTAGTGTAAGTCACTGTCCTTAGAGCCCTGCAAATCCACAGATATCTTCATTATATCCGGGGATATTCACATCCACAGATATGATATGGATATCCACAGACAATTTCTTGCAGGTGTAGATCAGATACCAAGCCACATACTTGTATCTGTGCAGAGCTCTAACCGTCCTTACCCCAAAATAAATCTTCTGTGTTCAGGGAAAAAAAGAAATCTATTATACAAAATCTACTGCAGTGATCCATGTTTAGTAGTTCATTAACATCTGCATACAGTGATCTCCATAGGGATCATTATTTACCTACAAAGACAGCCATCTAGAATAGACGTTTACATGTTATCCTTCAAATAGCTAATGCAGAGTCTGGAAATCATATAAAGGAACAATTACTGCAGCTACACAGTAGCTCATTATATTGCACTTCATATATCATATGATACATCCCCTTTGGCATCTAATTATAAGTACATTTCCTATATAATCTTTTCAATTTTTCAGGGGCTGATTTGGCCACCATGACTGAGAGTAGTTCTTGACACTGCAGCTAGTCCCGTAGGGGGCATCTACACTTGTAAATTAAGTCGACGTAATTTGCTCTGCGTCTACACTACACTTTCCTTAAGTGGACTTAAGCAAGCTGCTTAACTCGATATAAGGAAAATTAAGTCGACTTTATAAAACCTCGTTTTAAGTCGGCTTTTGGCTTAAGTCGACTTTCTAAAATGGACTCAAGCCAGTGTAGACCTGGAGTAGCCCTAAGTCGACTCTAAGTTGACTTAGGGCTCTCCAGGACTCCCCAACTGCCCTCCCTGCCAGGGTGGCTGGCACAGGGAGAGCCTGGCGTGCCTCCCCACAGGGCAGGGCAGAGCTCTGCCCACCCTGCCCTTATGCCCTGCCAGGGTCCCTGTCCCCCTTTGCCCCATTGTACCCAGGTACAATGGGGCAAAGGCTGAGCCCCCTGGCACTTGGCAAGGGTTGCCCCCCCCCGCCACCATGGACCAGTCCCAGGTCCACCTAGCCCCTACAAGTCAACCTAGGCGTCCAGTGTGGACGCTCTAGGTCAACTTTGTAGGGTCCCCCCAAAGTTGACTTAAAATTTAAGTGTGGACATGCTAAGTCGACATAAATTAACAAGTAGACATAGCCATTGATTTCAGTGGGACTGTTTGCAGGGTAAGGCATGACAAACTGAGTGAGGCAGAATCTAGCCCAGGATTACAGCCTTTTCCAAAACTCATAAATGTTGGAAGATTGGTCAGGGAAGTAGTCAGGGAAGAGTGGAGCAGGGAGGGGTGGTCATGTCCTATTATTAACACCTTTGGCTTATTTAAACTATAAGAATTTTAAAAGCCCAGTTTGCATTTAAATATTGCTGCTTGTTTATTTTTTTGCCTCTCAGTTTAGACAGTAACCAAACACTGATTAGTCAATGTCTCATTCTTTTTCTCTTGTGCTAGCTCACTGATTTACTTGAATTCAGAGGGGAATGTAGAAACTTTAAGATCTGTTTTCATTGAATTAATACAGGTTCATTCATGCATATTACTATTTGTTTTAATTAACTTTTTCTTTTGGCGAGATGTAATATCAGTCTAATATCAAGTGCTTTCATTGGGGAGCCATATCCTGCATTGTCCAAGAGGTGAACATTCTCTGATACACCTTTTTAATCTCTAATTTTGGGGGCATAAAATCCTTTATTTTAACAATCTGATATTGGGCCCTAACCTAAGTGGAGTGTTTCTTTCAAGCTCCTAAAATTCAAGCAACAAAGGAGCAAAGGGAGCAAAAAATCTTAAGACATGCCATGCCCGAACAGCGTGGCACTAGAATTTGGGAGGAGAAGAGGGACACATGAGATTCATAGACCGTCTAGCTCTACAGAAGGGCAGACACCACAAGATACTATTTTTCCTGCCAAGAGACATAGGTAAAGGGCTCCATTTGAAAAGCTGGCTGCTGCTGGAGGACAAACAACTGGCAGAAATAAGAGCAAACTATCCTAATTACCATTAATGCCAACATTCAGTGCTTTAAAATGCAGTGCTGCAAGGTGGAAGTAATTGGAGTGCATACTATTGAATCTTTTTAATTACTGATTCAGACATGCAAGAGCAGGGCCTGAGAATTAAAAGCATTGACCAACATATTTAGACATATTAATGCCCTGGTTATTATGAATTTGCACTGCTAAACTCCAGAACAATCACTGAACCTAGGGGATTAATCAAATACATCCATTAATCCCAAGAAACACTAATTGCTACAGAGCTGATGCCACCCAGTTGCAATGTCAGAGGGAAAAGTGCAGTAAGGCCAAAAAAAAAAAAAATTAGAAATCAGGTGCTCTTGTCTGCTTCCCTGTTCGCTATTCTCCATGATCTACTTGTGCTTAGGAGCAATGTAAAGGAGAAAAGCGTAAAGTATCTATGGGCAACATTCTGTTCCACAACAGCTCAGCTAGCAACTGGCACTTGAGCTATCTCTGCCCTCATCTTAGCCCTGCCTTCTGCGCTGTGAATAGCAATCTCATGGCACCTATCTTTTTTTTTTTTTTTTGAGGCAAGGTTTAGAAATAGTCTCTAAAGGCATTACTATCAGATAATGCCAGGAGTTGCTTGGATCCACCTGGAGAGATCAGGATAGCGTGAAGCCAGAGCTAAAGAAGCAAAGGGAGATTTGACTGGACTGTGAACAGACCACGGAAGAGAGAACTGATATAGGAGGCTGCGGGGAGTCTGAGATTGACAAAAACAGATTAGATGGTAGGCAGAAGCTGAGTTGCAAAGCTGTGTTACCGCTTCAATAATACTGCTCTACTGTCTGCAATCAGCTTACGTGAGCAGGCTAATACCACAGTTTTACTAGAAAACCAGTACCCTGCTCGAGTTCTTTACTGATGGGCAGGGTCGTGGCTGAACCAACAGAAATGTAATAAGGGAAATGGAATCTAAGGTTTCACCAGATGAATCTCAATTATCTTGAAACTAAAAAACCCAAAGATGTTAGTAAATGCCACATAATTTCTCTATCAGCATCAGGCACCACAGGAAAAGGAGCTGATGATTGTGTGTATACTAGGCTGGCCATCCTATTGATGGTGAACTATGGTGGAATTTGTGAAAGACTGGAACAGTTAAGGACAAGTGGGCATTTTGTAATGAAAATGAAGTAACAAACTCTCTATAACTGTATATAGTCTGTGGCCCAAAAGAACCACAGCTAAGACTTCACACATTCTGCCACCTTCCACCTGGGGATTTCCACGGGCTTTACAAATGTAAGTTAAGATTTTTATCCCAAAGAGGTGTTACAAGATTATTTCCCCAAAATTCTTACCAATGAGAAAACAGACACACAAAAAGGTTAAATGACTTACCCGAGCTCACAGAAAGACAGTGACAGAGCTAAAAAGAGAAGACATTTTTTAACTCGCAGGTCCTTATTTTAACCCCTACCCCAAGTTCCCTTCACTAACATAACATCCAATACTTTAATTCCCATAATTAATGTCAGATAATATCTGAGGGTCTTCCTTCTCCTACTTACATGCAGGGAAGAAATATACACTCAGCTACTATTTGCTGAATGGACGGGAGAACCACACTGAAGGAGAGACAAAAGCAATAGAAGATAGCAGAGAACAGAAGGAGGAAAGGAAAGGGGGAAAACATAGTCCCTAAAGACAATACTAAAAATATAAATAATTAAAAATAATCAAGGAACATACTATCTAATACCCACCAACTAATGTAATCCTGCCACGATGAAAATGCACTGCTTGAATGCAAAACTGGAGTATTTGAAGTTGATTGAGAGACTACACTATCAAGTCAGATTGCAGATGGGTTAAAATCAACAGGAACAGGCTATAGCAGTCTGAAACAGAGTCCAGTTGAAACAGATGAAGATTGTCTCTTACAAACTTTTAAATACAACCGACAATGGAAAAGCAGTGATGTCAGAAGCTCAGATAGATTTCTGAGCAAAAGCAGAAGTGAAAACAAACATGAGCAAAATCACAGGCAAGTCAATTCAACAGCAGTTTTTGATTTGTAAAAATTTTTCTACTGTTTAGTGCTACCTTAATCCCTATTGGATTGCTACTGAAGCCAATGAAGGGATGAATTTGGCCTTTGAAGTCTCTTTTTAAAGAGCATCAGTGAAAGATCCATAAATGCAGCACATCCCTCAGGACTCTCAAACATACTAAATAATCGTTTTAACCTCAAAATGGTGAGATACTGTGTGGAAGGGGAAGACCACTGTAAATTAAATGGAGATACATAATGAATACTATGCCACTGAATGTCTAAGACTATTCAGAAGGGAGGAGCATAGAAGGTCAAAATCTTCACTCCCACTAGATGGCAATATTGTTTTTTTGCAATTGTACAATAGACTGTAAGCAATCAAGGAAAACAGCAGTGGTTTCATGGTGTTTTTCTAAAAGTTAAAATTTTGTATATTTGAAAAAGTAGAAGAAAATCCATCCTTGTGGTCATAAAAGAAAGTCATATGTAAATATATATGTTGGCCAATGTATAGACTCACTACACTATACATACAACAGAATACTTAAATTTATGATATAAAAACATATACAATAGAATTTAAAGGACATTATTGAGGCTGGTAGGTCTATAAGTAGACCAATCATAAACCTTGACCTTCAGCTCAATCCCTCACCCCTGGATCAGCAGTTAACACTGCAGAAGCAGCACATATAATTCTCCTGGGAAGGAGCATCTCAATTTACACTCAAACACTCCCCCCTCCCTCCCCTCAAGCAGCAGTCTGCAGCAGCATCTAGGGACTCTAGAGAGGGATCTGTTTCCAGCTTCCTTAGCCAGAGGAGAGTCACTGTGCAAACAGGCCCAGAAGCTGTAAACAGGTTGGAGAAAGAAAAACAGAAGTATTCCCACTGTTTAAAACAGACAAAAAAACATAAAAAGAAAATGCACCACACACACCGGTATTTGTGAGAGACACCATGCAATATTTTAAATGCTCCCTCAATTCCATTTTGCAAATTATATTCTAGGGAGGGGGCACAATACCCGTAATTAAAAACGAACAAACAAACAAACAAGTTAAAGTAGAAAACCAGACGTTCTACAGAGAAACAATCTAAACCAATGGTATGCTCTTATTACGCAATTCTTTAAATACAGGTGCCACTACGAAGACTTAAAAAGGCTCAGCCAGCTGCCCATAATCATACGAAACATATCACCAGTCAGTATCACTCGCATATTTGTAACTTTGCTACCTACAAATAAAAAAAAAATTAGCAAAGAACAAAGTAAATTACAGGGAAATGAGAGGAAAGATGATCCAGTAGTTATTAGCTTGGGACTTGAGAGGCCTGGATTTAAGTCCTTGATCCACAACAGACTTCCTTGCATAACCTTGGTCATCCTCCTTTAACAGGGGGGAAGGGAAGCACGGTGGGGATGATATCACTTCCCTTTCTAACAGTGGTGTTGTAAAGATAAGTACATTAAAGCTTGTGGTGTTCAGACACTATAGTCATGGGGCCATATAAATACCTACATTAGATCGATTATACAATCCCATTTCTCATTCTAGAGATCCACTTCCAATATACAAACAAAACCCCATTTTCTTTGCTACAGAACAATTATATTTAAAATACAAATTGACACTGTCACACTTACATAAGCCTCTAACACCACTTAAATCAAGCCATTCCATAACACTAAGCAGAATGATCATTCCAGTTTTATTCTGTTTTACCAACACATCTCACTATGAAAATACTTCTAGAACGTGAGCCTAATTTAATGTCTTGCTCTAATATATTATTCAAGGTCAAGATACAACTTCTAAAATTAAAAGTACACATCTAACCACGCAATTCCATTACACCACACAACAATGGAGACAAAGTGAGGGGTGGTATAAGTGTGGCTGGACGATACTAAAGGAAGAATTACATTCAGTGCTTTTTTTCTAAGAAAAATGGTGCTAGTACTCATGGCCAGTAGGAGTTGTGTGCTAGGGGGCAGGGGGTGTCAGCAGGCGAAAGGAGACCCGCTCCTTTCCCCTTCTGACCCCAGCTGGGCAGCGGGTCCAGCAGGAGACAGAGTGGGGCACTCCTGGGGGGCAGGATCTGCAGGGGAAAGGAGACCTGCTCCTTTCCCCTCCTGTGTCCACCCCCCAGCTGGGCAGCAGGGCTGGCAGGGGACAGGAGCGGCGCACTCCTTTCTCCTTCTGACCCCAGTGCCCAGCTAGGCAGCGGGTCCAGCAGGGGACAGAGTGGGGCACTCCTGGGGAGCAGGGTCTGCAGGGGAAAGGAGACTTACTCCTTTCCCCTGCTGTGTCCACCTCCCAGCTGGGCAACAGGGCTGGCCAGGGACAGGAGTGGCATGCTACTGGCAGGCAGGGCCTGCAGGGGAAAGGAGATCTGCTCCTTTCCCCTGCTGATCTCAGCCCCCAGCAGGCTGGCTAGGGAAAAATAGGTGCCGGTATGCAGTACCAGTGCATACTGGCAGAAAAAAAGCCCTGATTACATTTGTATGGAGAACTAGTTGCATCCTGTAACTCTTCATTCTAAGTGGGGTAGCTATGATAGTCTGTTTACAGCAAAAACAACGAGAGTCCTGTGGCACCTTAAAGACTACTAAATTTCTTCGGGCATAAGCTTTCACGAGCTCCAACCAGCCCACGAAAGTTTATGCCCGAAGAAATTTGTTAGTCTTGAAGGTGCCACAGGACTCTTGTTGTTTCCTCATTCTAAGGCTTTGAGAACATTCTAATAACTGAGGAAAAGCCCTAAACAGTATTTCCTTAGGCCCAGGGGAAACATATAACACAGGCCCCCATCTCAGCCCATATAAATTGATACAAAGGTATAAACATAATCATAAACATAATATCCACAATTTAGCCTGATGTATTTTCCTAATGGTTATGCTTGCAGCTGTCTACCCAGGCCCCTTGCCTTGAATTTGATCCCAGGAAAGTGTACCCATTTTTTCCCCTTTACTTGGGTCCTGGTTCTAGAAGTTCTTGCAAAGAAAGTGCAATAGGTTTTTTTAGGTATGCAGTGATCTCTACTGAAACTAGCCTACAACTGAAAAGTCTTTTTTTTTTTTAAAAATGAACATGTTAGTTGAGAATTTCCCTGTTTTTTAAAAGAATGACAAGAATTTATATTTGTTTGGTATACGACATCTATAGGAGAAGTTCTGTTCTGACAACCATTACTTGAATCATGCTGTTTTCAAAATATGAATATGTATTTCGGAGAGCTGTACAATTTTTTTTTAAATTGGAGAGGAAAAAGGATTGGGTGTTAAGATTTTTTTTTGCGGGGGGGGGGAGAGGGGTACATTTCACAGGGGTGAAAGTTTATCTGCTTTTCATGCTTTTCCAAAACTTCAGTTTTAATCATTTTTCTTCAAATATTTTTAAATTTGTAATAAAAAATGCAGGTTTTCATAAAGGAAAATTTATGATAATATTACCACAAATGCACCCCCAAAGAACACAGTGAAAAATGTCTGTTGGGTGGTACTGGGTTTGGTTTTTTTTGGTTGTTTTGTTTTTTAAAATATGCTTTCAAAAAGGAAAAAAAAGAGTCAGTTCCAGGACTCAGACTCCATATGTACCAATATCAGGGCCAGTTCATATATCCATAATCAATAGCACTAGTCAGCTACAAGATACAGATTAATGACATTGTTTCCATCTAAACTAGTACCAGTTTTGTTCCAGTTCTGTAAGAAGATTAACAAAATTGCAGACAGTCTGCAAGGTGCTTTTTAGTGTTCAATCCTACAAAAAAAAATTAAGAAAATTTAAGATTTAAGAAAAATGTACATTGACATACCTTGTAGATTTCTCTTGAAAATGCTTGCAAAAACATTACTACAGACTTTCCATGAAGTTGTCAATATATTTTTTTTTGGACATGCTAATATAAAGTACTCACTACACAACTGTTTTGATGATGGATCTCCTCCAAAGATTTCAAATTATAAAATCTAGTAAATGAGATGTCTATATGGGACATTTAACCTGTTATTCTCCTAATGTGAATTTGCAAATCAGTTTTCAAATCTAAAATATGTTTTTTTGAAGTACAAGTCACACCCATTGTCTGACCTTCACTGAAGTACTATAAACAGCAAACATAAAAAAAATCAAACATTTGAATCAAACACTCGGAATGGAAATACAAACAGTCTGCCACCTTAACTATAGCACTTGTTGATATCAACCATCCTAATACTTGCATATTCGAAACTTTTAGGCGGTTTTAAATCAGGGCTCAATGAAATTGGCTCCCCGTTAGGCACCAGCAGTTTTACTTTTGGTCACCAGAGGGTGCTCCTCTGCTGCATTTTTGCAGTGGAGCCAGGCTACAAACCCCAGTCACCATGGCAACCTGGCACCCGGTTTTGTTGAGCCCTGTTTTAAATGCACTTTTCCTTTACTACACGTACAATATAAACATGTGCAAGGCTTAGATTAGGATGTGTTTTGGATGCTGTTAAAATGAAGTTGATATGAGTGTGTAAGTGAACAGCTTACTTACTATCAGCCTCAAAGTAACAGACTACTAAGGTCAAATTTTTAAAAAGGTGCCTAATGCCTAATGATACAGAGGGTGAAAAGTCTAATACGCACCTATCTGCATCTTTAGTCACCTAACTCCTTTAAGATCTGAGTAATGAGTAATGAACTCTATGTAAAGATAGCTAAAACTCTTTCCCCTATGGCACAAAAGTGAACACAAGGAAAGGAGATATGTTTGTACGGCTAGGCAAAATGTGCCCCCTTCCTAATGGAGAACTTAAATCATTACACATTAAGGTCACCGCAGACTTGGCCTCAGAAAGCACATCTTGTCCAAATGATTCCACAGACTATTGACAGAAATGCCATGTTCACTGCAGCTTCTGAAAATTAGACAGCTCTCGTTCAGGACATATGCATGTCATACTGGACTGCAAAGAAGAAAGAGGGGAAATGGACAGAAAGGTAAGATGCTAATGTGACTTAACTGTGTCAATACACAAATACACAGACACCCATGTGGCTACGTGTATATGCACAGCAAAGCCAGAGATCCATGTATCTGGAACAGGAATAGCAACTTCCGGTGCCTTGTCCATTTCTCAACATGTGCCTGCAAGTTGCTCAGCACCCCGGCATGGTGCTGAGATTCCTCTGCTCCCACTGAACGCAGTGGGAGTTCCATACTTCCCAGCAGCTATCAGCACCTAACAGAACAAAGCACCAAGTAATGCTGCTGTGCCTTGGTGACCAGATGCTGAGCTGTGCAGACATCCATGATCAACAGTATCTCACTGGACCCCAGCCTATCCTCACACCGCATCTCACTGCCACAGCTAGGCTTTGTACTCCTTGGGACCAGATTTCACTGTATCGAGACAGACTTGGCAGCTGTGTGGGTTCCCTGGATGGCAGTCTGTGGTGCAGAGAGTGAAGTACTTGCCACACTTCCTGCTCCTGACACTACAGCTGCATTCACCGGAGCACATTTGGTCTGGGCTCAACACACGCTCCATTCCACTTTACCATTTCGAGTCCACTATTCTACTTACTGCCTTAACTGGTGTAACCTTACTACCATCTGTCACACGGCACCCCATCAGGACAACACAGCTGTCAGTTCTCGCTATCAGCTGTCTTTTTTTTAATATGCTAATACACTGTCCGTTCGTTTGGTGATAAACTTAAGATCAAACCCTAGGCACTAGTTAATTCTGCCAAACACAGGTTTCTCTTAAGGGCTAAGACCACCCAGTGTGGACTGACAAATTGCCAAAACGAATATTTTAATCTCACAATAAGACATATGATATTTATCTCTACCTTCGCCTGCATACAACCATTACAAATATCTATCTATAACAATCACAGTAAAAAAAACCACTTTGCAGCAAATTAAAACAGCACATTGTGTACACAGACTGAAGAGGGACAGAAACTTTGAGGTCAAAATTTCTGAGTCTCATTGATTTCTGAGAATCATCATGAAAAACTCTTACGAGTATTTCAAGCAAGCCCCAACCAGGGAAAAGCCTTGCAGACATGTCAGAAGAAATGAAGCAGAATGTGTAAGCCTGTGTAGTGTAGGATCAACTTTGGTCCAGAGAAAACAGAGTTATCACACAAGTGAGTCAGAACAGGGAAAGTACTCTAAACTCCACCCCTTTGTGCAAACACATGTGTCTTGGTCTTCACTGTGAAACAGAGGGGAAAAAATGCAAATAACGTGTGCCCTGTGAAAGGATCAAACGAATATAAACAGGCTTCCTTCCCTCAGCAAAAGTAAAAAATTTAAGACAAAGTTTGCTTAAGACAAACATCAACAGTCCTTCCTTCTGGATTTCTAGAGAACAAATCCGTATTAGTGTACAGGGAGAGGGAGTGGGAAAATTATCCCTCACAGATGGCCCAGCTGAGCAAATCCCTACAACACTCCTTTAACCAAAAGGAGAAGGTTAATTGTTTCCTTGACAACACTCTCAACACATCACCACACTTCTAGCAAGGTGAAGTAGTCAGAATATCAGAGAAACTCTGTCCCTACTGAAGTCAATGACAATTTTACCAGTGGTTTCAAAGAGGCCAGGATTTCATCCCTGATCTTGAAACAAGTTATTTAGAGGAATTCTAGATCTGGTCTTCAAACTAACCAGCAGGAACAATCAAAATTTGCTGGGATATTTTCTCCTAAATTTAATTTATTTCTCTGGAAAGTTATATTTTCTATTTATTTGGCTCTAGATGGCATCATAAAGACACGAGAAGATTCATTCATAAATATTGAGAAATAAATTGAATTTATACCAAACCACCGTCGCCGCTATCGATGCACCAGATTTAACTGAAAACCCCAAACAATAAAACCAATACATTTTAGCTGATGGAAATACAAACATTTACTTTTTCCCTACCTTGTAGAGACAGCTTTATGCTCACATTTATACAGGTTTCTATCATCCTGAAAGATCCCAAAAGACTTTGAGGCAGTCCTGGTCTACACTTGATTGCTATACTGATCTAACAATATTGGAAAAAGTTCACACCCTTCAAAATAGTGTCATACCCATACGAGCTCTAGAGCAAACTCAATTACATCAGGATAGCACTGTTTTATATAAATCTTGTTATTCGCCATCCCCACAGATCATCATCATTCTGAAACAATTGTATCCACCCTAGGGAATTTGTACTACTTTAACTATACAAGTATGTTATTATTTGTACTACTGTAGCATCCAGGAGCCCCAGTCATGACACAGAAGAAGAGGTTACTTACTGTAACTGGTGTTCTTCGAGATGTGTTGCTCCTGGCCATTCCATAGTAGGTGTGTGCGCGCCTCGTGCACGGAACGCCGGAATTTTTTCCCCTAGAGATCCCGTAGGGGCCGGCTGTAGCGCCCCCTGGAGTGGCGCCGTTGCGGCACCTCTATATAAGCTACAGCCGGCCCTACCCCCTCAGTTCCTTCTTGCTCTTATTCCGAGCGGGGATGGAGGGCGGGAAGTGGAATGGCCAGGAGCAACACATCTCGAAGAACACCAGTTACAGTAAGTAACCTCTTCTTCTTCTTCGAGTGATTGCTCCTGTCCATTCCATAGTAGGTGAATCACCAGCCTTGCCTTGAGGCGGCGGGTCGGAATTACAGCTTCGCTGAGAGCAGGACTGCTCTGCCAACAGCCGCGTCCTCTCTCGCTTGCTGCGTAATCGCATAGTGTGCTGCGAAGGTGTGGACTGAAGACCACGTGGCTGCCTTGCAAATGTCCACTAACGGCACACCCCCTAGAAAGGCCGCCGAGGAGGCCTGAGCTCTTGTCGAGTGTGCCTTGATCGGGGGCGGTGTAACCTTTGCCCGGTTATAGCATTCGCGGATGCACTCGACTATCCATCCGGAGAGCCTCTGTGATGAAATGGGCTCTCCCTTCATTCTGTCTGCTACTGCCACAAACAGTTGTGTGGATTTGCGAAAGGGTTTCGTCCTGTCTATGTAGAACGCCAGGGCTCTGCGCACGTCTAGCGTATGCAGCCTGCGTTCCCTGTCCGAAGCGTGTGGTTTGGGGTAAAACACCGGTAGACAAATGTCCTGACTGGTGTGGAAAAGGGATACCACCTTTGGACGGAAGGCCGGATGCGGGCGCAGCTGCACCTTGTCCTTATGGAAGACCGTGTAGGGTGGACCTGCTGTCAGGGCTTGAAGTTCTGACACCCTTCTGGCCGATGTAATGGCCACGAGGAAGGCCACCTTCCAGGACATGCACAGCAGAGAGCAGGAAGCTAGAGGCTCAAATGGCGGGCCCGTCAGCTGGGTCAGGACCAGATTTAAGTCCCATTGCGCCACCGGTGGACGGGTGGGGGGAAAGAGCTTATCGAGGCCTTTGACAAAACGTTTGACCATCGGGGCCGAAAAGACTGTGCCCCCTTCCGCTCCCGCATGGAAAGCCGAGATGGCTGCCAGGTGGACTTTGACCGAAGCGGATGCCAAGCCCGAAGACTTGAGATGCCATAGATAGTCGAGGATATCCGGGAGCGGGGCTGACCTCGGAGCAATCCCTTTGTCTGCCATCCAGGTCGAGAACCGTTTCCATTTTGCCCCATACGCGGAGCGAGTAGAGGGCCTCCTGCTGTTGAGCAGGACCTCCTGGACCTCCTCCGAGCACATTTGCTCGTTTGGGGTCAACCACTCAGGTACCACGCCTTGAGGTGGAGCGATTGGAGGTTCGGGTGCAGGAGTTTTCCGTCGTCCTGCGACAAGAGGTCCGGCAACAGGGGTAGATCTATCGGGGCTCTGGACGAGAGGTTCCAGAGGGTTGTGTACCAGTGTTGCCTGGGCCACGCTGGGGCCACCAGAATCACTGTGGCCTTGTCGTGCTTGATCTTTAGAAGCACTTGGTTCACTAAGGGTGTCGGGGGAAAGGCATACAGAAGCTTCCCTGTCCACTGGATCGTGAACGCGTCCGCTATGGAGCCCGGGCTCTGTCCCCTGAACGAGCAGAAACTCGCGCATTTGGCGTTGGAGCTTGAGGCGAAGAGGTCCAGATGGGGAGTTCCCCACCTCTGGAAGACCTCCCTCAGGACCTCCCATTTCATTGACCACTCGTGGGTTTGAAACTTCCTGCTGAGGTCGTCGGCCAGTGTGTTCTGCGACCCCGGCAGATAAGATGCTATCGGCAGGATTGAGTGTCGGATGCACAGCTCCCAGAGGGCGAGTGCTTCCTTGCAGAGATGGGAGGAGCGGGGACCGCCTTGCTTGTTGATGTAATACATGGCAGTTGTATTGTCCGTCTGTATGGAGACTACTTTCCCTTTTAAGTGCTCCTTGAATGCCTGACAGGCCAGACGCACTGCCCTGAGCTCCTTCACGTTTATGTGTAATGGGAGCTCCTCTATCCCCCAGCGGCCCTGTGTCCTCAGCTGGCCTAGGTGTGCCCCCCAGCCCAAATCTGACGCGTCTGTTACTAAGGAGATGGACGGGCTTGGGGCTTGGAAGGGTAGCCCTGCGCAGACTTGGTCCTCCTGGCACCACCAATCTAGGTCCTTCAGAGTCTGCGTGGAAGGGGCCACTATCATGTCGAGATCGTCTCGACTTGGGCGGTACACTGACGCTAGCCACCGCTGAAAGGGGCGGAGACGTAATCGAGCATGCCTGACCACGTAGGTACAGGCCGCCATGTGCCCCAGCAGCCTTAGGCACATCCTTACTGAAGTTAGTGGATGTCTCTGCAACCCCCTTATGGTATCTCGGATTACTTGGAACCGTGAACGAGGAAGCGATGCCCTTGCTACTGTCGAGTCCAGGACTGCTCCTATGAACTCTATCCGTTGGGTCGGCACTAGGGAGGACTTGCGCTGGTTGACCAGTAGACCAAGACGATTGAACACATCTTGTATGATCTGCAGGTGGAGAGACACCTCTGATGGCGAGCGGCCTCGCACCAGCCAGTCGTCCAGGTAAGGGAAGACCTGAACCCTTCTCTTTCTGAGGAAGGCTGCCACTACTGCCAGGCACTTGGTGAATACCCTGGGTGCTGCAGCAAGTCCAAACGGAAGGACCGTAAATTGGAAGTGCCTGTCTCCCACTTTGAAGCGCAAGAACCGCCTGTGACGCGGGGTTATTGCTATGTGGAAGTAGGCGTCCTGCAAATCGAGGGCGGCATACCAATCTCCCGGATCCAGGGATGGGATAATTGAGGCCAGTGAGACCATGCGGAAACGAATCTTGCGTAGGAAGCGATTCAGGAACCGTAGGTCCAGGATGGGACGGAGGCCCCCTTTCGCTTTGGGAATGAGGAAGTATCTGGAGTACACCCCTTTCCCTTTCAGTTCTTGAGGAACCTCCTCTATCGCCCCTTTCTCCACGAGGGTCTGAACCTCTTGGGCCAACAGTTGTTCGTGAGATGGGTCCCTGAAGAGGGACGGGGTAAGGGGGGGGCGGAACGGTGGGGGCGAGGAGAACTGGAGTGAGTATCCATGCTGCACCATGCGGAGTACCCATTGGTCCGAGGTAACTAGGGCCCAGGCACGGTGGAACCGGGATAATCTGTTGAGGAAAGGCAAGGGAATTGGATCCGTAGCTATAATTGGTACGTCGTCCCCGATCGTACCCTCAAAAGGGCTTCTTAGGTCCGGAGGGATGGCGCTGCCCTCCCTGGTTCTGGTCCGGGGGGCGGCGGCTTGCCCTGCGCCCATTACGGCCTCTCCTTCTGTCCCAGTCCTGGCGCCGTTGGTATGGGCGAGCCGATGCCTGTGGCTTAAAGGGCTTTCTTTGCGCTGCCGGGGCGTGGAGGCCCAGCGATTTCACCATTGCCCTGGAGTCTTTAAGCGACTGAAGCCTGGAGTCTGTCTGAGACGCAAACAGCTCCGGCCCCTCGAAGGGCAGGTCCTGAATGGTGGACTGGACCTCGGTGGGAAGGCCCGAAGCTTGGAGCCACGAACTCCTTCGCATGGTTATACCTGATGCCATCACTCTGGCTGCAGCGTCCGCTGCGTCCAGGGCCGACTGAAGGAGGGCTCGGGACACCACCTTACCCTCCTTAGACATAGCTGCCAGCTCGGACCTCGAGTCCTGGTCCAGCTTGTCGGTCAGCTTATCGAGGGCCGCCCATGAGTTGAAAGTGTACCTGCTGAGGATCGCTTGTTGGTTGGCGATCCTCAGCTGGAGACCCCCCGAGGAGTACACTTTACGGCCAAACAGGTCCATTTTCTTTGCGTCCCTCGACTTAGGCGTGGGACCTTGGTGACCCTGCCTTTCTTTTTCATTGGCCGTCTCAACCACCAGCGAGTTCGGGACCGGGTGGGAGTAGAAGTGCTCGTAGCCTTTAGCGGGAACAAAGTACTTTTTCTCCACCCGCTTGGCTGTTGGAGCGATAGAGGCCGGAGTTTGCCACAGGGCTTTGGTCGTGTTCTGCACTGTCTTAATCAGGGGCAGGGCCACCCTGGAGGGACCCTCTGGGAGGAGGATGTCGACCATGGGATCCGCTTCCTCCATGACCTCCTCTGCCTGGAGGCCCATAACCTTTGCCACTCTCCTAAGCAAGTCTTGATGCGACCTGCTGTCATCGGGGAGAGTGGCCGGTTTTGCTCCTGCCACTGCCTCATCCGGTGGAGACGAGGACGACTCTCCCGCCGGGTCCGCCGGCGGGTCCAGTGCTCCTGCGGACTGTGGGCCCTCCCTCGTTGAGGGGTCGTCCAGGGTCCTTCCTGCCCGGTCCCGAGCAGGGGCCCTCCCCAACTCTGGAGGAGCACTTGCTGTGCAAGACGGTTGATGTCTCGACGACAGCGTGGAAGGAGGCCTGTCCGACAATGGGCCCTGGGCCTGATGGTATGCCCATGGTGTCCAGAATGGCCACTGTTGGGGTGGTTGCCACTGGCGCCCATCCCCATGGCCGGCCTCTCTCCTCCCGGAGCGGCTCCTGCTCCGTCTGGCGGAGCTCATACTGTCGCCCGACTCGGACGAAAATCTGCTCCGTGGGGACCAAGGTGGGGCTGTGCCGCGGACCGGAGAGTAATGTCGCCCCGCCGTCGGGGTCGCTACTCGCGGTGCCGACAGGCGGCGGTGCCGCGAAGATTCACGGCTCAGGCGCTCTGGTGGGGACCGGTACCGTGGGGCCCCTGCTGCCGCCATCACCGCTGGTGGAATGGGTGATCGGTGCCGCTCCGGGGGCGAAATATATTGGGAACGCTCCCCGTGGGCCTGGCCCATAGGTGAAGGCCGCGCCTGCTCCAACGGCGAACGGTGCCGTGGAGGGCTTCGGCGCAACAGCGCCGGTTTCCCTTTCGACGGCACCGATCTCTGCGGTGCCGGAGGGTGGGTCTCTGGTGCACACGGTGCCGTGTGTGCAATGAGATCTCGAGCTGCTTCGAAAGTCTCTGGGGTCGAAGGCAGCTGGAGGTCCTCCTCCAGGATCGCCCTGGTGGGTGAGGCGTTGGACCCCGGACTCGACGAAGCCTTCTCGCGGCCCGGAGTCAACGGGGTCGGAGCTTGCAGCTCTTGGAGCTGACGGTCCGAGCCCGGTACCGTCTGCGCTCCCTGCTTCGAGCGCTTGACAGGTGATCTGCCTCTGTCTGCGCGCCTCTTCTTTTTTGCCGGTCCAGGAGAGAGAGAGCGGTGCCGTGGTGGCGGTGCCGAGTGTTTCGGTGCCGGCGGCGGCATTCGGTGCCGTGGTTCCTTCGCCGATTTGGCGGGCCTCGGTACCTCGCCGATGGTCTCTGGGGCGCTCCGCACCGATGGTGCCGCGCTGGACCCGGCTCCCCCGGTGCTTGCCGGCCGCAAAGCGTCCTCCATTAGGAGGAGTTTGAGTCTGTGCTCCCTCTCCTTTTGGGTCCTTGGGCGGAACCCCCGGCAGATCTTGCACCGTTCTCGGAGGTGGGACTCCCCCAAGCACCTCAAACACTCACGGTGCGGATCGTCCAGGGGCATGGGCCTACGACAGGCTCCGCAAGCCTTGAAGCCAGGCATGCCCCGGCCCCGAAAGGGGGCTCTTCGATGGAAGAACAGTTAACTAACTAACTAACTGGAAAGCTATCTAACACAATTTGTAAACTAGGGTACTGCTAGCGAGCTAGCCAACGTTCCAGCGACCGTCAGGGCGGTAAGAAGGAACTGAGGGGGTAGGGCCGGCTGTAGCTTATATAGAGGTGCCGCAACGGCGCCACTCCAGGGGGCGCTACAGCCGGCCCCTACGGGATCTCTAGGGGAAAAAATTCCGGCGTTCCGTGCACGAGGCGCGCACACACCTACTATGGAATGGACAGGAGCAATCACTCGAAGAAGAACCCAACTATCCTAGGTGTTGTACAACAGGGCTTGACAAAATTGCCACCCAGCTAGGTGCCCAGATTCAAAGTAAGGAGCCTAACTGGGAGGCCCCTATTACTGAAAAAATGCTGGCAGCGCAGAGCCTCCCCTGAAATGTCACCAAATCTGCCAGGAACTGCTAAAGGCAACAGAGGGTTTATTTTTAGGTGCCTGAGGGTGCTCCTCTGCTGCATTTCCATGGTGGAGCTAGACACCAGGCTGCAAACCCTGGGTGCCATGGCAACCTGGCACTCAGGGTTTGTTGACCCCTGCTGTACAACACAGCACAATAGGAATTAGTCAAAGCAATATAACTTTCTAATTTATACAAGGCTCAACAGACATAGGATCACTTCAAGAACCATACAGAAAGGCAGTACATAACTGATATTTATAGCAGGAAGTGAACAAGATCATAACTGCAAAAGGATAAAATTATTACCTCATTATGGAACAGACATCACCCCCATCCATGACTGGTTGAAATGACTTGTTAAATTAATATTTTTCCTTGGTGCTTTTCTTTTGATATTCCTGCTGCAGGCAAACATCATTTTACATTGTCAAGGGTATCAACATTTTCACAATGGGAAGGATTAGATATTACTTTCCATCATGGACAATGAAAACTTTGATTCTGGAAATTCAGTAAGGAAAGCAACAGGAAGATTATGGCTCTAAGCTAGTGAGGTTCTTTCACACTAGTTCCAGAGGGGTAGCAAGCCCACATGGGAGATCCACTTCCTGGATACTACAGTACTGATAAGTGATGGACACACACAACACCCTATACCAGAAACCTTCTGACCACCAAATCCCTCCACCTTTCATCTGGGACACATCACACGATCCATTGTCTACAGCCAAGCCACAAGATATAACCACATTTGCTCCAGTCTCTCAGACAGAGACAAAACACCTTCAGGATCTCTATCAAGCAGTCTTAAAACTACAAAACCACCTGGGGAAGTGAAAAAACGAAATTAGCAGAGCCAGACGGGTACCCAGAAGTCTACTAATAAAGGACAAGCCCCAAAAGGAAAACCACAAAATCCCACTGGTCATCACTTAGAGCCCCCAAGTCAAACCTCTCCAACATATCATCAAGGAGCTATAGCCTATCTTACAAGATGACCCCCTCAGTCTCTCAAGCCTTGGGAGGTAGACCACTCCTCACTAATACACAGCCCCACAACCTTAAATGGATACTCACCAGCAACTACAGACCATACAACAGAAACACTAAAGCAGGCACATATCCCTGCAACAAACCTCGCTCCCAAGTCTGCCCACATATCAACACTAATGACACCATCATTGGACCTAATCAAACCAACTACTCCATCAGGGGCTCATTCACCTGCACATCTTCCAATGTGATATATGCCATCAATGCCCCTCTGCCTTACACACTGGCCAAACTAGACTGTCTCTGCACAAAAGAATAAATGGAAACAAATCTGACATCAAGAACGGCAACATTCAAAAAACAATCAGGGAGGTTGAAATGCTTCCCTGACATTCTGTCAAAGACATGATAGTTACAGTGTTTCAACAGAAAACCTTTAGAACCAGGCTCCAATAAGAAATTGCAGAACTAGAATTCATATGAAAATTTGACACCATCAGACTAGGTTTGAATAGGGACCTGGAATGGCTAACTCATTACAAAGGTGATTCATATTCTCACCTTCTCATCTATTGCTCCACGTGGTTTGAATCAAAATAACTTGCTTGGTTTGTGGAAAAAGTCTGAACGGACCTTGTGACTTACTGTTCTCTGCATTTATATAAACAAGGAGTCTTGTGGCAGTTTTAAAGACTAATAAATTTATGAATAAAATTTTATGAATAAAAATGTAATAAATAAATGTGTTAGTCTTTAAAAGTGACACAAGACTCCTTGTTTGTTTTGCTGAACTAGACTAACATGGCTGGAACTTGCATTTATATAGTCTCACACTGTAGTTTCCATTTCATGCATCTGATGAAGTGGGATTAGACCCACAAAAGCTCATATGATAAATAAATTTGTTAGTCTTTAAAAATGCCCCAGGGCAGCTTGTTTTTTTCTCGCACGCAAGTTTCTCTTGCATCAGTAAGAGTTACACTGCAGGACAGGAGAACTAGATTCAGACTTGAAGTAAGCCAATGCAACTCTAGTGAACACAGTAGTCTTGCATCAAATTTCACAAGCCTAAATTTGGTCCAGAATGTCAGGGCTCTCTCCAAAACACAGTTGAATCCTACTAGCAAGTAGTTTTTCCTCTTCTTTATAAACCATAATGTACAATTGCCACAGGATAATAAAATCCATGGCATAGTTTAACTTTCAGAGTTTTCAGAAAAAAAAGTCACATGTTCACAATTCCTTAACCCAGAGTCTCTCACACACACATTCTCTCTCTCTCTCTCTCTCTCTCTCTCTCTCTCTCTCTCTCTCTCT